>SDAV01000006.1:1800000-2254797 GCA_004522025.1 Didymella segeticola | reverse complement strand
CCCTAACCCTAACCCTAACCCTAACCCTAACCCTAACCCTAACCCTAACCCTAAAGCACTAGGCAACTAATTATCTAAGTACTATGCTATATAGTTTCTATAGGTATAGTAAGAGTAGAGCACTCCCTTTAGAGCTGTTACTAAGGACTACCTAGTAGTATAGGCGCTATAGTCCTTCCTTAGCTATATAAGTAGCCTATTATAGCTAGAAGATATAAATAAAGTATTCTATTTTGCTTATAGTATATATAAGTAATATAAAACAGCTTTAGCTACTATATATTAGCTTATAATAGGCATTTGCCTTTTTAGAAGAGGCCTATGCGTAGAAGATATAGTAGATCTATTAATAAGACTTTATAGTAAGTAATAATTACTCTTATAATTAATATAGCAAAGGCCTAGTGTAGAGTAAGGCTAGAGCTGCTCTACTACTGCCTATCTATAGTAACTTAATAGAGAGGGATAATAAAGTCTTATAGATCTACTTTTAGTAGGCTAGCTATTAGCACACTATTATAAAGGCTCTAGGTTAGAAAAGTCTACTCTTAATTCTACTAGAAAAAGTATTAAACTAGTAGGTAGAGTGCCTACTAGTAGGTTAGCTTAAAGTGTTTATTAATATTATAAAGCGTAAGTAGCTAGATCTCTATATAGTAAGTAAGGCTTTAGAGTCTTAGCTTAGGCCTAAAGGTATTACAAGCAGTCTAATAAATAGCAAATAGATATTAAGTATTAAAGTAGATACTCTAGTAATAATTTATAATATAGAAGAGGTAGAAGATAGTAAAGAAAAGAAGCTAAGCTTAGTAGAAGATTTAGATAGTAAAGCTCTACACAAGGAGGCTGTATAGCTAAAGTACTTCTACTAGAGAATACTTTTAGAGCTCTTTTATTCTTTTAGCACTACTAGTAGTAGTTAAATATACTTAATTAATCTATGCCTTTTAGACTATATTAGAGATGTGTAGTAAAGCAAGAAGCCTAATAATACTTATATAGAGCCTTACCTATAGATAGTAGCTAGAAAGAACTTATTATTATCTATACTTATAGTATAATCTTATATAATTGCTAGTAGTAGAATAACTATTAAGTACTAGTTAGTAAATAGATTACTATGTCTACATCTACTTTAGCATAACTATGCACTTATAAACTATAAGCTATATACTATTTTATGCTATAAGTTATATACCTATAAGTTATATGTTTATAAGTTGTAGGCTATAGGTTATAAGCTAAAAGTTGTATGCTATAAGTTATATATCTATAGGTTGCAGGCTAAAGTTGCATACTATAGGTTATAGGCTAAAAGTTATATACTATAGGTTATAGGCTAAAAGTTATATATTATAGGTTATAGGCTAAAAGGTGTATACTATAAGTTATATACTATAAGTTGTATATCTACTTGTTATTAGCTATATATATAGTATTAGTGTTCTTAGTAGTAAAGCTACTACCTTTCTTTTTAATAGGCCTTAACTTAACCTTCTTAGCTATAGGCATAAACTTACTCTTAACCTTGTTAGTAGTAGTATCTAACTTAGTATAAAACTTACATAGAGTAGAGCTTCTAGCATACTTATAGCTTATAGAAAATAAAGTAGTAGGCTTACTATTATTATTCTTATTATTAGAAGTAGTGTTATTAGCAGTCTTCTTAGTAGTAATAACTATAGCCTAATTACAGCTAGAGGCAGGGATACATAAAGTCCTATAAGTAGTAGCTATCTTCTAGAGAGTTATACTAGAATAGCTAGACTTTACTAGCTTATTATACTTGTAGAGGTTAGTAGAGTAGTAACTTACTAGCTTCTAAAGTTCTAATAAGTAGTGTAATAGTAGTTTACTAGCTTATAAAGAGTAGTAAGATAGTAACTTACTAGCTTATAAAGAGTAGTAAGATAGTAACTTACTAGCTTATAAAAAATAGTATAAGTATTATTAAGGTTTCTTCTAATATTAATATACTTGTTTTATAGTATCTAAGAATATACTATATATAGTAATATATAGCGTATTCCCTGCGCGCTTATATACTAATAATAATAAAGTTATTTACTATACTTTTCTATAACCTATTAAAAATACGCCTAGCTTAAAGAGATATTATTAGTATAGCTATTAAGTATCTAGCTTGCTTTTAATACACTAATTATTAAACTATATTAATATATACTAGTGCCTTAATCTTTAAGATAGTAGAAGTATATATAGTAACTATTATAAATATATTTTAGGATATAATAGTATATAGATAGGTATTAGTAAGAATTTAAAGCACTTTAAACTTCTTATTAGTTAACTAAGCAAATATTGCTACTTAGCTCTCTTTGCTAGGAGCTTCTTAAAGTAAACTCTAATAAGCTAAGATAGTAGCTTACTAGCTTGTAGAGGTTTATTAGGTAGTAGCTTACTACCTTATAGAAGTTATTAAGCTAGAGCTTACTAAATTACTAAAGTTATTAAGCTAGTAGCTTACTGCCTTACAAAGGTTAGTTAAGTAGTAGCTTACTGCCTTGTAGAGGTTAGTAAAGTAGTAGCTTACTACTTTATAGAGGTTAGTAAAGTAGTAGCTTAGTACCTTGCTATTAATAATAACTTCTATAGTTAGGCCTAGGCAGCTACTGTAGACAGCTATAGTTATTATTATTAGAAGTAGTAGTATTAGTAGTCTTCTTAGTAGTAATAACTATAGCCTAATTATAGCTAGAGGTAGAGATACACAGAGTTCTATAAGTAGCAGCTATTTTCTTAGGAGTTATACTAGAGCTACTAGAGCCTACTAGCTTGTAGAGATTGTTAAGCTAGAGCTTACTAACTTATAGAGGTTGTTAAGCTAGTAGCTTACTACCTTATAGAGGTTAGTTAAGTAGTAGCTTACTACCTTATAGAGGTTAGTAAAGTAGTAGCTTAGTGCCTTGCTATTAATAATAACCTCTACAGTTAAGCCTAGGTAGTTACTATATATAGCTATAGCAAGATATAGCTATTAGGCTAGGTCCTCTAAGTCTATTAAGTCTATAACCTTACTAGTAAGATTAAACTAGACCTAATAGCCTTTTGCCTATAGAGGCTAGTAAGACAGCAGCTTACTAGCTTGTAGAAATTAGGGGGACAGTAGCTTACTACCTTGCTATTAACTATAACCTCTATAGTTAAGCCTAGGCAGTTATTATATATAGCTATAGCAAGATATAGCTGTTAGGCTAGTGTATAGATAATAAGTAGTAGTTAAGTTAAAAAGCTAAATTACTATATATATATAAACTTTCTTAATATCTTGTTATTAATAAAGCTTTAATATACTATAATAGAAATGCTTTAGGAGTGCTGCTTAATCCTTTATAAAGTATTAAGATATAATAGATTAGAAGTAGCTATGCCTATCTCTACTCTTCTAAGCTAATAGCCTAATTCTTTTTAAATTACTACTCTTTTATATATTTAAGATAGGTTTCTAGTTTAATACAAAGCCTCTTTGCCTCTTGGCTTTTTATAGCTTAGTTAAAGTAGGTTTTAAGACATCTTTAAGATACTTTTTTATTAGGACAATACTAAGCTTAGAGAGAAAGGTGCTGTGTATACTTCTTTTCTATATAGCCTTAACCTTGCTAGTATTATTAGTAGTAGAAGTAGAAAGTAGCTTGCTATCTGCTAGGTACTATTTAAGGTTATATTTAGCCTTGTCTTCTTTAGTTAGGATACTAGAGGTGTGCTTGTAATATATATTATAAGCTCTTTATTTTTAGTATTAAATACTATTCTATGCTTATATTAAGTATAATACTGCCTATACTATATACTACTCTAATTATGCTTTAGTACTAACTAGCTATTATACACAGATACTAAATAGTAATAGAATTAGTAGTAACTTTAATACTTCTTTATCTCTATTAGTACTTATACTACTACTCTTAAGAAATACTATATAGTAGTGTGTGTATAAACTAGTAAGATTGCTAACTTATAGTAGAGACTATATAGTTTATAGTAGATTAAGTAGTTTTTAGAAAGTGTAATAGTTTATAGATACTAGTTACACACTTTATTATAATATATAAAGTAGAGTAGAAAATAAGAAGGTAATAGAGAAGTTATCTCTTCTTTCTTTATTTACCTTTAATACCCCTACTTCTAGAGTCTAAGCTAAGATATAGATTGTAATACTATTATTTATAGCTAGCTAGTAGTAGTAACTTATAGAGCAGTTAGTTACTACTTATAGAGTAGGCAGTTATAGGTAGTAGCTAGCTAGTAGTTGCGTTTTATAGAAAGTAACTATAGGTTGTAGCTATTACTAGTATTACAGCTAGTACTAAAGACCTTAAGCTTATAAAGTAGACTAATAGGTAGGTTACTTTATATAAATAGATAGAGAGTTACCTACTTATACTTCTTAATTATAGGCTGTAACTAGTTAGCCTTGCTTAAACTAATAATAATAAGTTTCTAGATAGTTCTAGTTAGGATCTAATAGCTAATTAAGAGTTTATTAAACTAGTATAATTTTTAACTGCCTATATAAAGTCTATAGTAACTAGAAGCTGCTTTAGGAATTAGGTAAGGTTAAAATATTTAGCAGCACTAGTTAGTTTAAAAGTCTAAAAAGCTAGTTAAATAGCAAGTAATAGGCTAGAGAGCAGCCCTGTAATTGCTAGCTAGATAAGTAGTTAACTTATAGAGTAGGTAGTTGTAGGTAGTAGAGTAGTTAGTTGCTACTTATAGAGTAGGTAGTTGTAGGTAGTAGAGTAGTTAGTTGCTACTTATAGAGTAGGTAGTTATATGTAGTAGAGTAGTTAGTTGCTACTTATAGAGTAGGTAGTTGCAACTTGCTACTAGCTAGTGTTAGTAACTTATAGGTAGTAAGGTGCTACTAGCAAGTATATAGTTGTTATAGTTTAAACACTATACTAACTATAGAAACTATTTACTACTCTCTTCTAATTCTAACTATATTTTTTATCTACTACTTAATACTATACACTTGCATTTACTGCCTGCGCGTGTAGAATATATAAGAGAATATATATTATTTTATTAAGAAGTAAGATCTTCTTCTAGCTATAGCGTTTTAAAAGTATACTTAGAAAAGAGGTATTAATAGAATTAGGTATTATACTCTTTATACTTTATACTTTATAATAGAGGATAAGCGCTTTTTACTTTAGTAATATAGTTTAAGCTAGCATTATAAGCTAAGACATAGTAACTTAACACTACTTTCCCTCTATAGCTAGCCTAAGGGGCTATAATATAATAATACTATACTTATATTAAGTTATAGTTACCTTTTTAGTGTTATAACTAAGCTATAGTTACTTTATTAGTACTATTACCTAGTAGTAAACCTAGCAATAACACTCTAAGAAATATAGAGTTATAATACTACTACTATATACATTATAATGCTCTACTATATACTATAAGTTGCAACTACCTATTCTATAAGTTGTAATTAACTACTTTATAGGTTGCAACTACCTGCTTGCTGCAAGTTACTACTACTAGCTAACTATATATTACAACTACTTGCTTACTATAAGCTGTAATTGCCTATACTATAAGTTGCTACTAACTACTCTATAAGTTGCAACTAACTACTTTATAAGTAGTAATAGACTACTCTATAAGTAGTAACTACCTGCTTGCTACAAGTTATAAGGTAGCTTATATAATAGCTAATACTTAGAACTAGACACCTTTTAGATAGCAATAGCAAGAGTAAATATAATAGTAGTATAGAAGTAGTAGTACTACATTAGCTAGCGCTACTATAAGCTTGCCTACTTTAGCTAAACTTAAAGTAGGAAAATAGAAGTTGCTAGTTTATATTAAGAGTAGAAGTAACTATATATTCCTAAATTAAAAATTTAGCTTAAAACTATAAATAAATTATTGCTTAACTATAATACCTCTCTTTACTCTAATTCCTCCTAGAGTAATACCTTACAGGCCTTACTATACTTTACTATATTTATTACTAGCTTTGCTAATTATTAGCAGCTATACTATAAATATTATATTAAGGTAGTGCTCTATGCTAAGGCTGTTAGATGTGCTAAAGGCCTAGTGTGTTGTACTTTCTCTATCCTTCTAGCCTTATAATACTATATACAGCTTAATAAGCAAGGCAGTACCTCCTATTTACTTCTATATAATAATACTCTATAGTATTATGCCTACAACTACTATACTCTTAGCTAGTAAGGTAATGCACTATATATATATAGGTTCTAGGTTAGTATAGACTAGATACTCCTTAGCAAAGAAGTATATATACAGCTACTATAGTTAGGGCTGCTGTTACTGCTAGTTATATACTACTAGAAGGCTTGTAAGGCTAGTGTAGTAGGAAGTATTAAATTTACTACTTTAGTTATATAAAGTCTAGCTCTACTAACTTCTTTATATACTTTAGCTGCTCTAATAGCCTATTTAGGTAGTAGTATAGAATATAGTAGTAATATAACATATATATTAGTTAAAAACGCCTAAAGTAAGGTTTACTAGTTAATTTACTTACTTTTTAATATAGGTATTGCTAAAGCTATATATTTAAACTAGTGTCTATAGATAGCATAAACATGCTACTACTATTGCTATACTATAGTATATTTTAGAAAAAGTATATTATAGAATATAAAGGCTATAATAATATTATACTCTCTAATAAAATAGTTTTTATATACGCCCCTGCTCTAGCAATATCTCTACTAATATTACTAGTAATATCTTCTCTACTAACTATGCTATACTCCTGTATAAATAATACTATTAGCTTATCTAGCTTGTTTAGACTTAGCTCTTGTATTCTTTCTTGTATTATAAGTGTAGGAAGCTTACCTTACTCCTAAACTAGCTAAAATCTATATTTACTAGTGCCTACTTGCCTAATAAACTAGTTCTTTTCTATATTATTATAGCTAATTATAAGTAAGCCTTTTTTCCTATATGCTTTAATAAGCACTAGTGCTCCCTAGCTTTGCTTAAATATACTTTCTTACCTAGAGTGCTGCTATACTTTATAAATAATTATATATACTATATTAGATAGCTTTCTAGGTAGTAGTAGCTGCTTAGAGTTATAGAAATCTCTTTGCTTTAGATTAGCGTAGACTATAGAGACTTATATTATTTAACTACTTAATCCCTACTAGGCACTAGTTTTAGTTAATTTAATTAGAGCCCTATTAGAGGAGTAGAGTAGAATCTAGTGCATTAGATAGACTAAGTAGAGAAACTTATTAAGCTATAAGCTTGCTTTTCTATAGCCTAGCTAGCTCTTAATAAACTTAAAGCTTTTCTATAGGACTAGGCAATATAGCTTCTCTATCTATCTTCTATACTTTTAGTTATTATTCTAGAGAAATAGGTACTCTAGTAGCGCTTGTATAGACTTAAATTGCTTTCTATTTTCTATAATAATATATAGTAGCCTAATAACCTTCTTATAAAGAAATAAGCGCTTTATACTACTAAAAGAGAAAGCTATTCTACTATTCTACTTAAGCATAGCAGCACTTAACTCTAAATAGCTTTTGTAAACTGCTAGTACTAAAGACTATAGGTTAGCATTAAACTACTCTAGGTTAAAGGTGTGTAGATACTCTAGCTACTTCTTAAGTAGGCAAAGGTTCTATGCTATGTTATAGCGCGTAAACTACTTTGTTGCCTAGTAGAAGTAGGTAAATATATTACTAAAGTCCTTTACTGCCTTCTATCTATGCTTGTACTTAGCATGTATTAGTAGATTGCTAATAAGTATATTATTGCTGTAGAGCTAAGTAGGGCGCCTAGATGCCTAGCTAAACTTTAGTAGGAACTAGCTAAGACTATAGCTAGCTACTAACTGCTTTATGCCTAGCTCTTCCCTTACTATAATGTTAGTCCTACGCATTAGCTTCTAGCAGTTCTTATAGAGTAGCAACTTTTTTACTAGTAGGTTACTGCTATAGTAGAACTACAGTATTTATAGTGTAATTACTATAACTATTATCTCCTATAGTAAGATATTCTTGCTTATATTAGCAAGTATATGCTTAAATAGTATGCAATACTTATTTATCTATATATAGAAGAACCTAAACAACTCTTATAAAGAGATAGTATAGTATAGTAGCTATAGTAGTGCGTTATTAGTATTATTATTGCTATTGTAATTCTATTCTTTCTATAGCTTGTAAATCTTATCTATTAAAGCTAGAGATATGCAATGCTCCTTACATATGCTATATAACTACTACTAGCTATTTCTAAGATTAATAGTAGCATGCCTCTTACTATAGATATAGGCAGTAGTGCAAGTCTTCTAGTTAAAGAATATACTACTACTCTACTTCTATAGCAAGCAGATATAGCTAGAGTTAAGCGCTAGGTTTTTAATAGCCTAGTTATTAAATATATATACTTTTAATATATTAAATAGTAATTTAATAGTAGTATAGAACTGTAAGTATACTAGGCTATCTATATTCTCTTATTAACGCAGCGCTATTATTAGCGTTAGGCCTATAGAGTTTCTTATAGTAGCCTATAGATATATTATTACTAGTAGGCTACTTTTTGCCTGCTTGCTATCTTCTAAAAGCTTTACTTGCGTGCGTGTATAGAATTCTAAGCAATAGTATTTCTAAAAAAATATCTCTACTTTAAAGTTATTAGAAATAGTATTATATAGTAGCATGTAATCTTTTAAAGACACCTTCTTTGCTATATTAATAAATATACAGCTCCTGCTATAGAACTATAGGTTAGTAACTTTATCCTATACCTTCTTCTATAATTAATATATATTTACTAGACTAATACCTAGCTCTTTTATATAAGCAAGCTTAGTGTTTATTGTATTTACAAAGAGTATAATACTTTTAAACTAATATAGACCTAGATTCTTAGTAATTCTCTCTAAAATAGATATCTAAAGCCTATTAAAGTATTTAGTGTGTAGTGTAAAGATTAGAATCTATTCTTAAGAACTATTCTTAGTTTACAATACTTTTTTAGATAATATAGTAATATCTATAGCTATAATATCTTTAGAGTAGAAATAGTACTTTATCCTAGTAGCTAGCACTAGCGTGTTAAGAGTAGAGAGTAGTATAGTATCTAACTAGAGCTACTAGTCTTACTTACTAAAGAAGTTACTATGCTTGTATATACTCTCTAAGCAAAGCTCTAGGAAAAAAACATATACTAGTAGTAACTAAATACTACCTACAATAGTACTAAAGTAGTAGTATAGGATTTTATATAATAGAATAGTTCTAGTAGTAAGGTTATTATAGAAGTTATACGCTCTAATAGTTAGGCTAAAGTGTACATTAGTATCTAGGTTTAGAGTAGTATATACCTAGAGGTACTATTTAATTCTTCTATATATAAATACTAGACTACTTAGAAAGTAGTATATACTATTAATATTAAATATTATATATATACTATAATTCTTTTTACTACTATTATAGTACTCCTTAATACATAGGCTATAGAGTAAACCTTTATTATATATACTAATATCTTTAGAAAATACATCTAGACTTATACTCTTAAACATAGCCTTTAGGTTAAGCTCTTCTAGTAGCTATAACTATTTTACTATTATTTTAGAATTGTTAATAATATCTAGAAGTAGTCTGCTTCTATTATACGCCCCTTTAAGGAGGTGCATTATCTGCTTAAGACCTTTATAAGTAGAGTATATATCTAGTTGCTTATAGTGCCCTTAGTGTTCTTGCTCTACCTGCTTATACTTTTTATATATATAACTTTAGAAGTTTTGCAGTTGCTTTGCAAGCTTATATACTGTTTGCTTAGTAGGTAGTATAGCTATACTATTAGCTCTAAGTATTAATTATATAGGTAATACTCTGTGTTTAATCTCTAGACTTAGCGCGTATTATAATTTAGGCATAGCTGCAAGCTAAGAAGTATTACTACTATTAGATAGTAGTACTATATAAAGTGTGCTATAGGTTAGTAATTGCTCTAATAGTAACTATAGTAATTAAAGTGTCTGCTACTAAGGAGTATTCTATATAGGAGATGCTTCTATAAGCTTAAGTATATAACTATTTTTTAATTATTAGCTTACTATAGTACTAAAGTAGAATTAGAGTGTATTGCTCTAAGTTAGAAGTATAGCCCTTTGTTAGCTACTTCTTGTCTCTAACCTAACTAATAATATTGCCCTCTACTAAACTAGTATTTATAGTTTACCTAGAAGCACTAGTAGAGTATACTTATAGACTTCTAGAATAGATAGAGTTACTTGTTTTTCTATAGGAGGTAAAGTAGAAGGAGTATCTAGAGTTTAATAGAGTAGTCTTAAGCTAGATAGTAAACTTAATAATAGTTTTATAGCTCTTATATCTATCTTCTCTACCTATTAAGAAGCACGCCTATTATACTTATTCTACTTGCGTAAATGTTTCTTGTTATTTACTTAGTATTAACTAGTAATACTTATAGCCTTAATATTATCTTCTATAAAAGTAATATATAGCTTGTTATTTCTATCTTTATCCTTGTCTAGAAGGTTGTAAGAAATAAGTATATTAGAACTAATATAAAGACTAACGCCTAATAGAGTAATAGCTAGAACATCTAGAAGTATAGGTATATAGGGGATAAAGTTAGGATAGGTTACTTATTGCTTTCTATATGCTTTTAAGGTGTAGTGTGTCTCTTGCCTTACTTTAGCTTTTTTTTTATTAGTAAAATACTTCTATAGTCTTCTTTATAGCATGCTATAGATAGCTAACTATCTTAGCTTATTAAAAAGACTATTATTATTTAGGAAGCTATAAGGGGAAAAAGGTCTAATAAAAAAGAAGTTTATTCCTTAGCTAGCTTAGCGTCCCCTGCTTCTAGCTTTTGTATCTATCTATCTTAAGCTAGCTAATTATTATATATATTAGAGTAACCCTATTTGTTTTAAGTTACTAGGTACTATGCTAGGTATCTTAAGGGCTATTAGCTACATAGCCTATTTTTTTTTCTTTTTATAATACTATCTTCTATATTCTCTTCTAGCTGCAAACTAGGCGTGTAGAATAGTATTAATATATTACTTAGGTTAGCTTTGCCTTTAGAGATAGGATTAGCTATTTTAGAGAAAGCTTTAATCTAGTGCAGGCGTGTATTATATTAATATAAGTAGTATTAGTAGTTACTTTTTTTCTTTGCTTTTGCTACTACTTTAATAGTCTTGTGCTTTATAGGCCTACTATACTAACTCTTCTACCTAGCGTCTTAAGTATATTGCTTATAGCTATTAATAAATTACTAGGTAAATTTAAAGCTATCCTCTATAGCTAGAGGCTTAAGCAGTAGTAGTAATATATAAAAAAGTAATAGTTATAGTATATAGACCTAAAAGCAAATTGTAGCCTTAGATTCTTTAAGGGCTTTGCTGCGTAGTCTCTAGTTCTAATTAAACCTATATTATACTTCTACTTTTTCTTTAGTAGTCTAGTACTTTTAGGGTCTTTCTACTAGTATACTATTTGTTATTAATATATCTAGAAGGTTTAGTTTATTTAGGTAATAGCTTAGCGTCTATAGAATTCTTCTAGTTTAGCCTTATAGAACGCTGCTGCCCTTCTCCTGTTATAGCCTAATAATAACAAGTTATATTGCCTATAGCAACTTAAATAATATAAAAATAAGTTAATTTATATAACCTAATACTCTTATATATATGCGCAGTCTGCATCTATAGTTATAAGTAGTGTTAGATTAGTTTTATACTAGGTAATAGCTTAGTAACTTACGTCTCTATAGCTTTATATCTCTATAACCTATATCTCTATAATATATATTTCTATAATATATATTTCTATAATATATAGCTCTGTAATATATAGCTCTATAATATATAGCTCTATAACCTATATTTCTATAATATATATCTCTATAATATATAGCTCTATAATATATATTTCTATAACCTATAGTAGTAACCTATAGCTCTACTCTATCTAGTGCTAGGTTGCACAAGAGCTTAACTAATACTACTAAGTACTACTTTACTAAACCTACTCTGCTCTTGTAGGTATAGGCACTAGTTAGGTATATTTTTATAGTAGGTAATAATAACTCTTCTTAGCCTAGCACGCCTTACTTATGTAGTAAAGTAGCCTAGGTAATAGCAGCATAGTAGTAACCTATAGAGGGGTAGAAAGATATAGAAATAGACTATATAGCACTTCTCTACGCTAAACTACTTTATTCTTATAGGTATAGGCACTAGTTAGGTATATTCTTATAGTAGGTAATAATAACTTTTCTTAGCCTAGTATATTCTACTTATATAGTAAAATAGTAGTACTTACCTTATATATCTACCTAGGTTGTTTGTAATAGATAGCTTTATAATGTATAGCTCTATAACTTATACCTCTATAATATATATCTTTATAATATATAGCTTTATAATATACACCTCTATAATATATATCTCTGCTATATAGCTTTGTAATATATAGCTTTGTAATATATAGCTCTATAACTTATATTTCTATAATATATATCTCTATAATATATATCTCTATAATATATAGCTCTATAATATATAGCTCTATAATATATAGCTCTGTAATATATAGCTTTATAACTTATATCTTTATAATATATATCTCTATAATATATAGCTCTATAACGTGTATTTTTATAACCTATAGTAGTAACTTACAGCTCTACTCTATCTAGTGCTAGGTTACACAAGAGCTTAACTAATACTACTAAGTACTACTTTACTAAACCTACCTTACTTTTATAGGTATAGGCACTAGTTAGGTGTGTCTTTGTAGTAGGCAACAATAACTCTTTTTAGCCTAGTGTGCCCTGCTTGCGTAGTAAAGCAGCCTAGGCAATAGCAGCATAGCAGCAACCTATAGAAGAGTAGGAAGATATAGAGATAGACTATATAGTACCCCTCTATACTAAACTACTTTATTCTTGCAGGTGTAGGTACTAGTTAGGTATGTTCTTGTAGTAGGCAATAATAACTCTTTTTAGCCTAGTGTGCCCTGCTTATGCAGTACCTTACCTACTTCTTCTATACTTAATATCTTAATAACTATAGCTTAGAAAAAGAATCTAAAGAGTATATTTTTATTGCAAAGCTATTCTCTTTAAGTATATACCTAGAACTCTAGAATTAATTTTTTAAGATTAAGCTAACTCTAAGTATAATTTACTTTTTTTATACCTAGAATAGTTCTAGTTATATCTACTACTCTTGTATATTACTAAATAAGTAGTTGTTTAAGTTTATAAGGGCTGTGTAAATTCTATACTTTGTGTTTTTCTATTGTTCTAGAAGTTGTTTATATTTAAGTTTTCCTATTATACTTTATTATTCTTAGAACTAAGCGCAGAGATGCTGCTTTGTATAAGAAAGTACTTTAAATAATAGGTTATTAAATAGTCTAAGTTCTTTATATTAAGTTATAAACTGCTCTTTAATTATATTATATGCCTTGCTATAGCTAAGTCCTTCTATATAGAGTATATTATATAGTTTTATATCTACTATTATTAAACTAGCTTATATTCTAGCCTATAGGAATATAGTTATCTTAATAGTGTTTTTAAGATTATATCTTAGGTTAGGGTCTTGTAGTTGCTTAGCCTACTATATATTACATAAGTATTTCTAGACAAGCGTAGATATGCTTACTATTACTATTTATTTATAACCTAAGTCTAACTAGAAGTTATTTATATAAAAGTATTTTAGGTTCTAGTGTTTCTAATAATTGCGTTTAAATGCTTGTTATACATTATATAGATTGCTATTGCTATTAATACTAGATAGCTTAAGGTTATAGTTAGATATAATAATCTAAGAGTTAGTAAAAGCATTAGAAGGAAAATATATCTCTTCTAAATTTATAAATAGTGTTTTAATATAGCTCTACAAAGATTTAAGTATATAGCAGAGTATTTAATACAATACAGCTACTAGATTTAATAAATCTATTATAGATAATTTACTTTTAATATAAGCCCTTATAACTATATCTTTAAATAAGTTAGAGTAATACTAGTAGTGTTATTCTAGACACACTAACTCTAATATAGGTATTAGAATCTAGTTAGTTTACAACTCTATAGTATAGTTATCTAAATATAAGGTTCTAGAATAGATAGTCTAGCCTTTTTTACTAGTATAGTAGTCTAGCATGCGCCTAAAGAAAACAAAGCAATCCTACTTATCTTATTTACAGGCAAGAATACACTTGTTATTTAATATATTAATACTTATAAATCTAATCTACTAGTCTTGCTACTTTATATATATATAGAATAGTTAGAAATACTCTTATATATTATTTTAAAAGACTATAAGGCTCTATGCATAGAGTATTATACTGTCTATATTAAAGAATCTACACACCTGCTTGCTATTTCTATATATAGTAGTAATATACTTACTACTAGAAGTATTAAGATCTAATAAAGGTAGATTCTCTAGTTAAAGGGGATCTAGATTGTGCCCTATAAGAAGTGCCCTCTAGTTAGGTAGTAATAGTAGATTCTTATATGCACTAACAAGCTTTAGAAGAGAAAGTAGTACTACTTTATATTTATCTAGTAGTTAAGAACTTGCAAAGTAGTTCTTAAGTAATCTAGTAATATTTTGTAGTATATAGCTACGCTAGCTCTATTATTCTACGCGCAAATAGCTATAATATAGGCTTAAGTAGTAGATTAGAGCTATAATTATAGCATATTATATAATAATAATATTATCTATATTACTAATATTTAATTTAAATAGCTGCCTAGCTAATAGTAATAGTGTAATACTTAAGGTATAGAAATCTATTATCTACTATTTATCCTTACACGCGTGCCTACTATTACTAAATAGATAGAAGTTAGTATCTTAGTTATTATTATTATTATCTATTAGTAGAAGTGCTAGTTTTGTGTTTAATATCTATAGTAAAGTATAGCCTTCTAACACGCTATTAATCTCTAAAAGCTAATTAGTATATTAGGTGTTTAAATTTTTCTCTACTAGTGTTTATTGTGTATAATAAACAACTATACTTTTATTAGATAGGTTAAGTAGACAAAGCTTAGTTCTTGTAGTGTTAATAAGATAACTCTTAGAAACCTAGGTTTCTAGATGTATTATATACTCCTCTAACTAGGTATATATATCTATGCTAGCTAGTACTTTAGCTTAGTATAGTATAATTAATAAAGGTTTAGTCTACAAGAACAAGTACAAGTTTATTATATATTTAGCAGCACTAGCTAATAGTTATAGTAGTTGCTAAAATTAGATATTATCTACTTAAAAGGTAAGTTACGTAGGGCAAGGCTTGCTAGAATACTTACTTAATATAGATAAAGGTATAGACAGGCCTTGCTTTTCTACTACCTTTGTAGCGTGTGCTTTCTACTCTAAAAACCTTTTTTCTTTCTACCTACTCTAGCAATTATTTATATTGTCTTCTTAAGCAGATAGCTAGTAATGCCTAGGTCTTACTAGTTAGAAGCTATTACTACTTGTAGTTTTAAATTTGTTATTACTAACAAGCTATTAGATTGCAGAACCTTTTCTTATAATAAATAGGCACTGCTTGCTAGCAAAACTAAAGTTGCTATATTATAGATATAAGTTCTATAATTAACTATACCTTGTGTAAATAGGCTAGTTTACTAAAACTCTAGTTTCTAACCCTTTGCTATTAATAGAACACGTTTAATATTACAAGTTATAAAATATAGATTTATTATAGTATTATATAATTAATATTCTTTTATTTATTATAATATTAGCTACTAATCCTTATAGGCTATAGTTGTATTGTATTTCTTCTAGTAAAGAGTATACTTCTAGTGCACTTAATAGAGAGCTAATTTACAAAGTAGAGAGTAAGTTTATAATATATTAGGTTGTAATATTTAACTATTATAAAAGTTGCTAAAATTTAATCTAGTCTAAGTAAGGGATAAGCTATGTAGAAGAAGGTTTAATATTACTTACTTATTGTAGATACAGGCATAGAGGTAGGTACTAATATAGGCACTAGTTAAACATGCTTTTCTATAGCTTTTTTTGTGTATCTTTTATACTTAGAGTATACTTTGTTTTTTTATTATTTCTATTATTTCCTATTATTATATATAGCTATTTTGCGCGTTTAACTAGTGTCTATAGGAAAAGGTATACTATATTTAATCTTCTTATATAAACACAATATATAGTATAGTATTGTAGTATTATAGCCTATACTAATCTTACCTAGTACTCTTTCTAATTATTAGCTTATAATATTAATAAATATATATCTATATATACTATTACTCTTGCATTACTCTACTATTATTACCTAAATATCTACTCTAATATATAGAAGCTATCTATTATTAAACTATATAGAGCTTTTAAAGAGTTTACTCTACTATATTTCTTCTACTTATATTACTCTAGTATATTTACTAGAGTACTCTAAAGCTATAATACTCTAACCCTAATATCTAGCCTAGCTAGCTGCAATTAGCTATATACCTATCTATAAAGAAGAGCAATAATAGAATATTACTATTAATTATATAATTCTTAGTTAGAGTAAAGGTATTCTATAATACTTATTTAGGTTTGTCTATTTTTTACTTTTATTTCTCTATTTAGTTTGCGTACTTTATTAGAGTTTTTCTTAGCATTATCTATATTTTTTTTTGCTTACTACTAATTTCTCTTTTTCTTACTTTATACTACTTACCTACCTAGATAATTATAGCATCTCTAGACCTAATAGATACGTGCTTAGTATTAGTAAAGAGATTGCATATAAATTACACTCTTAAGATATATATATTTATTACCTTTACTTTGTTCTAATCTTTTTGCACTAATATAGGTAGTATCTTATATATTTAACAAGCGCATAGTAGAAATATCTAATATAGGAACCTAGGTGTATTTTCTTAAATTACTTATATTAGATAGTTTTAATAGACTAATTTAGCTTGTAAATGCTATAAGAAGTAGGTCTTTAGTGCCTTTAATATTAACCTTCTAACTTATAATAGCCTATTTTCTACTATAGAATCTATAGTTACTACTAGCCTTATATAGTCTTAGTGTGTAAGGAAGCTCCCTAAACAAATATAATACTAGTAATAAAGACTTAAGTATTTTAGGTATAATAGCATTAGCTATAGTAGTTTTTCTTAAAGAAAGCTATTACTTTATTAAGAAGAACGCGTTAGACGCATATAGAGGCTTAGTATATAGCCTATCTTCTACTAAGTTGTCTAAAGTAAGTAAGAAGAAAGAAATTAGTAGAAGTTGTTATTCTATTCTTAAATAGATTAGGTGCTTGTAGAGTTTAGGTTATACTCTACTAAAAAAGCTATACTTAGTTACTGCAGCAGACAATGTGCTATTAATTAATCTAATAGAGGGCGCACTATTAATTAACTTAATAGAGGATATACTACTAATTAACTTAATAGAAGATATTCTGCTAGCTTATTATACTACCTAGATATTAGATATATAGTTTCTTAACTATATTACTTTAGGCTATAACTAACAACTAAGGTTTTTGCCAATTGCTCTATTAGATTATATAACAACCTTACAGTCTTAGGCTGTAATTAAAATTATTAGTATTTTGCTAGGTAGTGTTTTAGAGACTAGTAGCCTAGATTATTATTAGTATTACTATCTAAGTAGTTTTATTTAGGTTAGTAAGCTATATAAAGTATATTTAATAAATTATTTAGTGTTAAATAGTATTTTAACTACTCTAGTCTAGTTTCTTAATCTACTATCTTATATAGGTATACTAGCAATTAACTACTTATTATAAACTTAGGTTTCTAAGAATATGTCTTTGTCTACAGTACTCTATATATCTATGCCTATAGTTCTATAGTTATATAGTTATATTACTAGCTTTTATTTCTACTTGCTATACTTACTACTTAATATTTATATATAACAGAGAATTGCTTTATAAAAATAGTACTATACTCTAGCGCTATTGTCCTCTTAGTAGTATTTCTGCACTAGGTTAGAGCAATAGCAACTTTATAGTTTTAACTAGTAGAATATTATAATATTAGGTTTAAATTAGAGAAGCGCACTTTCTTAATATATTTCTTAATTATTGCTTAAAGATAAGCATATCCTGCTTCTAGAAAGATATTTTTATCTATATAGCAGAATAATAAGTATTAAAAAAAGCTTTTAGTTAAAGAAATATATTCTAGCTTAAGTATCTTTTAAAATAAATATATTTAATTTTAAAGATATAGAAGTTAGAATATATTCTAAATAAAGTATTATTTAAGAAGAATATATTCTAGCTTAAGTGTCTTTTAAAACAAATATATTTAATTTTAAAAATATAAGAGTTGTAATATATTCTAAATAAGGTATTCTTTAAGAAGAATATATTCTAACTTAGATACTTTTTAAAACAAATATAATAAATTAATAATCTTTTTAGTCTAGTAGAAGGCATTAAATTACTTAATAGAAATTTTATTTAATAATAGAATGTTTAAAAAGAATAATAGTAGATTTAGAAAAGAAATATAGCCTTTATATAGATTGCAGTAGGCTAGTATATATAAATTTTAGATATTTAGGTATATATAATAAAAGATTAGTCTTTCTAAGTTATATAACTAATCTAGGTATATATAGCTTTGCTAATAGTATTATTCTTACTTCTTAATAGTAGTTTCTTCTTCTATTCTACTACTACTGCTCTATGTTTTTAAAGATTAGTTATTTCTATGCTATATCTAGTAGCTTAAAAACTAATATACTATATACTTAAATTCTTAGCTAAATATTCTTATATTGTTAAAACCTTAGTAGGACCTCTTTATAGTTCTAGGGTTTTAACAGCACTTCTATATAGTCCTAGAATTAGGATAAGGGTTTATAAAAACTCTAAATAGGCTTATTATAATTTTATACTTAATCTAAAACTTCTATATATTGTTAAAATCTACAAATAGACTTTATATATTCTAAAAGTTACTTAGGTATTTAGAATATCTTAGATACCTTGCTAGGTAAAATAGCTAAGAAGAAGTTCTTATATTATACTTAATACTACTTTTGTTATACATGTTCTTAAAGTAGAATAGAATTTTAAAATATATAATTTACGCTGCTTAGTTAATTTTAAAAAGTAGAATACTAGTTATAATAGGGAACTGCTGCTTTTAGCACTATTACAAATACAGAATAACTTCTAGGTTTTTTTTTTAAATTAGTAGAAATTAGGATTTTAATTAGTGTCTATAGATTGCACTATCTTCTATAGCTTTAATCTAACTAGCTTTAGTAACTAAATCCTTAGGTAGTAGAAGAGTATTTATTAGAAAACTAGGGTTTTCTAGGCAGGCTATATAGCGCAGGTATAAAGGCACAATAAAGTTATTTTCTCTAAAAGCCTAGATTTATATTAAGGTAGTGCTATATATAATAAGGATAATTATTCCTGCATAGCTAGAGTTGTTATTTTCTAGCACTAGCTAGAACTTGCTTATCTGCTAATAGAAGTTGTATGTAGCTAATAGTTAGGTTATATTTTTGTTATAGTTAAAAAGGGTCTAGACCTTAGAATAAGTATCCTCTAGGCTAATAAAGTAGACTATAAGCTTAACGTTAGTAGAAGTCTTCTTAGTTATAGTTGCTATAAGTAAGATAAGAATATTATAGATAGCAAAGCTAATATAGTAGTCTACTAAATTAACCTTACTAAGTTACTAGCATAGATTATTATGTTAGATAATATATCTACTAGAGGAATATTATTAATATTAATAGTGCTATTAAGGTAATAGTTTAACTTGTCTAGGTAGATATTAGTAGAGTAGCTAATAACCTTCTCTTAAAACGTAAATATAGATATAATAGGCTTATACACGCTTAGAATATAGTGTATAGATAGTAGTGTATTATAGTAACTAATATAGGTAATAAATGCAAGGTTAAAGCTATGCTATATAATTAAATTCTAGTAACTATTAAGTAAGTTAATTATAATTATAGGCTTCTATATATTGTAAGTTAGATAGTAAGAATAAATAAGAATAAATTATACCTTATCTACTTTAGAAAAGCTGTTAGTTAAGTAGTATTAGATAAATATACTATCTATAACTTTATTATTCTTAAAGCTATCTATTAGTAGTAGTAGCAGGCTAAATAGAAGATTGTTTGCTATTGCAAGTAGTTGTTAGATAGCTTGTTAGACTAAAGGTTAATAAGTAGCTAAGCAGAGCTGTTGCTATAAGAGAAGTAATAGATTGTTTTAGAGAAGAGACTAAGTATATATAGTCTAATAGTATTGTCTTTTATATAAGTATAGGTAAAGGCAACTGCTACCTAAGGCGCTTCTACTAATAAAGTATATTATATACTTATAGGTAAAGGTAGCTCTACTTATTACTATATATACTATGTAGTAATATAGGTTAATATAGTATAGTAATATAGATTAATATTGTTAAAGGTAAAAGTAGCACTATTTAACACTATACACGTTGTTTAGTAATATAAATAGATATAATTAAGCTATTTCTTATTATTTAATTAAACATAGAAGTTAAGAAGAACTACAAGTCTTAAGTATAGTTTATAACTACTATCTACTTAAGTTCTATATATAAATTCTATGCTAATGCCCTGTAAATTATTCTACTTATAATATTAAGTATATATATAAGTAGGGCTAAGTATTAGTATACTATTATATTCTATAAATAAAGTAAATTTGCACTTATATACTTTACAAAACTTAAAACCTAGGTTCTTCTACTAACGCCTAGAGTATATAAGCTTTATTAACTTGCTTCTTTGCTATAGTAAGTTTTTAAGCGCCTAATAGTGTTAAGATTCTAGGAATATAAATATATATAAGAGAGGACCTTTTATATAAATAAATTAATATTTATATAATTTAATTTAGATACTATATATAAATAATCTACTAATTGTAGTATAGTATATTAAACGCTACTATAAGCCTATATATTGCACTATAAGTAGTGTAATAGTCTAGTCTATCTTTTAAATTGCTAAATTTAGCTATACTTTGTTTTTAATGCCTCCTACCTAATATGTACAGTATACTTGTTTTCTATTAGCCTTTAATTAAAAACCTAGGTTTTCTAAATGCTACTTTTGTATAAGAATATCTGCTACTATTCTACTATAGTCTTCTAGATATAGACCTAGGTTAGTAAGGAAGAGCATTTGTAGTTAATAAGAAGCCTTAAAGATACTAGGAACTAGTTATAGTAAAATAGTCTAATTAGGAAGTATAGATGCTTAGTTCTTCTGTCCTTAGGTATAAGTTTCTATTAGTAAATTATGTCTATTATTTCTATTTTATATACTATTAGAGTTGTTAAAGTTGTTAGTAGAATAGTATTAATGTCTAGAAGTGCTTAGACTTAGGCATAAATCTATTTAGAGCCTTAAAACATAACAACAACTATAATATTAGTAGGCATAGACCTTACTAGTGCAAGTGTAAGCAATATAAGCATATAGTAAACTTTAAACTAGATTGTTAAGTCTATAAAATTAATAGAATTATAGACATAGATATTAATGCCTAAGCAATATTCTTAATATATACTATTAGCAATAACTTAGCAGTAGGCTTGTATATATTAGAGTTTATCTATAGTATAGGTTTAATAAAATCCTACTATTATATTAAATACTAGGTCTTCTAAGGCATTACCTAGTGTAATATTGCTATTAAGTTAATAGTTTAGCTTATTAAAGTATATATAGGCAGGGTTGCTAATAATGCTATGTGTAAATGCTAGAAATATATACCTTAATTTATCTAGAAATACAGTATAGCGCTAAGAGTAGAAGGTATAGTAATAGGCCTTATAGCTTGCTATAGCAAGTTCTATACTAGCTTAAATACTTCTTCTCTAGAAGTTAGGACGTAGAAGTATAGTAATAATTAGCCTTTGTAAATATTTAGTTAGAACTTGCAATATAGAGATAGGTAGAGCAAACTTAGTAAACCTTAGAGATATTACTATTAGCGTTGTAACGTATATAGACACTAGGCATTAATACCTTCTCTCTATAGCTATTAGTAGGTAGTAGTAGTACGCAAAATTAGTTCTATGCTATAGCGCCTAGTAGTAGCTAGACCTATAAGTAGTTGTAATATAGAGTAGTAAGGTTAGAGGATAAGAGCAAACCTAAGAAGTATTATAGATTATCTATTTAGCTAGTGCTGCGCATAACCTGCTTATATATAAGTAAAAGTAGGTTATGCTAGAAGTAGTATATTTATAAGATAAAGACTATAGCATAAAGTGTATATATAGGTAAAAGTAGGTTATACTATAGTATAGTATAATACTTTATTACTCTATAATTATGCTAGGTTTTTGTATTGTATCTTGTAATATATTAGCTTTGTACAACTTCTAGTCTGCTATATTGCTATACTAGTTCTAGAACTTTATGCCTAATTATAAACCTATAGAGTTAAAAAACTAGTAGTAAATATATTTATAGTAGTAATAATAATGCAGTAGGTTCTCTAAGGCTTATTAGAGATAAAGATATTATTATATATAAGCATAAAGTTAAGATTAGCGTACTTAGGATAATACACTTTCTACTAGTATTGTCTAGAGGTTCTATTAAAATTTTTTTATTATATTAAACTTGCTTATTCTCTTAGTAGTAGATTAGATTTAGACTTAATAGTTCTTGTAAGGGATATAGTAGAATACTATACTTATTGCCTATAGGCGCTGTACTATAGGTTTTTGTAGATATAGAAGTAGTAAGAGTATACTTTTTAAGTTTATTTAGCACTTCTTTTGCTTTATAAATTCTCTAGGTATTAATAGTAAAGTATATAGGTTATTATTATAAGCGCGCGCGTATTAGGATAATAGATATTGCTTTTGTAATAATAGCTATCCTACTAGCCTAGGATACTATTAGTATATATACATTACTCCTTTTAATTAGAGATTACTATTATTACCTACTACTGCTTTTATATTATAACGCAATAATAAGCAGGATTAGTTACTAGTAATATAAGTTAAGTCTCTATACTAAAGTTTATCTAATATATATTGTTTATATTCTAATTATCTAGTATTATTAGAAAACCTTAGTTATTAAATACTAGCCCTAAGAGACTATTATATAGTGCGCTAGCCTCTTATCTGTTTAGACCTAATTCCTCTATAGCAAAGTAAGATTCTTGTTTTTTAGTTAGGATTAAACTAGTACTTACTAATTTAATATAGTAGTCTATATTGCTAATATTATAGACCTATACGCTAGTATAAGGCAATTATACTTTTACTAATATTAGATATTATAGAGGTTTCCTATAGTATTACGCTAGACCTTACATAGGCTTGTTCTAGAAACCTAGGTTTTTAGATATTAGCCTTTTTAACTAATAGCACTAGTTTTGCTATAGTATTACAAGTTATATACTAAGTTAATTATTGCACTTTAGACTTAATAACAATTATAAACTACTTATAACTTCTATTCTATACTTTATTACAGGCAATATACTAGCTATTTAAATTAAGTATAATATTAAAGTTATAAAAATATTACTATATACAAAGCTAGCTTATAATTAATTCCTCTTTTTGCCTTAGCGTATATATACCTTAAGATAGGCCTATCTAATAAACCTAGGTTTTTAGTACTTAGTACTTCTTTCTTTTGTATTTATATCTTAGAGACAGTTACTAATCTAAAGTTTAATATAAGAAGCTAGCTGCTAAAGGCTATATGCAAGTAGAAACTAGATAGATTTAATGCCTTACTATAGGCAGAGGCTACAAGTACTTATATATTATAAGTAGAGCTGTTTCTAGGTCTGCTCTAGAGCTACCTACTAGCTAAGGTTAGATATAGCAGTGTACTATCTCTAGTACAAAGTAATTCTATAGTCTATACTAGAATAATTTAATATTCTATTATAGAGGTTATAGTTATTAATTCTTTAATATAAGTGTTCTAAGGTCTCTATACACTAAGGCACTAGTATAGGGCCTAGCCTATTACAGTACCTTTCTACTATTCCTTTGTTTATAACACGCACTCTAGATTAAAATACTAAAATTAGTCTATATTACTTCTCTACTTGCTTTTCTCTACTCTGCCCTTGCTACTTCTTTACCTGCTCTATACCTATTCTTGCTTCTTTTTATTATAGCTGCTCCTGCTAAATACTTATGCACTATTAGTAGCACTTCTACTTCTATAAGTCTTACCCTTCTATATTGCTATAGTAGCTATTGCAAGAGATTTGTAATATCTACTACTATAGATCTTTTATACCTTTACCTAATATATTACGCGCGCAAGCGCTCTATAAAGATTATACTTAGACCTAGCTAACTTCCTATACAGCCTAAGAAAAAGAAAAGGAAATCTACATATACTTCTACTACTACTACTACTACTACTCTTCCTGCTATTTCTAAGCTTACTAATAAGGATTAAGTACTTTTTAGTAATATAATTAATCTTAATACGCTTACTGCCTTAATAAACATTAACAGTGCTAGTAATAAAGAAGCTAATAATAATAATAAAAATCTACTCTAGTATATTATATACACTCTCTACTACTAGCTCTATAATATTAGCAAGAGTAGAATTACCTACTCTTCCTATAAGAAGTAGTATAAGTATTGCTATAAGGTAAAATCTTCCTCTCTCTTCTTACCTAAGTAGTCTATCTTTTCTTCTAAGTCTCTACTAATTAAGATTTTTCTTAGGTTCTCTATAAAGCTTATTATACTACTGCTTATATTTGCTATATATACTAACTTTATTAAGACCTAGTCCTCTATAAGAAGTTCCTACCTAACTATATCTCTAAGCAAGAAACAATTATCCTTACCTACTACTAAGATTTAGCTATAATCCTAGACCTTCTAAGCTATTCTAGAAATAAGGCTAGTTACTTTAGTAAGCTCTCTAACTATAAGAAAGAGCTTAAGGAACACTTACAGAGCACTAATAGTGCTCTAGGTCTAGCTTAGAAAACTTTTAATCTCTAGAAAAAGGTTGCTAAGGATATCTACTTCTCTATTAAGGTTCTCTAAGAGCTCTTAAACTAGGTTAAGCTAATTATAAGTTTTTTTACTAATCTTTTTATTTTTATAATAGTGTGCTAACTAGACATAGAACAACTTAGTATATTAGGTGTATATAGTGTTATCTACTACCTAAAGTCTCCTAGCTTATACTTATAAGGTTACTAATAAGGAGTTGGCTCTAGCTGCTTATAATACCTATAGACTTATTGCTTAGTAGAAGCTTAAGATTGCTATAGAGATAGCTAAGGCTCTTTATATTACTACTATAGAACTTACTAATACTAAGCATTTAGCTACTAAGTAGGCTGCTACTAATAAGGCTGCTACTAATTAGGCTGCTACTAATACTACTAACATAGGTACTTAAGTAGTTTTAATAAATAGGTTTAGTTTCTTTTCTTAGGTTTTAGTGTTTTTAGGTATACCTAGTCTATAGTTTTAATAAATAAATATTCTTATCTTCTTCTTTTCCTTCTTTTATTTCTTCTTATTCTATAATTCTTCTATTTATATAGTATTCCTAAGAGGTCCTATACTCTATTAGCCTTGTTTTTTATATAGTAGCTGTTGCTATATTCTCTAGCATAGAGGACTATTCCTTTTATTGTAAATAGTAGCTAGGGGATTCTTAATAGAATCCTAAAAGTAGGTTCCCTTCTTTATTCTAGTTCTTTGCTATTATTCTAATTTATTTATCTAGAGCTAATAAGTCTTTACAGTTTGCTCTAGGTTTTTAAGTTTTCTAGGCGTGTTCTTTCTATACAACTAGGTACTATTAGTCTTTTCTTTCTAGTCTAGCTGCTTATTCTCTATAGATAGCCTCTACTTTCTATTTTCCTACTAAGAATCTATTTTTGTTTATAATAACTAGAGAGCCTAGTTGTAGATTATTATTTGTCTAGCCCTCTAAGAGGTTCTCTAGACATAGGCAGAGCTAGTTAATATAGAATACTAGATAAATTTTCCCTTCTATATCTAACTTAATATTGTATAGCAAGATAACTTCTACTATAGTAAACTTTCTATTCTTCTAGTCTAGCTTGCAGCTAGCTTAGTTATTAAAAAAGTAGTTGCCTAACTTTAACTATACTCTATCCCTAATATAGAGTTGTAGGGCTTCTTTATAGTACTAGTTAGCCTAGAGTTCCTAGTTCTACTATACTTCTACTATTTTAGACTATACATACTCTATAGTTTTAGTAAACTTCTATACTATTACAGCTACTACCTTTGCTAGTGCTCTAGTATTCTAGTATAGGCTTTCTACTATTAGGTCTAGGTCTTCTTAGATAGTGTCTACATTATACCTATATTAGAGGAAGAAAGAGCTAATGCTAGTAGAGCTAGCTACTTGTCCCTTAATAGTAATCTAGGTAGCTAGTACCTATTATACCTAGTTATTTTAGGTCTAGTCTATATAGGCCCTAAAGTAGGCTTTTATAATAGTATTTATCTACTTAGTACTCCTATTTATTTATAGGTAGAAGGCTGTTAATAACTTCTATATAATCTTTAGCATGTAATATATAGTACTCTAAAAATTGCTAAGAAACTAGGATTCTTAGTCTATAACAATAGTATCTAGTACCTAGTAGTAGGCTACTACTCTAGATATAAACGCCTTAGAGACTGTTTCTACTATAATGTCTAGTAGAGAGATAAAGATTATATCCTTTAAAAGTTAGTTTATAACTACTATAAAGTTATAGTTCTTTTTGCTTTTAGATAGGTTAGTAACAAAGTCTATTAAGATTTTCTTCTAGACACAATCTAGTAATAGTAGAGGTTTAAGCAGTTCCTATTTTAGTTCTCTCTATAGCTTTGTCCTTTTATAGATATTATAGTTAAGGATATATTACTTTAGTATAGAGAACATACCTAGCTAAAAATATAATTAGAATAGAATAGCGTATATATTTCTACAACCTAGGTGTCCTGCTATAGGTAAATAGTAGACATTGTCTATAATTTAGCCTCTTAGTGCCTCTAAATTAGGTACTTATTTTTTTTCTTTATACCTTAGTTATTTTCTTTTATCTAGTAAGCATTCTACTAGTAATACTTTTAGGTTAATCTATAGAGAGAACTTCTTTGCGCCTATATATATAGCTTTAATAGCTATTTAGTATAACTTATTTTACTAGGTAGCCTAAGTCTATAGTATTTTAAATACTTCTATATTATTATAAGGTTTGTATTATAGAGTATAAAACATAGTTATTCTATTCTAGAGGTCTTCTCCTATATTAGGTATAGCTTCTAGGTCCTAAGAATAGAATTTCTACTACTATCTCTATAACTAAGTAGTAACTAGGTGTGCTTCTAGAGTTAGGTAGGCTAGTTAAAGGAAGTTAGTACTCTATAGATAGGTAGAGAAGGATACTATAGCTCCTACTTCTCTATCCTCTAACAAAGGGCTAGTAACTAAAGTAAAGGGCTGTAGTAGCTAGAAGCGTCTACTATATTTTCTATTATTAGTATTATTCTCTAGCATATCTTCTTCTTTCTAAAATAGAGTATCTGCTCTATTATTTGCCTTGCCTAGATAGTAGGAAAATATTAGATTAAACTAGCTAAGTAGGCTAGACTAGTAGATATACTGTTTAGTAAGTAGTTAGGACTTGCAAAAGTACTCTAGGTTCTTGTAGTTAGTAATTACTATAAAGCCTTCTACTTGTTTTAGCTCTGTGTTCTATTTCTAGAGGTACTTAATTACTACTAGTATCTTTTTATTATAGATAGTATAGTTAACCTCTACTTTTATATACTTTATAAAGAAGTACTCTATAGTTTAAAGGTCCCTCTTTCTACTATACTATAAGAGTATTCCTCTAGTTGCCTATTCTAATATATTATATTCTAGTACTATTCTAAGGTTTAGGTTAAAGTTTAATAGTGCTAGTTCTGCTACAAAGGCATTTTTTATCCCTTTAAAGGCTGTTTATTAAGCTAGCCCCTATTTAAAGCTAGAATTCTTTCTAGTTAATCTAGTTAGTAGTTCTACTATTAATAAAAATCCTTGTATAAACTATCTATAGAAGTTTACAAATCTAAAAAAGCTATAGACTTCTTTAATAGTTCTAGAGGCTTTCTATACCTTAATTACTACAACTTTCTAGAAGTTTATCTAGATACTAGTCCTAGCCTCTATAATAAACTCTAGATACTTTGTTATCTTTATAGAGAACTTACTCTTGCTTATATTAAGGTATAAGCTAGTAGCTCTAAGTTTTTAGACAATTTCTTTAACTTTCTATTTGTGTTTAGTTTTGTCTCTACTAGAGTAGATAAGTATGTTGTTAATATACGCAGAGCACTACTTATCTAAGTAATCTCTTAGAACCTAGTTAATATATTATTAGAATATACTTAGTGCATTAGCTAGGCTAAAGGGTGTAACTAGCTACTTATATAACCTAAATCTTATATAGAAGGTAGTCTTTTATTTATCTCTCTCTATAATATAGATTTTATAGAAGGCTTAGATAATATCTACTTTAGTAAACTACTTTACTTTTAAGATCTAGGATATAGTTTTATGTATAAGAAGAAGTAAGTACTAGTCTTTTTTTATAATAGTATTTAGCGCGTAGTAATCTATATAAAACTATAGACCCCTTCTAGGTTTCTTTATAAACAGGACTAGAGTAGATATGCTTAACTTACTAACCTAAATAAAGCCCTTATCTAAGTAGCTAGTTAGCTACTACTAGAGGACTAGTAGTTCTTTTTTAGATATGTTATATAGCAGGCCTTAGAGGACTATAGTAGGCTTTCTATTATCCTTAACTATTTTAATAGCGTAGTTAATTTCTAGTTCTCTAAGCAGAGCAAGTTTATTAGCTTTCTATTTTATAAAAGTTTAATATTTATTCTTTAGGTATTCTAGTAGGATTATTTATAGGTTAATATGTTTTTTTTTTTTTAGTGCTTTCTAGATATTTACTATAGAAGCAGAGAAGACCTTAATATTTAAGTCCTTTTAAGATAGTCTCTCTAGTTTTTAGAAGAAGGCTAGTGTTACCTATATTAAGGCCTAGGTAGGTTTAATGCCTTTGTAGCTATGCACTCTTACTTTTATAGAGTAGATATATAATAACTTCTTTACTAGTGCTATAGACACGTTATACTAGTCTATCTATAGCTGCCTTAGTATAAAGTTATATTTTTTTTTATTTTCTACTATATATGCCTATATAGTTTCTTTATATCTATTAATGTCTATTCTAAGCCTAGTTACTTCTATAATTTAGAAAGTTTTCCTAGTAATGCTTGTAATCCTTCTTCTCTAGGCAGCTATGCGCAATAGGTTATGTTTTCTTACAAATCTTATAGAGATAAAGCTATATATTAAACACCTAGTATTAATTAGTGTATAGGCTACAGCTATATTATTTACTAGTATATAGAGGGAGATAGGTTTGCTATCTAGCTATTACTAGTAAAATTCTCTAAAAGATTCTTTCTTACTTAATACCCTATTCTTTAACTCCTATCTACATTATTAGGTAGAAGTGCCTAGTTTTCTAAGTTAGAGCCCCCTAAGTTAGAAAGCTCTGCTATAGTGCTTATAGTAGCTATAGCCTTAGCCTCTATACTATCTAGTTATCTTACTAGTAGTAGCTTATATCTACTTGCGTAGTAGCTGTCTTTTCTATAGCAGATATAGAAGTTATTAGCCTTCTACTAGTTAATAACTTTCTAGAGTTTCTACTTAGCGCGCTTATAGTTATCTATTTCTATATAACTAGCATAGGCCTTAGTTACTTTCTAGTCTATCTTATTACTACTAGTTCTTTTATTATTTCTGCTAAAGTTTCTACTAATATAGTTCTTTATTTAATACATGTTTATATCTACTTTAGAGACTTATACTATAAGTATCTATAGATTCTATTTTTTAGAAATATTAACTAAGACTATCTTCTTATATAGGTTAGCGTAGATTGTAGATATATACCTTGTTTTTAAGTTTTTTATATTATTTTCTTCTACTATATTATATACTAGTTGTATAAACTCTATATTAAAGGTCTCTAGGCTCTAGTTATATTTCTTTTTTATAATTGTTTAGAGCTTCTATTAAGAGCGTTTTTTAAATAGAGAGTCCTTATATTATTTATCTAGAAAGGTCTAGAAGTTATTAGTAGTGCTATAGAGGTTTTATTCCTTCTATAAAAGCCTAACGTATACAGCCTGCCCTTCTAGTTAATTAAATATATAAGCTACCCTAATACTAGACTAGTCTTTAAGAAATGCAAGTTTATCTATTATCTATAATTTAAATATCTAGTAGGCCCTTCTATTTCTGCTAAACTTTCTAATATCTAGAAGTTTTGTAGAGTAGGCAGCTTAGGGAGTAGCAGTTTCTATTACTAACAAAGTTAGGGTTCTATCTATTATTAGGCCCTATTATAAGAGGATACGTTAGAGTTGTGCTTTAACTAGCTAGGCAATGTGCTCTTAGAGAAGCTTATTTTAACTTTATACTAGTGTAGTTAAGGTATTTATATTAGGCTCTGTTATAAGTAGAGTAATAGTATCTTTAGGTAGTAACTACTATCTAGAGTAGGTAGTTAACATAGCTATAGTCTAGCTTAATGCTTCTCTACTCTAGTGCTCTAGTACTGTTGTAGTTGCCTAGTATTATATCTTGCTATAGATATTAGCCCTTAAGTTATTTCTATTATAGAGTTTAATACTATAGTTAAGAAGACGCCTTATAGTATCCTCTAAGTTTTTGTTTATTATATAACATAGCCTATGTTATAGTAATAATAAAGAAGAAAGGGATAATTAAATCTAATTATAAGGAGCTAGCTGCTAAGGGCTGTATACAGGTAAAAACTAAATAGATTTAATGCTTTACTATAGGCAGAGGCTATAAGTACTTATATATTATAAGTAGAGCTATTTCTAGGTCTGCTCTAGAGCTACCTGCTAGCTAAGGTTAGATATAGTAGTATACTATCTCTAGTGCAGAGTAATTCTATAGTCTATACTAGAATAATTTAATATTCTATTATAGAAGTTGTAGTTATTAATTCTTTAACGTAGGTGTTCTAAGGTCTCTATACACTAAGGCACTAGTGCAGGGCCTAGCCTATTATATTTAATATTAAATAATTAAAGCTAAACTTTTATTATTATTAAGACTAAAGCTTATTATAATAAAGTAGGTAGACATAGTAGCATCTCTAAGTGTCTTTATATACTACTATTTCTAGTAGTAGTTAAGAATATTATATACTAGTATTAGAGTAGTCTACTTAGAAGTAGGTAGGTAGACTATATCTATAAGCTCTATTATACCTAGAGCTGTTAATAATATAAGAATAACCTAAATATAGTAGTCTCTTAGTACTTTTTCTATATAATCTATAATCTTAGTAAGAAAGATGCATAGTAGTTAGATATCTAATTTATTATATAATTTCTTGCTATATAGAATAATTTTATAAATCTATATATTATAGAGTATCCTAGTAAGGCAAGAAAACATATCCTTGTAGCAGGTGCATAACTTTTTACTAAGGGATATAATCTTGCTAGGTTCTAGTAGAGCAAAGTACTTTTAGAATAGAAAGTCTATATATTAAGATAGGTTAAATAATTAGCTCTTATATATCTCTTTAGAAAGCATAGGTGTCTAGTTCTTAGCTAGAAGAGTACTAAGCATAAGCTAATTATAGAATACTTTTATTTTAGGCGTAGATGCTTTGTTTTTAAATATATAGAATATAAAGTAAAAGTAGTATAATAATATTACTACCTTTAGTATATATAGAGCGCTTATAATTAATGTGTTATAGTTTTCTATATTAATAAAAATAATAGATAGTAGGTTTGCCTTAAAGATATTAGTTTATTATAAGAGAGAACAGCATACAAAATATTACTATATATAATTTATTATAGTAGAGTATAAATAAAATAGTTAAAGGTTTACTAGGCTTATTTATAATATTAATAAGGAGCTTGTAGATAGTAGTGCTGCTAAAGGCTATATTCTATAATATTATAGTTATTAATAGATATATAAAGTAAGAGTAGGTTATATGTTTTAATATTAAATATAAATATAAAGTAATAACAAACGCCCTTATAGAAGGGCGCTGCTTTTACTTAGATAACTTAGATATATAGCAAGAGTAGTATTGCCTTGCCTAGAAAGTTAACTCTTTCTAGTGCAAAATTATTATCTCTATTATAATTATAGATAGTTGCTATAGTTTACACTAATATTAGGAGAGTAGTTCTATATATTAAGTGTACTATCTATATAGCGTAGAATAAAAAATAGATCTATTTAGGTGCTAAGAACAAAGACCTTAAAAGAATTAATTTAATATAAGTATACTTTAAAAACCTAAGCTTTTTATTTTTTATTAGATTTATAGCTAAGCTTTACAAGTACTACCTATACGTGTCTAGAAGGTTAGTTAGAGCTAGAGCTTAGAAACCTAGGTTTCTAATTTAAAGATAATAAATAGTTAAACTAGTAGAAGGCTAGTATATAAAGTTTTTTTTTTATGCATACTAAAGAGGGGCTATATATAGTAATATAGTACCTACTTAGTATAAGTAGTAGATAGGTAATATTAGTAATAGTTGCGTAAAGTATTAATTATATAGACTTAAGATTAATGCTTTGCATAGCTTCTATATACTAACTATATATATATTTAGATAGTACTAGAAAGTAGTTTAGCGCGTAGATAGTACTAGAAAGTAGTTTAGCGCATAGATAGTTGTAATATATAGTTTAGCATATTACATGCTATAATATAATATAGCAATTTTATATAATATATATTATATAATTATATAGAAAGGCATGTGCTTATAATAATAAGAATATAGCATAAATATTAACTTATCTATATCTATTAATTGCTATAGTAGTAGTGTTGCAGTGTTAGAGAAGTGTATGCGTAGACAGTACTAGAAAGTAGTTTAGTATATAGATAGTTGCAATATATAGTTTAGTATATTCCTGCTATAATACTATAGTTCCTACTACTACCTATAGAGGTTGTATTGTGTTGCTATAACTTAAGGCTTACTGCAAGTATATAGTATTATATTATTCTAAGTTATTAGGTTAAATTTAGGTTATGTTTTAACTTTTATAGAGGTGTAGTTGTAGGCTAAGGTTTTTAATGTTTAAAAGAACTTAGAGCTAGACCTAGCCCTTTTCTAATAGAACTATACCTTATAACTTAAGTTAGATTGTTAAGGTTAGTAATAGCATGTTTCTTGTAGTTGCTATTGTATACTACTTTAACTATTTACTATATTATAAATCTCTTATATAAGTGTAGTTAGGGAAAGGCTTCTAAAAACATACTATACTCTAAATTAGCTTAAATTGCTTATTCTTCTATAGTGTCCTATAGTATAATAGGCATCTATATAGTTAATTCTATAAAGTATAGTTTCTGCATAGCCTTAAAAGCAAGGCTATATTTATTCTATATAGTATTCTATAGCTAGTTTAATAATATATATACTAAGTAGACTATAATATTATCTCTATTCTAATAGATAAATATATTTAGGTTCTCTTTATATTAGAAGTAACTAGCATACTAAGCAGTTAAAATAAGCTAGTTTATTGTAGTTAGATACTTGTATATTAAGTAATTATATATCTATACCTAAAACTTGTCTATTATAGTATAATTCTATTCTTATAATAATATAGAGCTTTTTATTGTCTTCTTGCCTCTAAAACTTTTCTACTTCTTTTATTAAGAGTAGGCTATTATTATTATTATTATTATATTCTTCTATTTATTACCTAGTATATCTATCTTTATATACTTATATTGCTATAAATTAGGCAAGTTTCTTAAATGCTAAAAGGTCTATAGCAAAGTTATATACTTCTCTAAAGCTAGTACTGCTTGTGTTAAGCAAAAGTGCTATAATTAGAAAGTAAATACTTAGTTCTATATTATCTAATTATAAGGTTTGTTTAATAAGTAAGAGCTAGAAGTTATAGTATAGTCTCTCTAGTTCTAATAAAATAGTTTATTTATAGTTATCTACTATAGAGGGAAACTAACTAACTTAATTATCTAAATATATCTATATATAGTACTATATCTGTTTTTCCATAGGTATAAAGTAGAGATTAATTCTATATATTTACTTATTATTTGCTCTAGCAAAAAATATAAAAATCTTCTAAAGATATATAGTATAATGTAGGTTAAAGTTTTAGTATACTAATAGTAGAAGTAAAAGCACTTTTTATAGATACTTTTGTATAACTATAATTCTAATATAGTATAATGTTTATATAGTAATATTCTACTATATCTAGACTATACTCTTAATAATATAGTATAGAAAGTGTAGTTTTAGCTTATCTAGTATATTAGGTATAGCTACTAGAGCAGTTGCTTCTTTCTAGTTCTTAAAAATAGATAGGGCATTAAGAAACTTAGTATATACAAGCTATAGGTTAGTATAGATACCTAGTATATTTGTAACTATTTCTAGATATTAGCTATAGTCTTCTTCTACCTATTTAATAGCTAACTCTATCTAAGATTATAGGTTGTTAAGGGTTGTAGTATTTTGTATCTTGTTATTAGTAGGGTATCTAGGTAATATAGTAGTCTCTATAATGTGTAGAATATTAATTTCTTTAATAGCAAAGTAGCTAGTAACACTAAGGTCTAGATATTAACTAGGTACTCCTATAAAGTAGTGTTAGGCGTTTATAATAGATATATATAGTTTATACTATAACTCTTTTTAAGGCCTTTTTAGACTTCTAATTTTATATTATTCTTATAGGTGTGTTTTTATATTCTTCTCTACTATTAGTTTAGTAGTAATAAAGTTATATTCTTTATATTAGTAGTATTAGTAATATAGTTTTAGGCCTAGTGTAATATTTACTATGCTACTATATATACTAGCAAAGTCTTTGTACATAGATTTTAGTTTGTGTAATATAGTAATTTAATAGACTTGCTATTATAGTAGAATTTAGTCCTATTCTAATAGGTCCTTACTGTAGAGGTTATTAAAATAGCATAGGATAGAGTCTAGTAGAAGTATATATTAATAAAGGGTGTATATAATTATTTTATACTTTAGGTTATATAAGATAAATTTAGGTATAGATATAGTAGGTAGTAGTAGTAAGAAGTAGTAGTAGGCTGTGTTTAATATTCTCTATTCTAGTTTTAGCCTACTTGCGCAGCCTAATTAGTATAGTAGACTATAGTTATTCTAGCTAATACTAATTATAGCTCTGCTTCTAGGTTAATGTCTTCCTAAGGAATATCTACTTTTATCTATAATATAATAAATATTATATTCTAGTTGTTACTAGAATAGTTAGAAGGCACTTAAGGCAATGTTACTCTTTTGTATAAGATTTCTAATTAGATAGAAAAAGATTTACTATTTTTTAGTTATATATTAAAATTAAACTAAAGTTAGTAAGTATTTATTACTCTATCTCTAGAGGTAGCTCTATAGTAGATATATTAATGCATAGACAAATAGAACTTTCTATAGGCTATAATAAATATCTACTTGTAGTATTTATATAGTAGTAATAATATTCTATTAGAGATAGAGAAGGTATATAAGGAGGTTTTGTAAATAGTAGATATACTAGCTATAAACAAGAAGAAGAAACAAAAACCTAGTCTAGAAAATAATAGTAATATAAATTAGCCTAAGTGTTAGAAGGAATAGGTAATACATCTAGTAGAGGCTAACACTAGTAATAAAGTATATTAGTATTAACTATTTATTAATAGGCTACCTAGAATTAGTATAGATATAGCTGTAGGAATAATCTCTAAGGCTGCTATAATTGCTATATTAGATTATCTAAAGGATTAGAAGATAATTCTAAAATTATAGAGAAGACAATATAGTAATAGAAGGTCTTTTTTTTTAAAAACTATACTATAACTTAGACTCTCTAGAGATAGTAGTAGTTCTCTAACTCTAACTTTAGAATAACTAGCTTTATAATTATAGTTAGTACTGTCTTAGACTTAGTCTCCTAGTTATTTAATATTAAGTGCGTCTAAGGCGTAGGACTTTAAAAATCTATTCTTTATAGCTTAGAAAAGCTATACTACTAGAATTATTAGCAATATAAAGTATTAGTAGATTATATCTACTATATATACTAAGTATAAAGGTCTAGAGGCTTGGTTATAATAGGAAGCAGCTTTCTTAAGAGGAAGAGAGAAGAGGTTTATAATAGTTATAAGAAAATAGCTCTTTATATCTATATATATAAAGTCTAATAGTTTACTTATAACCTGCGCTAAGTGTGCAGCTAACTAGAAGGAATTTAGATATTAGTTAGATTATAGAAAGTAGTAGTCTATATTGTACTAGAAGTTTAGCTTAGGTATTTTTGCTCTGCTTCTATAAGGTTTAGTTACTAATACTTATATTAAATAAACTCTATTAATTATAAGGTTTACTAACTAGGTTAATATAATTGCAGAATATAATAAGAACGTATATAGTATAGTATCTATAATTAAGTATTTATATATTATATATATAATAGATAGTTCTCTTCTACTAATACTCTTTCTAGAGTATTTAGAGGATAGTAAATTAAAAAAATATAATTCTATAGAGGCTCTATAGATATAGTACAATAGAAGTAGAAATATTAAGGAAGTTTTTAATAATAATAGTAATTAGTTATAAATAGTGTTAGTGCTATCTATATAGCAATTACAGTAAATATATATTAAGAGTAATAATATAATAATATTTGTATAGTAAGAGTTTGCTAGGATTAATATATATATAATAACTTCTAAAGGTAGAGTATATTTATTATATAGAAAATAATACAATAGAAATACAAGAAAGAAAGGTAGGAGGGAAGGTAGGTTAATTCTAGGTTCTAAGTTTCTAGGTAAAAAGTTAGAATTAGCTAGCTACCCCTATCTAAAAAGGATTAAAAGAATAGTAGAGTAATAGTACTAAACTCTACTCTTTATTTTAGCAATTGTGTTTAATTTATAATACTTTATAATTACTAGCCTCTATAAATTAGCTATATATAAAGAATTTATAGTATACTTTACCTATTATAGTTACTAGACAATAGGCCTAGAATACTAATATATAACTATTAGGACCTAGTAGCTACTCTTAGTCTAGTAGGTAGGCTATTAAAGGACCTAGTCTAAAAACGTTAAAGTAATTAGGTCTAATAGTATATCCTTCTACTTTAGCAAGGTATATATTAATTATAGCCTAGTAGATTATATTGCAAATCTCTAGTATAGTAAAAAATACTATACACTTAAATATATAGTAGATAAAGAGTTTATTTATAGATAGAAAATAGTTCTAGTACTAGTAGGCAAGAGTAGTCTGCTTATTATACAACTTCTATAAGCTATTTTTAAGTATTCTAGTAGGTAAGCTCTAGTACTCTTTATATAGTAAGTAGCCTTTATTAGCTTCTAGAATATTAAATAGTTCTTTAGAAGTTATCTATTTACTATTATAGTCTCTAAACACAACATCTATATAGCTATAGTTATATTATAGTTTAATAGCTTTCTCTTAAGTAGCTATAATAGTAAATTAAATTCTATTTATTTCCTAATTTAAGCTCTAAATAAAATAGATAAGCAAGTTAGATTCTATAAAATAGATATTAGGTAGGCCTATATTATAGGCATGTTTAACTACGTAGTGCTTAAGGTATCTAGTAATATTAGTTAAAGTAATACTAACTATTATATTTAAGCGTACTTTTTATTAAAGCGCTAGTAGCTTATAATCTATATTAAGAATATTAAGTTTAAATAGGTATAGTGTATATAGTATAGATAAGTAATTTAAAAATTTATACTATAAATAACAAGGCACTGTAGACTCTAATAATAGTAGTGTTGCTAATAGTAACCTAGGTAGCAGGTACTTATAGAAATAGATTCTAAGACGTGTAGGTATATATATCTATAAAATATATTTAGGCTAGTAGAGTAATTCTAGAAAAACTAAAAACTAGAATTACTCTACCTACTCTATAAGCAGATATGCATAGTAATAATAATAGTTATATTAAATTATTATAGAAAAAAGTATTAGTTTAGATAATTATTTATTATATAGTATAGGTATAGACAAATCTAACTACTAAAAGATTTAAAGATATTACTTCTTATATAGTTGTAGTAATAATAGATATTGTAGTAATAAGATATAGCTAAGTAAACTAAGAAGCGTAGATTTTAGATAAAGAGTTATTACTAGACTAGTTCTAGATCTTTGTTAGCGTGTTCTAAATATCTATAGAGTAGAGGGCAAGACTAAACTAGGCAGGGTTATCTACTTTCTAGAAATACTTTAGTTAGTTTATAGTATAGTTATTAGGAATAATAAGTGTTAACTTAATATAAAGGTTACTAAGAAAGTACTAGGTTATAGTAGTAGTAATACTTTTCTTTAGAGATTTAATAGTAGTAGTAAGTTTAGTGTAGTCTAGTAGTATAGCCCTAATATAGATATACAACTTAATTTCCTTAGAATACTACACTATAGCTATGCCTTTCTTTAATATATTAATAAGCTAGTCTTAGCTAGAGTTGCCTTTCTAAATATAGTATACTCTACTATTAAACTTATTATTATTAAGCTTGTGTGCTAGGTATGTATCTAGTGCAACCTAGGTACAACATAATATATACTCTAGCCTAGGCATGTATCTAGGTATAAAGTTGCTAATATTAGTATCTAATACTAAAGCTATAAGTCTACTATTGTAGATCTAACTAGTACCTATTAGGTACTTCTTTAAGGTCTTCTAAAGGAACTGTTGCTACAAGTAGATAAGAGTATTAATAGCTAGAAATCTATAGATGCTATTTTTATCTTATAAGATAAGTATTAGAACTAGGTATACCTAATTAAGTAAGTAAACATAGGCTAATTAGTATATATAGACTTACTTAGATATCTTAGCTTAATAGGGAAAACTATATATTACTAGCATCTACTTTCTTAAAAGTATTGCTATTATAATAGATACTAAGTTAATCTAGTAGAAGGTTGTTAGTATTAAGAGTAGCATAGAAAGTTATAGTAGGTAAGTGTTATAGAAGTGTAGTAGAAGAGTATAGTAAAGGAGTATAGTAAAGGAGTATATATTTTAAAAAGCTAACCTTAAATAATAAACTAAGCTTAGTTTAGACCCTAATAATAATAGTATTGCTATTAATAATAGGTTTATATTTGCTATATTACGTTAAAGTGCTAGTGTTAAGGTTTGTTAATAGTAATAGGTCTATACCTTATAAGAAGGAAGAAGTAGAATAATTCTAGTTTTCTTAATTTCTAGAATTATCTAGCTAGCCTCTATTAGTAAGAGTATATTGTGTTAAACTCTTTTCCTTATAAGATAGAATAGGTTTTATATTAATTTATATTAAAGTAGTAATAATAGTAGAATATATAAAGGAGTAATATTAGCTAGTAAAAATATTCTAATATATTCTTAAGGGTCTATATTCTTCTCTTTATATACAGCTGTTAGATTTAGGCAAGTAAATTATAATATATATATATTAGATATAATATATATACTAGTATAAGTATAGTTATAGGTAGAAGTATTCTATATATCTATTAAGTAGATTCTTGTATAGAATATTATATTAGGGTTTTCTTCTTTCTAAAGATACTTTAGTTTTTTTATTATATATTTCTTAGTAGTAATTAGTATTATAGATACTTAGAGATTACTAGGAAAAGTCTTATATATTACTTATACTATACTTGCCTTTAGGTTCTTAATAGCTCTAGCTAGCTTAGGATAATCTAGTAGAGTAGTTTCTATATAGATCTATATTCCTATTATCTTAGAGTCCTAGAATATAGTAGTGCTTGTTTTTAATACTTTGTTTAACTATACTTTACTAGAAGTGCTCTTGTTAATATCTAAGGATCTTGTATTAAACTTTAAGATATTAAGCTTATTTTTAGTAAATAGTGTAGATATAATATTAGTTTAGCAAAATACATAATTAACTAAGGGCAACTGCTATGTTAGAAAGCTAGTAATATACGTATTGTAGGACTAAATAACTTTAGCAGCATTTCTAATCTAGTTAGTGCTAGTAGGATACTAAGCAAATACCTTCTATAGAAACTATTACTAAGAATATATAAGGGTATTAAGAACACTAAAGCTATTAAAGCTATTCTTATTACATAGAACTAGAGAAAGAATTAGGTAAGCCTAATTAAGTAAGTAAGGGTATTAAAACTAAGTAGATTAGTAGGACTTACCTACTTGTTATAGCTAGCAAGGAAGAATAAAACGTTGCTAACTTTAGTAGTATAGAAAACTTAGCTATTATAGCATATACTAGGTTATACTATAGAGAACTTAAGCATATTGTTAGTTACTACTTTAAAGGATATAATAGATATTGCCTTTAGTTTCCTTCTTAAAGGCTCTATATAGAGAGACTTATTAAGAGTTGCTCTTATAAAGAGTAATCTCTAATATATAGCTAGTATTCTTAATTATCTAATTTAAAGAAGAAGTAGAAATATATAGAATAGTAGAGTAATATAATAGGTTATAGTTATTATAAAGAATTTACTTAGGGTTTACACAGGGTTTAATTCTAAGCAATAATATAGGTTTGTCTATATAGAGACAGCACTTAATTATTGTAATAGTAGCAAAGCATATATATATTTATATTTAAATAGATGTAGATATAGGGGCATAAGCAAATATAATATAGTAAGAAGGGGGAGTAGGCTAATTCTAGCTTTCTTAAAACTAGAATTAGCTAGTTAGGTTATAAACTAACTATATATAGATTTAAGCCTACAAGGATAGCAGAAATAACAAGATAGCTAGTAGGGATAGCTAGTAGGACCTAAGGATAGCTAGCAGGGATAGCTAGCAGGACCTAAGAATAGCTAGTAAGGATAGCTAGCAGAACCTAAGGATAGCTAGTAGGGATAGCTAGTAGAGTATATAGTTATTTTAGAGTGCACATACTAGCTTAGTAAGGATACCTAGCAGGTATCCTGTAACCTAATATATATAGAATACTCTTATTAGCTATACTCTATATAATAGTATATTAAATAGTTATACCTTTTTACTAGATATAATATATATTATTTGCTAGCTATTAGTAGACTTTTAGATCTTCTAAAGCTATACTATAACTAGATACTATTAAGAACTATAGTATATTATACTTTTAGGTTAGGCCTTATATGTTTTCTTAAAGTAATTAGAATCTTATTATATATAATAGTAGAAGTATCTACGCAATATAGTAGCCTAATAGGCAGCTAGAGCCTATAGCTTTTTACTTAATAACTATACTATTAGCTATAGTAAATTCTAATTTTAATATAGGTAAAGAAGCTAGTATAGTAAGAGTATATATATAGTTGTATAAAAGTAGTAAATAGGCACTAACTTTATAGTAAATATAATACCTATACTATTAACCTAATAATTATCTTAATTTCTATACTATATAATACTATAGCTTTGCTTACTTCTTTTATAGTTGCTGCTTAGTCTAGCTATTATACCTAATACACTATAAATAGATAATAACTACCTAGCTTTCTATATAGGGAAAGGTTAATAGTAGAGTATATAGCCTATAGTAATAAAAAATATCTAAGTATACTTTAGTATAAATACTAAGTAGTTAACTATAATTATTAGTAATGCTATTAAGTATATATTATTCTAGTAAGACCTTTTAGATAGAGTAATAAGTATAGGTAATTTAAGTAACTAGAAGATTACTAAGCATAAGCTTATAAAGTAGCTAGTAAGTAAGTTGTTCTAGGTAATAAATAGACTACTTAATAACTCTACTATACCTAAGCTATATAAGAAAAAAGTAATGCTATAGATTACTACTAAAGCTTATAAGGAACTTACTAGCAGACCTTAGAAGTATAGTATATAGTTATCTATAAAGTAAGAACTTACTAATAGTAAGTATAAGTTTTATTATAGTACTATAATCTTACCTATATATTTTATTAGAAGCGCTACTATAAGCTATTTATATAACTTTAACTTTAGTAATATTATACTATCTATTCTAGATATAAATACTTTAGTAATTTTATTTAATACTTTAACTAGTGCCTTACTAAAAAGCATAACTATAAAAAATATTATTAATTCTATTACCTTCTATAAAAGAAATAAAATATTAACCTTAATAGATATAGTCTATTTATAGCTACTAACTACTACTACTACTACTACTAGTATTAATAAAGCAAACTTACTAATAAGCTTTAATAGTAATAGTATTAGTAATTAATATAAACTAGAGGCTACTATAAATAATTTTATAAATAGTATATATTAGAGTAGTTGTTTTAATATTATAGTATTATTCTAAGAAACTAAGTAAGAATATATATATATATACTCTAAGCTTCTATACTATTAATAATAGTATATACTAATATATATATAGTAGCTATTATATAGTCTTAGAACTAATAAAACTATATAAGCCTTACTCTAAAAGCAACTCTAGTACTATCTATTAAATATAAGTTACCTAATGTGTATATAAGTTAAGATAATAGTATTATAAGCTATAGCTATATATCTAGTAGCTATAGTTTTAATAATAAGAATAAAGATAGAGTAGGCTATAGTAGCTATAGTTCTAAAACTAATAAGGTTAGTAGCTATAGATTTAGAGATTATACTGCTAGTAGTCTTTTTAAGGATAATAATACTACTATACTTAAAAGCATAGCTAAGAAGAAGAAGAAGAAGTAGATAAGTCTAGCTATACCTATAAACTACTTACTATCTATTTCTATATTATTAAAACCTAATATACTAACTAAGTTTACTAATAGGCCTTAGTTTAATAACTTAGAGATTATAGATAAAGATAAAGATATTAAAGACTATAAAAGATACCTACTTAAGTAGTAAGTATATTATACTATTAGTATAGTATACTACTAACTTATCTAGCTTATAAAACTACTTTAGCACTTTAGGTGCAGGTATAAAAGCTATATATATAGCCTAATAAGAGTAGCTTAGTATAGCTAATACCTTTAGAGTTAGTATAAAGTAACTAAAAGCCTAGAGTATAGTAGAAGTAAGGTTTATTCTAATTAACTACAAGATAGGCCTTAGTCCTAGCCTTAGGCTTATAGCCTATTAAGTAGTTAGTGTAGATATTATCTACTAGATAAATTTTAGCCTATAGTATAGTTATATTAAGTAGAATTATATAGGTATAGGTAAAACTATATAGATAATATCTGCTTTTTTTATTAACTTAGTTTTAATATATAAGGCTAATAAGAGTAGTGCTTTACTACTACTTATATAGCATCTATACCTTAACTTAAATAGCTTTTACAAGAACTAAGTACCTAGAGTAGGTACTATATTTTTATCTACCTACTCTAATAGCATAGAGCTATAGCTACAAGACTAGCTAAGATTATAAAAGATAGTCTACTTATAACCTAGAATAAGGTATATAGGCTAAAGATAATTATACTTTATAAAGTTAGTTAGCAGCTCTATAATATTTATAGTAAAGAGGTAAATAGTTTATACTCTAATATTACTATTCTAAACTTTATTAAAATACTACCTAGGCCTAACTAGAATAAGGTATACTCTGTATATAGCTTTTTTTTAGATCTTAGTAATAGTAAGAATAGAAGTAATATCTAATATACCTTAAAAGCTAGCTATAGTTACTACCTATAGTCTACTATATTAAAGCTAAGTTCTATAAGTATATAGATATTTATTATATCTATAAACAAGTACTAGTAGAGTTAGCTCTATAATATTATTAATAAGAACTTTGTAGTAGTAATTAAGCTTAATTTAGAGATTAAAAAAATTAAGCTTTTATATACTAGCAGAATAAAAGACACTAAATAGAAATATAAGGCTCTAATTAATAGTAAAATAAAAAATAGAGATAGAAAATAAAAAAACTAGATTATAAAAAATATATACTAGTTAGACTATAATAGTACTTAAAAGAAAGTTACTATAGTGTGCAATTTTTTCTATATAGCATAGGTTATTATTAATAAAATCTACTTAGCTAGTAGCGCTAGCACCTTAATATATACTAATATTATTAACCTCTTTAACTACTTTATTGCTAAGCTAAGCCTATAATCTACTTACTAAGACTACTATAGCTAATAGAATTATAATAGTGCTTACTTTTAGTCTTAAGAGACTAAAGTATAAAAATCCTATATAGCAATTGCTATAAGACCTAGCTATACAATACTTTAAGAAACTTAACTATAAGAATATTATATTAACCTAGAATAAATTTACTAAGGCACCTTAATATAAACTCTACTATTCTATTGCTAAAAGAATTAGGTCTAACCTAAAGATAAAAAAGATTTTTAATATTACTACTATAATTTTAGCTACATACTTTATTAGCTAGAACTACTAGTTTATAGATATATAGAGTTAGAAGCTTAACCTACTAGACTATACTTTAGAGAACAAGTACTGCTCTATTATCTATAAAGAAAAGTACTATAATCTACTTTAGAAAGTAGAAAGTAGTATTAACTTATAGATTTTAGCTATATAAGATATTACTTTTGCTAAGTAGGAAAAAGATAGAGGTAAGCTGTCTAGAAAGCTAAAGCCTAAGCACTAGACTACTTTAAAGGTTGTACCTAGACTCTACTAGATAGCTAAAGTACTAGTAAGCTACCTAAATACTATATATAGTATTCTAAGATACTAGGATAAGCATCTAAATAAATAACTACTTATTAGCTTAGATACTAACTAGGGCAAAGAGTTAGAGAATACTAATACCTAGCTTGTTTAGATCTTTAGTAGCCTAAAGAATATTCTTAACTCTATACTCTATAAAGCTATTAACTATATCTATAAGAGTTTAGCTAAGTCTAACTTTATTATAAAAATAGTAACTAAGACTTTGCAAATATAGAGTATTGTTTCTAACCTAAAAGTAGGTAAGCTAGATAAGCTATTAACTATTTTATATAGTAGTAAGTACTGCCTTATCTTAAATATATAGTTATATAAAGCTATTGCTTATGCTATAAGTTTTTATATATTCTACTATAGGTTATAGTACTAATATAATTATAGAGACTTATAAAGAAGTTTAGAGCAGAGTATATTATATAGATAGGTAATAGAATAACTAAAAATATTAAAGTAGTAAAGTAGTATAAGTACTATAACTATAGTACTAGTAAGGTTAATAATAAAGTCTAGTTTATAGTAGTAGAGTTAAAGATAGTGTGTTAGTCTATTAACTTTATTATAAGTACTATCTTCTAGAGGTTAGAGCTATACTCTATTAATACTAAGGTAAACTAGGTAGGTTACTATAGGTTTTAAATTAAATAGAAGGCAAAACTTATTATACTTAATTAGTTAGTCTATAGTAGGTTATTTATAGAAAAGCAAATATAGAGATAAAATATACTAAAAAACAACTTTATAGACTAGTGCTAAGCTATAGATATTAAGAAGTTAAAAGTAGTAGCTAAAGAAGTAGAAAATAAAATAGACTTAGATAATAGTAATAGTGCTAAGGTCTAAAGCAAATAGAGTAATATAGCTATTACTTAAAATTTAAGTAAATAGAGTATTTAGTTAAAAACATACTATCTATAGTAGTATAGTAGCTTACTATAATAGTACTAGCACTAAGAAATTAAGTATAGTAACCTATATTTTATAGAGTATTAAGAATCTTATAATATCTTATTTATATTACTAATAGATAAAGTAGTCTAATCTATACTTTTTATAAAAGTATAGTAGCCTATAATAAAAGTACTACTATATAGAACTCTAATATATCTACAAACCTACTAAGGAGCTCTAAATCTTAATATATACCTTATTATACTATAGATAGAAGAAGTTCTAGAGTTTATACTCTTAGTAATAGTATAGTAGCCTATAATAAGCAAGCTCTAGTATAGAACTTAAGTATAGTAGCTAATAAATTATAGAGCTCTAAATACTTATATAGTCTTATATATATTACCTATAAAACAAGTCTTAAAGTTATACTATTTATAATAGTATAATAAGTTATATATATATAAGTGCCTACAGCCTTCTAGAAAAGCTAGAAATAGTATACTAGTAGGGACTTACTAACTAGGCAGAGTAGATCTATATAATTTATTACTACACTCTATTGCTTTCTAGCTATAGATAATACTAACAACTCTTACCTATACTCTTGCCTATAGTACACTAATAGCTTGTCTAGTTACTATAGTAGGCTGCTTAAGTAGGCTTGCGTGCCTTTGCTAGGTTATTTAGCTTCTATATAAAGTAAAGTACTTTTTATAAAACTTTACTTTTTATAAAGAATACTACTTATTTACTATTTACTCTTAGTCTATTTAACACAGTATACTTAGGTTAGTAAAGCTTAAAGTATCTATAATATTAATAAATAAGGTCTAAGTTAATAGCAAATCTAGGTCTATGCATAACTTAGGTTTTACTTAGGTATTATATAAATACTAATATTTATATATATTGCTAGGTGTCTATACTTTTTTATTAGCTATCTAATATTGTAGTATTAATAACTAGGCGTAGAAATAAACAAAAGTATATATACTACTTACTATTAATATAGTATACTACTAATATATCTAACTTATAATATTAATTTAATAACTTAAGTAGAGGTATAAAGGTAATATAAGTAGACTTAAAAGAGTAGGCTAGTAAAGTAGATACTTTTAGAAATACTGTAGGTTAACTAAAAGCCTAGAGTATACCTATAATAAAGTTTAACTCTATTAAGCCTATCTAGGCCTTAACTCTAGTCTTAGGCTTATAGCCTTTTAAGTAGTGTGCGTAGGCCTCTTTATTATATAGACCTAGGCCTATAGTATAGTGTTAATATATTATGCTTAGGTTAGAGATAAGAATATAAAATAGGCACTCTAACCTAGCTATTACTAGTATATAAATCTAATACCTAGAATCTAATATAAGAAGCTAAATAGAGCTTCTTACTCGAGGCTAATATATATAATAGAACTTAGTAAAAAATTATTACTAATACTAGCAAAGCTAGCTGCTCTTAGCCTTATACTATATAGTAGAGCGTAAATTATACTAAAGCTAAAATACTTTAAAAAGCTCTAGATTTACTCTTCTTTACTAGATATTCTAGGTATTAGATTAGTAATAGAGAAGAACTTAGTTATAGTTATATAAGCTAAAGTATATTATAAGTAGGTATAGAAGAAGAAGTAGAGGTATAGGTAGTAATAGGTAAATAACTATAATTATATTAGTATTAGATAATAATCTAAAGGCTAAACTAGTAGTATATAGGTATAATAATAGTATACTATATTCTATAGTATATTTACTATAGAGATTTTATACCTTATACTAAAGTATACTTTTTTTTATAGTATATTACACTTAATAAAATATAAAAACTCTAAGTTTTTATTCTTCTATACTATTATTTATTTATAGTATACTATGCTTTATAGACTATAGAAAATATACTTATTTAGCCTGCTATACTATATATATAGTATAGTAAGTATAGAAACTACTTTATTTTCTATATATACCTAAGCTTAGTGCTATATAAACTATTTCTTACTTTTACTTTTACTATATATATATATATTAGGCAACTCTTAGCTTTACAATACCTATTTCTAATACTAATAACTACTATTTCTATATACTTACTCTATTTATCTTCTACTATACTATAGACTTTCTATTATATTGTATATACCTATAATCTACTATTATAATGCTATGTAAGGCCTAAACTATAAAACTATAGCTAGTACTAATAAAACTAACTATAGAAGCTAAATAGAAAATATATATAAATAGTAATAGAAAGAGCTAGGCTACCTTAGAGTTAATTAAAGTGTGCTTTAAGCTAGATAATATAACTTTTTAGAAGATTAAGAAGGCTATAGAAGAATATATTAAGTTAAAGCCTAGGTTTGTAGCTATAATTAACAAGTGCTATAGAATAAAGAACAAGAAATATAAAGACTAGGCACACATAGCTAAGAAAGTATAAAAGGTTAATATTTAGCTAGTAACTAAAAGTAACTATACTAATATCTTTAGTAAATGTAATATAGATGCTTCTAAGGTATTTAGAGCATAGGTAGTTTAAAAAGTAGTTTTTAATATAAAGTATAAGGTAGCTACCTAAGAAGCTAAGCTAGAAGATAATATTAAGTCTAAGTTTTTACTAGTTAAAAGAGTAGGTGCTTAGGATAGGACCTATACACTCTCTACTTCTATACTGTAATTAATATAGCTAGTAGCCTTGCTTATAGAATAGTATCTATTTTCTTATACTCTAGTGTTAATAATAAAGTTAGTATAACTACGTATGCTATATAGTTACTAGCTACTAGAAGACTAGCTTAGTAACTTACTATAGTTTAATATTAGAGTTATAGACTCCTATTTGCTCTTAATAGTTATATAACTTCTATTTTATATTCTACTTTTAGATAGATTCTTTTTAGATATAATAGTAAGTAGGTTTATAGGTAATAATATATCTAGAAAGAAGCTTATAAATTTCTTATAGTAGAATATCTTTCTAGAAATAGTAAAGGTATAGAAGAAATAAGAGCATCTAATAGAGTTTACCTACACTAAAAGTAGTAGGCTAGCTAATAATAATAACTTTGCTATTACTATTAATAAGTTTATTAATAGGCTATAATAGCATACTAACCTGTATATTACTATTAGGCTTAAGGCTACTAATATCTAAATACCTAGTATATTCTAAAATACTCTTATCTATACTATAGCTAATAGTGTATACTATAGATTATAATAATTTTAAAATAAGTAAGTATATACTTTAAGTTATACTTTCTTCTTTGCTACTACTAATAAATACCTATAGTAGGCAAAGAACTTTATAGTTAGATATATAGAAGATTAATATTTACTAATAAAAGTACTTATAAATATTTAGGTATTAAACCTACTTTAGCTAATAGTATACTATAATAGACTTTTTTATTTACTTTATATTACTAATTAAGTTACTAAAGCTAAAAGTATATTTTTATACTAAGCTTATAATAGGTTTACTAAAAAAGAAAAAGAAAAAAAGTAGGTTATTACTAGTAAAGAAAAAGAAATTAGCTAGTAGTAGCTAGTAGAAGAATATAGGTGTAGTTAGAGAAACCTAGAGTAAAGAAAGTATATAATTATAACTAAAGTATAAAGTAGTAAAGAAAGAAGCTATAAAGATAAAAGAAATAGTAGAGCGCGCTAGATTAGATAAGAGATAGAATAGTAATAGTTTAGATAATAGTTAAGATAAGTAGTAGAAATATAAAAAGCTAGATAAAGAAAATACTAAAGTAGCTATAGGTAATAAAATAGATCTTAGCTAGGTAGGTGTAGGGTTATAGGTATGTAACTTAGTAGTAGGCAAGGTAGTGTAACCTAGATTGCTTTATTAGTTGTTTTTAAAATATAGTAAATCTATACCTTTACCTACTTCTAGAACTTTATATACTTTTATAGTATTAAGCTTCTAAGGTATTAGAATTTAAAGTAGAAAAATATAACTCTATTAAAGCCTACTTATAATAAGTATTAGTAGAGGCCTACTTAGCTATTTAAATAGAGTATTAATCTTGCTTTTTTATTTCTACTACTAATAGTAAAGTATCTAAATTGCCTACTAGAGCTACTATAGTGTATCTATAGTAATCTACAAAGCTAAAACCTTTTGTTTAACCTAGAGGTAAGCTAGTTTACTACTAAGGCATAGACTACTAATATACTTAAAGAAGATATTAATAAAGAGGTTAAGAAGCTTAATATAGAAGATAATAAAGATAGGTATATATTATATATAGTACATGCTGTTATAGTAGTAGAAGAGTTATATACTATAAGTCTGTCTAATAATAGCTTTTTAATACTTAATATAATAAACTACTAGGCAAGTAAGTATATATAAGTATATTATACTATAGTAATAGTAGACTTAGCTAATGCCTAGTGTATAGTAAGAGAGTGCTTAACTATTATTATTAACAACTCTAGTTAATACATACTTTCTATACTAAGATAAAGAGATATTATAAATAGAGCTATTTTCTTATTATAGCTATATTTATAGAAACTTTATATTTAAACTAGATATACTAAACTAATAGCTTACTTCTATTAAGGTTATATATGTGTAGTAGTAGAAAGAGTTAATTAGATAATACTATTTAATTCTAATATATATCTAGAAGAAATTATACTATTTTCTTATAAGTTATACTAGAACTAGTTACTATATATAGTATAGGCAAAGTAGTCTTTTTAGCTAAGTTCTCTATACCTAACTAATAAAGCTCTTTGTAGTTATACCTACTAGCTACTTAAGTAAGTAAATAATTACTTTTTCTCTATGCTATACTACTTTCTAAATACCTTCTTAAACATAAGTTGCTTATTAATTATTACTAGCTAGTCTTAGCTACTAGAAGTACTAGCATAGTTAATAGTAAGCTATATAGAATAATGCTGTACCTACACCTCTTCTAAACTAGAAAGTATTTATTAACTACCTATCTATACCTACTAGCTAATTTAATATAATTTTTCTACTATAGCAAGCCTATTTTATACTAAAGTAAAGAAATAATAATAGATATAGTAGACTCTAATATACTTAGGCGCTACTTTAGTTAGCTAAAAAGCAATCTATAATATTAATACTAAAAAAAACTATTAAGGTATTAAGCTAGTATTTTATTTTATAGCTTCTCTAATTTAGGTCTTTACTTTATATATTATTTCTATATTTTTTTCTAAAACCTATAACTTTATTACTAGTAATAAAAACTTTAACTTTTATAAGTTATTTAGCTTTAATAATATTATTAAAACTATAACTACTAACTAGTCTTACTTAGCTAAAGACTAGCCTACTCTTCTACTTTTTAGCTTCTTGTTTGCTAGGCCTAGCGCATACTTCTAGGATTTATTTAGTTAGGTTTTAAACTTTTATATTAACTCTATTAATAGTGTAGAAGATATAAACTTTAATAACTTTTTAGCTCTAGACAAGAGCTCTAAAGGTCTTCTAGTTATTATTTAGAAGCTGCCTATACTATTACTACTAGACTTTACTAACTCTAATACCTTTAAAAACAAGTGCACTTCTAATTCTAAGCTAGCTACTAAAACTCTAGATACTAAATATATAAAAGCTACCTAAGATAAGATTATATAATTAAAGGCTGCTATAGTAGCTAAGAATCTTTAGGTAGAAGTTGTAATACTGCCTAAACATAGTAGTAGCACTTCTAATAAGAGTAAGTTAAATAATAGCAAGATATCTTCTCTAAAGAACTAGATTAGAGACTAGATTAGGCTTATTAAGTTACTATAGTTATTAAAAATAATTAAGGCTAGTGCACTCTTTTCTATAGTAAGGTTTTTAACTAGAAGTTATAAGGCTATATTAATACTATTAAAGTAGTAGTAGTACTTTTAATAAGTATAAACTAAATAGTAGTAAGGTATCTCTTCTAAAAAGTAGACTTTAAAGAGTTAGATTATAAACTAGATTAGGCCTATTAAGGTACTGTAGTTATTTTAGATAAATAGAGACTAGTATACTCTTCTCTACACTAACTTAGCTTTACTATTAATACCTAGGCCTTATTTACTATAACCTAGCTTTACTACTAGTACTCTATGCTATATATGTAAATCTTTATTAGATTAGAAGTATAGTTACTAATTCTAAGCCTAAGATATACTCTATCTATAGTATATAATACTAAATAGTAGAGTAGAGTTTAGAAACTAGAGTTTCTTATGCTTTTATAACTACTATAGTGTATACTATAGTAGCAATTCTTTACTAAGTATTTTCTAGTAGGCTAAGTTATAATATTTAACTATAGTAAGCCTATAACTATAGACTGCACTAGGACGCATAATATATAAATCTCTTCTAGTAGGCTAGGTTATAATAGTTAACTATAGTAAGCCTTAGTCTATAGACTATACTATAGTGTATAGTATAAATTAGTATATAGTTATAGTACTATACTAAGTGCATACTTGTATACTCTCTAATATATAGCTTTATAAAATTATTAATATACTATATATCTTAATATTATAGCAGAATTATTAGTAGATAATTATAGGTATTATAGCTAATTCTAAAATATTATATAGTTATTAGTGTTGTTAGTGTTATTAGTAAAATATTAGGCTATTAAAGTAGGTATTCTATTTCTAGAGTATAATACTATAATAATTATAGTATTTGTAGAGGTTTTATAGAATAGTATATATAAATTAAATATAATATAGTTTAATTAAAGCTATTTAATGCTAATAAAGTTTTAACACTATATATACAATGCATATATAAATTATACTATAAGCTATAGTATAATAAGATATATATATTTATTTAAGCATAAGAATTTTTTTTCTAATATAATAGTATCTAGTTAGTTATTACCTATCTGCGCTAATAGTGTATTAAAGCCTATATTCTGTCTAGCAAGTTTATAGAATAGTTATGCTTTATTTTATAGATTAAACTAACTTCTATAGAAAGTAAGCTACTATTTATTATCTAGTATATATAGTTTCTAGTTTAGTTATTCTTTGCAATTACTATTAATAAGTCTTAGAAGTAGTCTTTAAGTACTATAAAGGTTAACCTCTACTACTAAGTATTTACTTATAGCTAGTTATATATTGCTATATTGCGTATTACTACTTTCTTAGGCTTTTTAATACTACTATTAGCTTTATCCTAGGCTAAGAAGGCTGCGCGTATAGCTGTAAATATTATATACCTAGAAGTTCTTTTACTATAGCACCTATATATTCTTTCTATTATACTATATTACCTATATAGCTACTATATTATACTATATACTTTCTTGCCTTTACTATTACTTTAATTATATATTACTATTAACTAGCAGCTATATATACCTATATTTACTATACTTTTACTTTACCTTTACCTACTTTCTACTTCTATTATATTCTATTATATTATACTAGCTGCTTTTAGTATAGACTATAGTTATATAACTATCTAAAGTACTATTATATAGGTACTATAAAAGTAGGTAAGCTTTTATATATTATTAAACTTTTCTTTGCGCGTGCCTACTTCTATATATGCCTATACTTACTTACTATATCTATAACTACCTCTATAACTACTCTATAACCTCTTGTAACTTTCTATAACTTCTATAAAAATAGCTGTAGAGCCTGCTCTAGACTCTCTACTATTCTCTAAGGCTTTTTTAAAGGCTATTAAGAATAAAATACTATTTATATTAACTTTTAAGGCTTTTATAAGTAGTAAACCTCTATTAAGACTCTATATAGAGCTTACAGCCCTTATAGTTATCTATAAGCCTATTTTTTAAAACTCTTTTATAGGTACTTTTAAGTATAATAGTATATTTTTATAGCTTTTATATAGCTATCTACTAATGTCTTTATATAGTCTGCTTAGTTAATATAGAGGCTGCACTAGCCTAAATAGTTAGTATAAACTACTTAAGTAACTTTTATAAGTTATATAAGAAGCCTACTAGTCTTTTTATAGCTTATATAACTATTTATAGCTATTTTAAAGAATTGTGTGTAAACTACTATTATAGTTCTAAAGGTTCTTAATACTTATTTAGAGGTAGGTTACTAACTATATACTATTTTTATAAACCTATTCTAACTTTTATAAGTAATAAAAAGTCTAATAAAAAGAGTAAAAGCTATAAGCGCGTCTATAAGAACTCTAATAACTCTAATATAAGTTTTAATAAGAAAAGTAAGTACTTTAACTACTCTTTATAGACTAATACTAACTCTTTACAAAGCTTAAGCGTGCTCTTTACTCTCTTATAGAAGCTATTAATAACCTTAACAATATCTTTAGGTTCTATAACTAGTCTATATAAGCTTATAAATTCTATAAAGATTGCTTTTTAGAGTGTATAGTTATCTTAAATTCTATAAGAGTTACTTTTATAAGTATATAACTTATAAAAATTCTATAAAGAGTGCTCTATAGAGTTTATAAGCACAATAAGTATATTTAAAGACTCTATAGAGTGCTTATAGAATTAAAATAGATTCTTAAATATTATTTTTATACTTATATAATGCTTTTCTATAATCTTTAATTATATAAACTACCTAACTGCTTTACTATACTACTTTATACCTATTAAATACTAAGTAAAATCCTTGCTAGCTAAAACACTAGTATTTCTTTATTAATTTTTATTTAGGTATCTAAAAACCTACTTTATATATCTAGTAGCTATATTCCTCTAAGTAGAGTAGGTTAGAATAACTATAATATAGAGTTAATAAGCTTACTACTACTTTTATTAAAAGTCTTTATATAATAATACTTAGTATCTACAACTCTATAACTTAAGATATAGATAAAAATATTTAGAATATTAAACTCTACTCTATCTATCTAAAGTAGGTCTATACTAAGTTTATATATAAAGATTTAAAAAATCTTTACTAGTACTAGTTACTAGATATATATATTTAATTATATAAATAGTCTTAAAAAAATATAGTTTTAGAGGTCTACTTTCTATAGTAGAAAATATAGGTAATAGTCTATTACTTCTATTTATAGCTATAGCTAGAGCTAGTAATATCTAGAATATATTAATTAAAGAAAAAGTTATTAAAACTAACTTTTTTAGTTAAGATAAGAGAATAATATAGAATATAGAAGTTACTCTAAAGTAAAAATATAATATATAGGCTTTTCCTATTATATATTCTATAGTATAAAAGTTAATTACTAATTTTTCTTATAGTATAATACTACTTATATATAGTTAGAAAGTACTACTTTAGATATACTACTATTAGAAGCAAAGGTATTAGTAGGTAAAGTTAACCTAGTTACTTTATATAATATAGTAACAGCTAGATTCTCTACTAGCGCTAAAGTTTCTAATCTTAGCTAAGAGATTATCTAAGAGATTTAAGAGTTTAGTAGCTTTAATAAGTATAGTATTAACTAGAACTTACTACAAAACAGTCTTTAGCTTTTTATAACTATATATAGTAGCTAGAACTATTACTATCTATTTATATATCTACTTACTAATATAAATAGTATTAATTCTAAGCTTCTATCTAGTTTTAAACTAGTTATAGGCTTAGTAATTAAGAAATAGATAGAGCTAGTACTAGATCTAAGCATAGAAGCTACTACTACTAATTACTTAATAAGTACTTTATATAAAGTAGGTTACTCTATATACTCTAAATATTTAATTCTCTACTAATCTTACTATCTATATAATAGTTATTTAGTATTATTAGTTATTATAGCATACTTAGCAATAACTAGCATAGGCAGCTAAAAGCAAAGTATAATACTTATATAGTAGCTTAATTCTTAGCTAATAATTATAAAGAAAAAGAAAATCTTCTTATATAGCTTAAAGAATAGAATAAAAACTACTACTTAAGTCTAATCTAGAAGTAGTTAGAGGCTGCATATATAGACTCTAAAATAGCTATAAAGCATATCTAGAACCTAATTATAGTAGTTTAGTAGTACTAGAACTATATAATAACCTTGTAGTTATAAAATTTTCTTTAGTTAGGTTATTAATTATTACTAGCTAGAAGATATACTAGAGATGTAATAGTATATAAAAGTAGAAGAAAATACTATATATTAGAAGTAACTTATTTCTGTAAATCTAGCTAAAAAAGTATGCTGTGCAATGTATTTAAATAGGACGCTAAGAATCTACTAGCTGTTTTAATATTAGAAGCTAATATAAAATCCTGCACAATGCACGCTTCTGCTTCTTTTAGCTACTTACTAACAATCTCACAATCTATCCCACTTAATATTTTAATACAAAATGCAACTGCGTTTCTTATTTCTACTGATCTAGGTCCGGCCATTTCTCTCTCAGCACCGTTCTCTACGGCTCGGCGGTCTGGTATTTCACTATGCAATTCCAAGCTACGGCCGACGCACGAGATCCTACTCTTCAAAACAGGACTCGAATACACCTGCACCCGTCGCCCAGGCTCTGAAGCACATGCCATTGACCGAAGCCAGCCAGAATAAACCACAGACTATAGGAAGAAATTGTAGCATAACTGACAGTCGCGAGCCACTCCCTGATCAGCCACGCCACGAAAGGACCCTAGCTGACATGGAGGAAGCATCGACGTCCTCGCATCATGGTCTCGACGACGACTCCACACCCTTCACTCCCTGGTCTTACGTGAAGCCCGACGCGCCCTGGGGTTTTGTGGTTTACCGAGCTGTGTACGGAAAGGAGAGTGAAGAGCCTTGGCAGCAGATGTTAGGTCTGCTCCGAGACACAGTTACTGTCACAAAAACTCAAAAACCGTTTCCGTGGCTCAGGCCCGTACAATCGGACCCTCAATTCGAACTAACGGTTATGGAGGACGAGCAGAGGTTCGCAGGCGCAGACTCGCACACGATTCGAGAAGCGTTTCGGGAGTGGGTTGCTGACGACTTGCCATCTCGCGTGCTAAATCCTGCTAGAGAGGGCGGGATTGATGATATCAGGGCCATGATCAGGAGCACCGTCATCGGCGAAACGCACGAATATGGGCCCTGGGAGCCCTTACATCCCTGGCATGTAGCCCCTCCTCGGTGGAGTTTCTGTGTCCTTGTGGACGAGATCTGTCTGCGCTCGCTGAATCGCGCAGATGCTTTCTGTCCGGTGGTCAAGATGGTGAATCTGCGGTTTCCTAGAGGCAGGTGCGAGAGCATTGCAGAAGGATGGGAAGACGGCGAGACGGACGACCCTCAAGAGGACGTTGGGTGGATGTATACGTACGCTCATAGCTATGAGGCGTGGTATCAGGTCCTGTCTGATCCTTCAAGCTGGGACGACAAGGTCTGGTACATGAGGCCTGGGAAGGAAGAGTTTCCTACTGCGAATGATGTAGAATAGAGTTTGTCGTAGAACATGGAGGGTCTCGGCGCGAGATTGCAGGACGTTGCTATCTAGTACTTAGCAAAAAGTGAGTTCACCCGAAACGCACAGGCTATACCGTGTCCGTGCGCGCAATGCGCAGATTGCGGTAATGCGCTAAATTACCCCAACGCGTTCCAGTCAAACTCGAACGCAATTGAGTCCGTCAGAGTACATCTAATCCAGCGACGCAGAATGTTAGTTTAAAGTCGCAATCGTGCTGTGATCTTGGATGGTTTCCTTGACGACGTGGAAGGCATCTCCTTGCCATCCTGTAAAGCCGGAAGGTGATTTGTGCTATATTTACAAAACACTGTCTCGCGACGAAGACTACAAGCACAATGCACCGAGTCACATTAATCAAGGGCAACGATCCGACGGTTTTTCGCGCCAATTGTTTCGCAGTCTGTTTTCTTCTAGTGTCTGCGCAGACCAGGGAGCCCCGTCTCATCCGATCTCCGTCCTCCGACCAGATACACCCGGTCATATGCAAGTCCGCGGGAAAGCCGACTTCTCCGTGTGAACCTCGAGTGACACGACACATCAAGTCACCTCGCCTGTTACATGACCCATAACGCCGTGTATCTCCGTCAAACCGATAATATTCTCTTCTATGTACAGTACACGGGCAAATATAAGAAGGGTTCGAAAGGGATGAGTTTACTACCACTTCAAATCTGCAACAATTTGTCCAGACTCTTTCTCAAAGCATGGTAGAACAAACGCCCTCTATTTATCGCGCATTACAACTCAATGCAATCGGTGCCAACTTGAGCATAGTCGAAAAGCCCATGCTCAAGCCAGATTTGGGGAGTGCCGTCGTCCGCATCGAAGCCGCCGAAGTTCTGTCCTACCACCGCGAAGTCTACAACGGCAAGCGTCAGTACTCCTTCCCCACGCCCATTGTCGGCGGTATCAACGCAATTGGACGCATCGCTGCTCTGGGACCTGATGCGACCGCATTGACCGAGGGCCAGCTTGTGTACATCGACTGTGTCATCCGTGCACGAGACAACCCAGACACCCTTTTCCTGTCCGCCATCCACGACAGCGGCAAAGATGGCAGCAGGAAACTCATGCGGGACGTTTGGCGTGACGGTGTGTTTGCTGAGTACGCGAAAGTGCCCCTCGAGAATTGCGTCGCTCTAGACGAAACACGCCTTTGCACAGAACTGGGTTACTCGGTCAAGGATCTGATGTACATAGGCCATCTTATGGTTCCCTTCGGCGGATTGCGAGACATAGCCTTGGAGACCGGCGAAACCGTAATCATTTGTCCCGCGACTGGCGGATATGGTGGCGCGGGGGTACAGGTAGCGATTGCTATGGGTGCAAGGGTTATCGCCATGGGCCGAAATGAGGACGAGCTTACACGCTTGAAAAAGCATGTGCTTGACGGCACACCGAGTGCTTCGATCGAAGTTGTCAAGATTACTGGGGACGAAGCCGACGACTTGGCCAGGCTCCAGGATTTGGGAACCGTGGATGCGGTGCTCGATTTCACGCCGCCGCACGCATCGAAGACGACGCATACACGGGCCGCAACGAGCGCGCTTCGACGGAATGGGAGGGTTAGTTTGATGGGGTTTGTTGATCAGCCAGTTGTTCCGTGGCATTGCGTCGGGCGCAACATCACGCTCAAGGGAAAGTTGATGTACGAGCGAGGAGATATTGCGCAACTCATCAAGATGCTGCAAAGAGGGTTGTTCCCTCGCACGGGGGCGCTCGCGATGACTGAAGTCTTTGGACTGGATGATTGGTCGGCTGCATTTTCCAGGGCTAGTGAGCACACAGGTATCGGTAAGCAGGTCGTGTTGAAGCCTTAACAATTGAATGATTGTAAGCATGGGGTCGGGTTGCCCGCCCGGTCCTGCGGCTGAGACCAGAATTGATAGGTGCATTTGTGGAGCCGTCAAACTGTGATACATTATCGACAGGAGGGAAGATTACTAGCGATGTGAGATTTGAAATCGCCGAAACGCATTATTATGCTGCAGCACTGAGAATAGCATAGTAGCTGCAAATTCACCTCGAAATAGTGGATCCTGTCAGCTGAAAGGAAGCTGGAAAAGCCCGGCTGCTGTTGCGTGTAGCGTTTGAGCGTTGAAAGCATTACGGTGAGCATCAGGTTCATGGACACGATCGATGTTTGCCAACCCAGCCACCACGCCCGATCCTAACAGATCGATCATCTTCTATGATGGCTTCGCACATATGCTTGGACTTCTACTCATTTTTACGCATGAATCATGCCGTGACTTCCCTCTACCCAACTCGTCAAGATCATCTGAGACTGAGAGTTGTTCCATTGCTATTGTTCAGAGTACATGCGACACAAAAAGAGCATTTGAATGTTCTTCGCCTAGATCTGTTCTACCAGTGGGTTAACCCTTTTCACAGCGTGCCCAGATATGACGGGATTCCGCAAACCATCGGTTTCTTCGGTGTCAGGGGACGAAAGGTTGCGCAGATACAATACTCGAGCCCCCTCCCGCTGTACCATTTCCACGTCGATGTCCCAGAGGCGGTAGAGGACGTTCTAGGCCGGGTAGGTAGGGATCTCGACTACCCCATTTGCGACAAAGTTGTAGCAGGGTCCGGAGCAACCTATGTTCCCACCATTGGTGATGAGCAGCTTCTTAGCGCCTTTGGCTGCGCTATTAGGGGGTGTGTTGATTACACGAAGCTCGCGTGAGTACGCGGACCATTGTCCAACGTTGACAGGCTTCCAGCCATTTGGATCCAGCGCATCGGTGTTGACAAAGACTTCTTCGCGGCTGTTTCCGTTGGCAATGAACACACCACTCTTGCCATTTTTGCCTGGTTCCGGTGTCCAGATCACAAAAGGACTACCGTTTGGGTTCAGGTTACCGTCGTTCGGAATGATAGGCTGTAGACCAGCGGAGCCGAATGTCAGGGGGTTAGAAGAGACTTTGTAATAGACGGGGCAGCCGCCAGCGATAGGTCCTCCGCAATACTCAAAGGTCATGACATACTTTTTCGAGATTGGACTGTATGCCACTACAGCCATGCCAGGACGAACCCCAGAGTCAGCCAGCGCAACGTCATCCACCTCCTGACTCCAATTCTTCAGATTGGTAGTAGTCTTGTGCGACAGCTTCTGGTTGTGCTTAGGATCAACCTGGGTTGAGTAGTAGCAGATTAGTTGACCATTGTACATGAGTAAGAACGGCTCCCAGACTGCTTTGTCTCCCTGATTCATGTATTAGCCGTTGATAATTTGAACTTGTTTTGATGCCTCAAACATTTGTAACAGTCTCTGGACCGGGACCGTAGACGATATGGCTGACAAATTCCCAATCTTGCCCTTGGTTCTTGCTGGCATACAAGTCGATAAATGCTTTAGTGAGATTGCGAGGCGTAGAAACTCCGGCGAGCAGAATGGTGCCCTTTGGGTAACCTCCAAACGCTACAGGAAGCTCATAGAGGAATGGCTGGTACCAATTGCCCCAGCCGTTCACTTGGTCTTCCACCTTTGACAGCGCTTCGAATGAAGATCCACCGTTGATGGATTTGTAGATGGGAAAGTATGTCAACTTGGTATTGGGACTGTAATCCTCCCACGATAGCAGAAGAGATTGATCTGGAAGCTGAACTGTACGGCCGTACAGCGTGCGCCAGGAGGTGGCATCTTGAGAGGGGTAATAGATTCCGTTATCATTGTAGTTCGTCCACGGCTGAGGAGCGGCAGCTCGCTTGGTCGAGGTGGGAATGGCAAGAGGTGTTGCCGCTAGGGCAGAAACAAGCAAGGCGTGTGTGAGTTTGACCAACATTGATAACAACTGATGTAGCTCCGATGCTACAGGTGAAGTGAGGCAGTCTGATGATTCTGAATAAATCTGTCGAGAGCTGTGATGTCAAGTTGCACAAGCAACTAAACGGTTTACTTATAGAGTTTTGCGCGAGATCGGCATCCAGGTTGCTCCCGTGCCAGATGGACTTCACTATACACACGCCACCGTACAGACCCCATGGGGATACGAGCAGACCAAGGCTTGTGTGGGGTAAGTTGATCTCGGTTCAGGAATCGCCGGCTTATTAGCCAATCGCCGTGGACCCCGACCGGGGTCACGTGCTACAAACATATTCGGAGTACCTCATCGCTGTAGCAGCCTGAGATTCTCATGCGCCGCTCTTGTAATCGGACCGTTTGTTGCACGAGAAATAGCGCTTCGTCTCGGTCGTTTTCTCGCCCGGCATTTCAGCAAATCAGAAGTCCGCATTGCCGGAGTACGGCGAGTCTGCATCTAGCGGCACGGACTCTAATCCTTAAGCCAGAACTGGCCGACATGTCTTGTCGGAGTCAATCTCCGAGCTCTTGCACAGTGACATGTCAGGAAAAGGAAGATGACCGGTGGATCGTCCAACGCGAGTGGAGAGCGAGGACTCTCATGTACAGATCTATCGTCGTAGTTACCAATGGCTACATGTAACCGTGTAATACCCTTTAAATGCCAAATGATAGGCGTAGAATTTGATGGTTTCTCGCATAACAAGCGAAGCACAGACAAGAAACTTGAGATATGCTGCAGAAGTCGTAGGAGCGGCAGCCAAAGCGTATTGTGGACTTGCGGAAACCTCACAATTGGTGCTCTGATTGTTGCAGAGAATCAATCGAATCACTTATTCGTATCGAAATGTGCATTAATGTGGCATCTCCATACTCGGGATGGAGGATACGCAAGTACTAGAGACGCACTCGCCTTCGCATTTCGGGACACTCCGAGCTCCCAACCAGCTTGGCCCATGAGCTAAATAGTAGGCTACCCCGCGTACCAAGCTCAAACCGTCAGCATCTCAGAGCACTAAATGACGAACAGATCAATAGCGGTCATATTCGAGTGCTTCGCCAAGAAAAGCTCCTCGCTCCAAGGAGACAGCGTTCTCGTCTTGCTCGATGCCGGTAACCCCTTCCGCACTTCGAATTCCAAGCTTGTCCTCTGTAGGACGCCCGTATTCGAGTAAGAGCCTGACAATCCATCGGTCGACTTTTCCGCCTTTGCTAGCGAGGAGCGGAGGCAAGCGTCGTAGAAGAGAAACAGGCGCTTCCTCCGCACATTCGTTCCACCCTTGACACACAATCATGGCTTGTGAATCCATAGCCCAACATGCACTCTCGACGCGCTGCGCTAGCAGCACGACTCCAACAGATCCAATTCTTCACTCTTACATATGGAATGTCCATCTCACATGGCCGAGCGAGTCCCACACAGCAGGCGGGATATTGAGCCTCAACAAGAGTCAGGCCGAGTCTGTACAATGCAAAGGCGCTTACCTGGGTCGTCCACGAGGTGTGAGGTACTGGGGCGGAAGTAAACAGTACATAGCAGACATGAATTGGCCGAAGAGACCACGCCAAGTAGTAGCTGAATAAGCGATGTGAACAACGATTCCAAAATCACCGCTATTATCCTTTCCGATTGAATACCAGAGATCTCCTATGTACCTGACAGGAAGTTCGACTCCAGGATGTCAGACATTGCGGAAGAAAACTTGAGCTGGTAAGTTGACAAAATTGCGGACTGTAGCGTCTGTGGGTACATCAAAGTCTCCAAACGGTCTTAATTTGCTCATACCACCATTGCTGCCATCAGTGTAAATTCCCTTCTGCCAAGCTCGTCCAGGTACGGCGAGACTTGCAGCATCAGGAGCATGCGCATGCGCAGCGAGCTGAACGATGAAAGTGTTAATGAGTCGGCCGCCAACCTTTGTTGCTCGGCGAGGATTCTGACTGGGTCGTGGCCAGGTCAAAATGGATGCGTAGGCTTGACACATTATGTTCTGCACGTGATAGAGAGCAAGTGAGCTGCTGAATCGTGACACTCTTCCGGGGTTCCACTCGGTCTCAGCGTCGACTGAGGACGAGATCTAGTCCAATTATAGGATCTATTCGCACGCTCAATGTCATTATGCCACACCGACCTACCCGAAATCGCGATCATCATGCTTCTGCAAAGCCAACTTCAACACTCGAGCACATGAGGCGAGGCTGGTCAATGCATCGCATAATCATGCGATATTCGAAACGACGCGGTACAACGACATAAATTGTAAGAGATAGGCAGTGCTTGTAGTATGCATTACTGTGTAAGATTTATCAATAGCTCCGACGCAATGCCGAGGCGTGGGCGAAGCGAGGCGCCGGCAAGAGGACAGCGAAGACTTCGGCTCGGGCCGCGCGCGCGCTTGGCATAGACGTGACTCATACTGCGGTGGGTAACTATCTAGTAGTACGCCTTAGGCCGTCGCTGTGCCCCTGTTCAGCCGGCTGCCGTCCTCGGCCCTTCATTCGCCTCTCTGAGCTTCAAATGGCATTGATCGTCCATCGTTGTCTACCCTCTCAATTCATCAATCGTCTACCAGCGGCCCTCGTCGCCCCGCCCCGTCTTCACGCTTCCTCACCTCGTCTACGCGTCCTAAATCTTCGCCACCCTCGACTACTTGGTCTCCCTTCCCTGTCTCATTTCCCCGTCTCCTTGCCACGTCTCCTTCCTGTCTCCAACCCCTAGCCTCCACCGCAGCGTATCCATCACCAGAGACGAGAACCTAGCCTCGTTGGCTGGCGCAATGGTGGCAAACTTCGATTGTGGGCTAAAAGAATGCTCCCTTTCCCTTGATTTCTTGCTGAGGTTCCGCTGCTTCTGTTGCTCAACAGGGCTGGGGGATGATAATAAGCAGGTGAGACCTCACAGTAGACCTCAGGCTGGGTGAGTAAGTAAGTGAGACTGCATGCTCAGGTGGAAATTAGAGTCGCGTCGGGGCTGATGACAAGTTGTGTTGATAAGGAAGCATGGAGAGGAGGAGGTATTCGCGTCACGACCTGGCCATGCTGATCGTGTTTGAAAGTTAAGGCGAACTATTTTATGACATTACGAAGCGTGACTCATTTCCATGCCATAATTGACACTGTTGCTGCTGTTACCCGAGCAAGTTCCACGCCTGGAAACTCTAAGAGGTGCATACATGTATCATCCAAATAATCCAACCCAAACGCTCCCCTCTAAACAGCACTGACCACACCCCTCATCGAAAGTACTTACGCAAAAAAACGCCAACGCCACCAAACACCACACCCCGGCCGGTCTGCTCTCCTTCCAGCGGAACCAGCGCCCGCAACTCATCCTGCATCGCGCGCCCATCTTGCATCATCACCTTGTTCGCCTCGGCCGTCTTGCGCAATGTCTCGTGGTTCGCGTGTTTCGCCACGGCAGTGCCGGGCTGAGACTGTGTATCATTGCTGTTGGTGCCTTCCGTGCACGGCACCCAGACGGCCATTTTGGAAGGCGCCATGGGCTACAACGATGCGCGCACGTCGTCGAAGAGCTTGCCGCTTAGATTGCCAGCGGTGCCGAGCGACGTCTTTCACTTTTCACCGCATCAGTGCAGATTGTACGAATAAGAAACACGGCAAGCAAGAAGCTGGCCAAGACCGGTGCTGTTCGGCAGGATTGCTCTCTGGCCGCGTCAGTACGCTTTTCGGTAACTCGTAGATCAGGATCAGGTCGTAAGTCTCCTCATTCGGTCACTGTCGATTTGTGCCTGCCAAACCGTCGCGCAGTATTGCGCAGTCAGCAATGAACCTAGCGCTGCCTCTTTGCGCAGAGCCTTGCGCCGCGTGATTGTACTCTAGGACGCAACCCGCGCGTCAGCTACTTGGTCTTCGGACACTCCAACAAGTCCCTCGGGAGCATCCCGCAGCGTCACGTCTTGCATCGCTGCGGTGCATGCGGCTGTAGTCTGGCTCGTGCTTCTGTTGACTCAAATGGGATTGTTGCAAGAACAAATAGAGGTCCTTCAAAGTTCATACTTCTCCTGTCAGACTCAACCGCAACCTCAATAGGGACGGGGAGGATGTTGGGGATCTGTGTCGTGCGGAGACCTAGTGAAGCGATGTATAGAGGCCACATTCTGTTGTTACAGAAGCGCACTCGTCTCTTCACGTTGCCAACCATGATTCTCATGTAAATGCTCTAGCAGAGACTTGCACATGAAGCAGTAGTCAAATTTACAGCAACGGAGACATCGAAAGCGTGGTCCAAAGATGTCCTGTCACCTTGTGAGTTTCATGCAAGAATTCAAAACTTAGACACTTACGTGAAAACATCCATCGCACCAGACTCCCCTATGTTGCTCTTCAACATGGACATCATCGCCGCCTTCAACACCAAGCGCAGCTTGACAAGGCGCTGAAAGAGTTGCCATCATGTCGCTGTTTCCGTGGAATACTGCAACAGCAAGAGGTGTCCACTGGCCCTGCAACTCGGGAACTGTGACGCTCTTGCCTTTCCAGCCTTGGGCTATTAGGAGTTCTACGACTTCAAGATTACCGGCTCTGCAGGCCCAATGTAAAGGACTCCAATGCTCGGGCTGAGAAGGTGATACCTGTCCCTCCTTCAATACTTTATGGACAATCTCCGGAGATCCTGAAGATGCGGCATAGCTTAACAGCCCATCTCCTTTGGCATCCAACGTCGTCTTTGATACTCCTTCGTTCACAAGGTATTCAACCGTCGATGAGTGCCCTCCCCTAGCAGCAAGTAGCAGGAGCGTTCGACTGTGCCAGTCCGGAGCATGTAGGTTGGCATTTTTGTGCTCCACAACAAAGCGCAGAAGGTCAGAGTAACCTTTGTAAGCGAAGCTGTTCAGGATTGTTCCATAGAGTGGGTCCTTGTCAGTCATAAGTGGATTCGCACTCTTGTCAAGCAGCAACTTGACCACTTCCACATGGCCGTTGATTGATGCCAAGCTGAGCGGTGTGCAGCCATTGTTGTTGGTCTCTGAAATGTTGGCGCTACTGTCCATAAGCAGACTAACAGCTTGACAGTGGCCTCGGCTTGCCGCTATGGTGAGTGGTGTCCAGCCGTCATCCGAAGTAGAGTTCGTACTTGCTCCGTGATCCAACAGGAATCTCAGGTCGCTCACCCTGTCTTTCGCCGATGCCTGGAACACTAAACTGCTTGCAACCATCTTGACTGTATACCGAGTCATAAAGGTGCGACTGTCTGCGCGGTCTGAAAGCAGACTCATGGCGGTAGAGTAGAAGTATTGACTTATCAAGCCCGCAACGACTGTAGTCATGCTCATGTCGTCGGCAAGCCGGTCGAGCAGCAGCTTAATGATTTCGCCGCCGTTGTGCCAGTTCCTTGCAGCTGCTTCTACTACGCTGCTAGTGATCTGCACCTCGTCGCCTCGCCTGTCAAGCAGCAGTTTTATGATGTCTTGGCCGCTGTTAGAGTTCCTCGCGGCTGCTTTAACAACATTACTAGTAACCTGCACCTCGTCGCCTCGCCTGTCAAGCAGCAGTTCTATAATCTTTTTGCCGCTGCGAAGGTTCCCTGCAGCTGCTTCGACGACTTTGCTGGTAACCTGCACCTTGTCGCCTCGCTTTTCAAGCAGCAATGCTATAACTTCTTTACCGCTCTGCCGGTTCCTTGCAGCTGCTTCTAATACGCTGCTGGTGACCTGCACCTCGTCGCCTCGCCTGTCAAGCAGCAGTTCTACAATTTCTTTGCCGCTATAGTTCCCTGCAGCAGCTTCCACTACGCTGCTGGTGACCTGCACCTCGTCGCCTCGCTTGTCAAGCAGCAATGCTATGACTTCTTTGCCACTCCAAAGGTTAGCTGCAGCTGCTTGGATCACATCGCTAGTAATACTGATATCATTCCCTGGTCTTGCAATTGGGACTTCGAGCAGCTTGTGATTCTGCATTCCAGCATTGCTTTCGACTACTTGATTTTCCAGAGGGTAAGATCTCATTGAGCAATGTTCTAGAAGAGCACGCAAGACGTTTCCTCCACCACCTGCTGCTCTACGTAAGCAGTCTGGAGGAAAGTCACACTGGAGTCCCGCCATATTGTTGCTTAGTAGCAGGTTCGCAAGCCATGCACTGTCGTAAAAGATCGCAACGTCGCTGATCGACAAGGGCGCGAAGTCGCCTGCTCTTATCCGCAGGCTAAAGGGCATGCTTCTTCTAGTCGCATGGACTTTCCAGGACCATTGCTTGAGATGAACAGGGCTTAGGAGTTGTTCTAGAAGACGTCGAAGAACAGCTGACTCGATAATATCAGTGGTGCTGTTGATGTGCAGGTGCCAGTACGAAGTGGCGTAACGGAGCAAGGGAAACTTCTCCAAATCGTCCCTTTTCCGCTGGAAGTCTTCTGAAGACACATAGGCCATGCACCCATACGCAGGAACGAGTCGAGATGGCACGCCGATGATTGGTTTCAAAGGATCCCTGGTTTCGAAGTAATCTTTGAGCGACTGGTGGATCAAGTACACCTCGTCGTCGATGACGTCCAATAGTGTCCCGAAAGCTCTTTGCACATTCTCTAACTCAAGGCGCGGCTTCTTTGGTCTGCGTATTTTAAGGCTCGTACTAGATTCGTCTACGTCAAGAGCCATGGCATCCTCTAAGGATTTGAGACTGAGGGGCTTATGTGCGTAAGCCACCCAAGCCAGCATCCGTATGTCAGTCTCTTTCTCGATCATATCCTGTATGAGGTTCCAATAGAGCTTCTCAAGATCTGACGAACTCTGTTTGAACTCATGCTCTATGGTTCGAATTGTCGGCATAGTAAGCTTTTCCAATCTCCGGATGACCACTTCAAGCCATAGAAACGTTCGGTCGACTCGAGCACGGCACTGTTGCTTTATCATTTCTTTCATGTCGTCTGTGAAGCTACCTCGTAATTTCACGATCCGGGAGTCCATGAACAGGGTTAGGTCTTGGAAATTGCAGCGAAGGGTCCTACGGTCTTCGGATGGCCACTCGTCTAAGTGTACCCCTGGTCTGCTCGTGCAGAATAGTTTCAGGACAGGACATTTCCTGGACTTGTTTTGACCGGAGGATGCGGAGATGTTGGAGATGAGCTCATCCATCTCCTCTTTGTAAACATCCAGGCCGTCGATGACGCAGTTGATCCGATCGTATGCCTCGTCTTGCGTCATGCGCTCGAAGATACCCCACAGAGTGTCGAAGGGTGCTGAGAGAAATCGATCGCTGTGGGCCTCGTAATCGGTATGTAGATGCCTGAAGATGCGCTGCTGGTATTCACATAGCTGGACAATAAGCGCCCGAAGAACAGATCTCGCATTACGGGAAGCTTCATCATTTTTGATGTTGCAGAAGTAGTATATCGTTTTGGTGGCGACTAATGGTCGATCAGCTTCTTGACTTTCTAGATGTTCCAGCACAAAGTTGGACAGGACAGACTTCCCCTGACCAGGTAGTCCCGTCACCAGGAGGGTCACCGAAGCGTCAGAGTCTCCCCAAGTAACAAAGTCTGTCATGCCTAGAACTTCTTTTGGAGTGGTTTCTTCAGAATGATCTGAGTGCACTCCATCATGTTCAACAAGCCACTTGAGAGTTCCTTTCTCTGGTTTCGCAAGCTTGGACGAGTTCCTGAACGACGTATAAGGCGGTCGGTTCAGATCACGCCACGAACGCTGCTGTTCCCGCGTCAGATCTATGCATAGCTATTAGCAAGCTCATCTGGTTCGATGAATGACGAGCTGACCTTGACGTACCCGTTTCGCCGGCGAATCGTCTACTTACGGCCCGCTCAGCTCCGTCCACCAATGTCTCAAGCTTTCTCAACACGATATTGTATGGCTCTTGGCGTTTGTCGTACTTCACGAGGCCAGAGTGATCTGTCTTCAGACCAAATTTGTCCTCGTCAGCTGCGAAGCTTAGACCTACACTTGTCGCAGACTGCTGCGTGACCATCAAAATCTTGGGGCCCGTTGTGGCTAGCGTTCCGTTTCGCTCCTACATCACGATTTTGAGCATTAGCCTCTTCTGGTGCGTTTGGTGCGTCAAATCGACTTACCTGTACAGTCGCACTGCGTTCTAGTTCGTAGAAAGACACAACTCGATATCGTTCTTTGCAGCACTTAGAGAAGTCGTTGGATATCCGTCTTAGGTAATTCGAAGGCTCCATATCGCTGTCAAGGACTAGGTCCCTGACCAAGCTCTCATTAGGTTGCCCGTCAACCAAGCTTCGCAACTGTTCATTTCGTAGGCCATGATTGGGAGTGCCGAAGAACATCAGACCGTAAGCGGCAGTCTTGATAGCAAAATACTCAGGATCATCATGCCATTTGTAAGCATGGATCAATGCCTTGATCATGGGTCAGGCTCGCCCGATCACCTTTGCACAGGATTCGCGACACTCACCTCTTTGATTAAAAGGCCTCCTAGACTATGTCCAATGAATACAAGTGGACGCCGAGTTGTCCCCTGCTGGGTCAGATATGGCTTGACGATTGCAAGGGGCGGCTATCATACAGTATCGCGACGGAAACCCATAATTGACTCCAAGAAGCGTTGCCCCAGAGTCTCGATCGAATCTTTCGAATACTTCGAATCATCCCTAACAAGTGACGTGTCGTAACCATAGAGCAGCACTCGGACGTTAGGCACATCTATGGGGAGATAGTCGCGGAGCCAGACGGTGTTGTTTGGTTTTGACCTCCAGGAACCGATGGCGTGGCTTGCCAGGCCTGGGACGGCGACCACACTAAGTGAATAGTAAGCAAGGTAGGGGAGCATTTGAAAAACAAATTCTCTCAACAACTGCACCATCTCCACCATCGTAGAGGGGCGTCACACCATAGAACTTATCGTCGATGTTGAAGCTCGCATGATCCTGCTGTAGCTGCTGAACCACGTCTCGTGCTGAGAGAGAACTTCTGAACGTCGCTGTCACGCAAGCTGTGTTGCGACGGTGATGGGCCTTAGCGCAATGATGGACATTGACTGTCGTGTCTTTGAAGCGATCGGCGTTTTGGCTGAGGATGGATCTGAGCTCAGACTCGAGATCATCCTGAGACTTGTCTGCAGAAACGTCGTTGATACGCAGGGTAAAAGTCTTACTTGCGGGTGCTTTTGGTGTAGGTACTGGTGCTTCTGGTGTGGGTACTGGTGCTGTTCGTGGCGAGCGCCGGAATACAGCATGGCAGCACAAGACGATAACCAAGGCGACTAGTAGACCAACGAAGATCGTGCTATGCACCATCTCATCAATGGACATATTTTCGTACGATTGAGCGAACAAGGGAGGAGATCAAACAGGACCATGGAAGATGAGCCATTACCTGCCCCGCTCGAAGCCTTACCGATCAGGCGTTTCCGTATTATCTCGTGGCGATGCGTGATTGGCCACTGACTGCGCCTCGTTTAGGCAGCATCAGTCAAGAGGCACAGCCGTGTTGCCCTTTGAGCCGCATTTTGCGTTGCCAGAATAGTGTTGACAGCTGCATTACAACAATGAATTGCGCACAAAGATGTGTTGTGAGACCTACCAATGTGCATGCAGATGTCTATTACTATCATGGGACCGCCATTCCCAGCCCAGCACCAGTTCAACACTGACCTGGACAATGGCCCAGTCAACCAGAACCCATCGCAGCACTTACCTGGCTACCCCAGAATACCCCTCTGTGATCGACCGCGGCTCACAGAATTCCTCGAGAAGGAGTTCTGCTCAGCGGATTTGGAAGGCATCTCCAGCCACCTCTGGTGGATGTCGCGGCAGGACAGCGCCAACATCTCCCCGCTGCATCGACAGCACGTGAAGAGACGCAGCATCGTAGTCACTGAGGAACCCAAGCTGCATCTGGTGTGGATCGACGATCGGATCTTCGTGAAGCCACTTCCTCGATACCTTACCTCGTATGCTTTCTGGCGAGACTATCTGGGCGATGGTGTAGGAATAACCAGCAGTCGTCTCGTTCTTATCCGCAAAGCGGCACTGGGCTATCTCAAGACGTACTTCTACCTCATACAGTCAGAGTCTGACTTTCGCATCGCCCAGGACGCCAACTTACAGCTCGTTCCTCCCGAGATGACCTGGGAGCAGTTCTGCAACCTCACAGCAGGACTAGATTCCATAACCAAAGATCAAGTCTCTGGACGGTACGCGTACGGCGAGATCAGGCTGACTCGGCTGAACTTCTACGCTCCGCTGCTTCTTGGCAAGTCGCACTTCCAGCGAGTTGAGTACCAGTACAAGGAGTACTTTGCACTCTTCTACGGCCCAATCCTGTTCGCGGCGGGAGTGGCATCAATTCTGCTTAGCGGCTTCCAGGTCGCAGTTCCGGTCCAGGAGACGGGTATCGCTATGAACAGCACCGCATTACTGCACGCGGCGCTCTGGTCTAGCGTGGCGATTATGCTGTGCTTTTGCGCTGTCGGTCTGTCGATGCTCAGTCTCTTGGTCTACAAGGTCGGAAAGGAATGGAGGTATGCTATCCAGTGCCGTGTGCAAATCATGCGGGAAGAGCGCAGGAAGTTTGTGCTGGGCCCTTAAGCAGTATAGAGATAACAGATGCCGACAATTTGATCACATGTCTTCGTCAATTACTCTGCCTACTATGTGCTGAGGACAGACTTTAGTGGTAACTGTAGAGATCTGTGGAAAAACAAGATTCGATGCTAAATTACATCAGCATATTCTAATTGGTCACAGGAAGCACTAGCTCAAGGTGGTTAGTACCCTAGAGCTTACTAGTGTTAGCAGAGCAGGCGATAAGCTGTCTGTGCTAAGGCTAAGTAACTTGTTTAACTAAAACAAAGCACCTAACTACATAACACTCTCTAGTAATATAATAATATTTTAATACTTATAATATATTGCGTAATAAGATTGTAGAAACCTATCTAGTATCTATATATAAGGTTTACTAAGCTTTTACCTCTCTACTAGACTATATTATTATACTATATAGTTATAAGCAGAAGCGCAAGCGTGCTATATTCTACTCTATAAATATATATAGTACTATAACTTACTAAAGCAAAAGTACTAAAAGGTATAGACTTAATAATATAGACTATACTAAGCTTGTATAAAGCGCATTACAATTTAGAAGTAAGAGTATACTACTACTTAGAAATAGTAATATATCTCTAGTACTAGCTAGTTGTAGTTTCTCTAACCTATTGCGTACCTAAAGTCTAATATACAAAATATCTATTATTCTAAAGAGAATATTGCTGCTAGTACTAATTAAGAGGCTTAATAGCCTATAAAAACTACTACCTCTATATATTAAATACTTTAGCAACTATCTTACTATAGGTATTAATACGTACTTTATTTCTTAAGGCCTAGAAGTATAGTATATATAATTTATAGCCTACTTTCTAGGCTTAGTTAATAGTTATATAGCATATAATTAAAAATAACTCTAATATTAGCTACTAGATTACTTAACCTATAGACTTCTAATCTATGCTCTAGCATAGAGCTACCTAAGAAATAGAAGAATATAAAGTTAATATTTCTTAATAGGTATAACTATAAAGATAGTAGTCTAGATAAGAATACCTAGTATAATAATATAATTTTGTAATTGCTTAGTCTACCTAAATAGCTATATAGCAAGAACTAATAGTAGCTTTAAAGATATTTAGTTAATAAAGATAAAACTACTTTTGCTATAACACTTTCTTATAGTATTCTGTATTTATAGCACTTTGTTTTTAAGGCTAATTATATAAAACCTAGAAAGACTTATATTAATACTATAGTAATAGATAGTAGTATAATCTAAGTATAAAGCAAGTAATCTTAGTAGCTATACAGCATAGGTAATCTTATTAAGATAATAAAAGACTATAAAATAAAATACTAAGAAAGTAATAAAAGAAAATTAATTATAGATATAAAATAACCTCTTTCTCTAGTATGTATAGATACTTAAGAATTTAGATTTAAGATAGACTAAGATATATCTATAGTTACTCTAATATTTAAGTATATTTACTCTACTCTAGAGCTAGAGAAATAATATTCTAGTTATCTTTTTATAGTTTTATTCTATTAAATTCTACTTGTAATTAGTAGTTTTAGTATTTTAACTACCTAAAGGTATTCTTTCTATTTTCTAAACTTCTCTATACAGCTTCTAATTCTACTACTACTATTTTATATAAATAAGTTTGTAATTTTACTTTCTTCTTCTCTTTAAGTAGCTTATAAAGCTGCTTTAAATTATTATATAGCTTAGGTTTAATAGCTTATCTACCTATTCTAGTATATAAAGTATATAGTGCTATTATAATCTAGTAGTACTACTTTCTAAATACTTAAAGTACTTTTATCTTACTAACCTTAAACTACTCTTTATACAATCTTCTATAGCTCTTGCATTTCTACTACTTATAGTATAGTATTAACTCTATATATATTAGCTACTTAACCTACTTTATATATAGAATCTTTAGCAGCGCTATTAGGTACTTATACTAGTATTAGCAATCTAAGTTCTACTTTTTTAGATATTACTAGAGGTTGCTTATATATCTAATTCTAATTATTCTAGTACTTATATAGTTCTAGAATATATAAATAAAGCCTTTTTTTATATTAGTAGAGGTTAAAAGTTATATAAAAGTTTCTCTAAGTAGGTTCTAGACTAACTATCTAACCTATTTCTTAAGTAGATAAGAAACAAAGTATAGTGCGTACAAATCTTTTAAAAGTTTTATAGCTTTAGTAAGCTTAATAGTAGCTATTATTATTAGTATAGCTTATATAGTAGTAGACTTAGTATCTACTTATTATATATATCTTGTTTTTATTCTTCTTTAGTAGAGTAGTATATTTACTTTAATAATATAATAGTAAGTCTATTAAGCTAGATAGATATAATATTTATTATTTATACTACTTATAGAACCTACAACTACTACTTGCAATCTAACTAATATTTTATTAGCTAAATTTCTATAAATACTATATATACTAGTCTCTATAAGCTATTTTATATAAGAAGCTAGCTGCTAAGAGCTGTATATAAATAGAAACTAAATAAATTTAATAGAGAAAAGGTCTTCTATACTATAAGTGTAGAGTTTTATAGACCTTTATATAGAGGTCTAATCTCTAGGTAGAGATTCTAGTATAGCTTAAGTACTAAAGCTAAGTTTCTAGGTGCTAAGGTATTTCTAGTTTAGAGTAGAAAGTACTAAGGCCTTATAGAGCAGGCTAAGTCTCTTACTAGGCCTAGCCTATTATAGTACCTCTTTACTATATAATATATCTCTAGTTAAAATAAAGTTTTAGCTTTATATACCTATGCTATTACTTATAACTTACTAAAGTCTATACCTGCTTTTGCTCTAACTTCCTTGCTTTCTACTTAATCTACTCTGCTTTACTTACTATAGCTAGTACTACAACTCTACGCACTTATACTATAGCTTTAAAATTTAGTTATCTTACTTTTACTCTAGTATAACTGCTCTACTATAACTTTATATACCTTTGCTAATTCTATATATATAGTATAATGCTTTTTAATTACTATCTATATCTTATACTTTATACTCTAAGAAGCCTACTTTTAGTTTTAAAGATATTAATATAGGCAAGAAAGAGCTTAAAAAGCTTACTACTAGTCTTATTAAGAATACTAAGAATATAGAAATTATTAAGTCTAGTAAGTAGTCTCTATGCACTAAGTATACTAGTAGCTATAGTAATCTAGAAGTTTATATACTTTATGCTTTAAAAAGTATACTTTATAGGTTCTTTAAAGATAACTATAAAAAGAGTACTTATAAGTCTACTAATAATAATTATACTACTACTACTTATACTTACTTTAAAGTAAAGTTAGCTTTTTTCTTGCTTTTATTATTAATACTAATCTTTCCTAGGCTCTATATTTAACTTTTAAGGTTTTTACTATCTATAAGAGTATCTAGCCTATTACTTGCTAGACCTACTTTATTAATACTATTAAGCCTATTAAGAAGCTTCTTAAGAAGCGTGTTAGCCTACTTTAGAACCTAGCTCTTGCCTTATACTCTTACTCTACTTGTAGAAGTGTCTCTAGTTATAACTTTAAGTAGTCTAACTATAAAAATAAGGTTATTAAGCTATTTTCTTACTCTTACTCTAAGGTTAAGTTTGTATGTTGCTTAGCTCTTGCTCTTAAGAAGATACTCTATTAATAGAAGGCTATAGTAAGTTTTTTATAATATAATACTTTAATACTAGCTAATTATATAATAGGTTTAGTATATCTCTTTCTTTACCTACTACTTTATTAAGTTTAAGAGTATTGTTTATAATAAGCTTAAGCTTCTTCTAGCTAAGAAGTTTTTCTAGAATATTTAGACTACTTTAGCTAGTAATATAAAAGAGCTCTGCCTTAAAAAGAAAAAGTTCTATAATAATTAGAATAATAAAGTAATCTAAGTATTATCTATGCTAGGTTTTCTTCTTTAGAGTTTCTTCTAGTAGTTATAATTCCTAGTTTTAGAGTTTTAGGTATACTTTTTATAATAGGTATTTATAGTAGTTAGTTAGTCTCTTCTTCTAGTTAGTAAATAAAAATATTTTCTATTTTTCTTTATTATTTTTATCTCTAGCTATAATCTTCTCTACTTCTTTACTTCTTAAGAAGGCATAGTGCTTTTATTACTTTATTTTTATATAGTAGCTATATATTAGTTTTTTTACTCTAGAAGTTATTTTCTTTTATTTAGTAATTACTACTAAGAGATTCTAGGTAGAATTCTAAGAGTAGGTTCTTTTATAAGTTCTAGTAGGCTGCTGTTTTTTCTACTTATTTATCTAGAGTAGCTAGGTCTTTATAGTTCTCTTATAGTTCCTAGGTTTTCTAGGCGTAGCTTTACTATGCTACTAGGTATTAGTGTCTCTAGCTTTTTAGTTCTATAAGATGCTCTTTATAAATAGCTTTAACTTTTTATTTTTCTACTAATATTCTATTTTTATTCTTTATTACTAGAAGGCCTAGTTAGAAGTTGTTATTTATTTACCTAGCTAAAAGGTTTCCTAGGCAAAGGCAAAGCCTATTAATATAAAACACTAGATAAATTCTTTCTTCTATATTAAGTTTAATATTATGTAGAGAAATTACTTTTATTACTATAAACTTTCTATTCTTCTAGTCTAGCTTTCTACTAGCTTAGTTATTTAAAAAGTAGTTTTCTAACTTTAACTATACTTTATCTCCTACATAGAATTATAGGGCTTCTTTCTAATATTTATTAGCTTAGGCTTTCTAGGTCTACTAGGCTTCTACTATTCTTAACTATATAAACCCTATAGTCTTAGTAAGCTTATATACTATTGCTATAGCTACTTTAGCTAGAGCCCTAGTGTTATAGTGCAGTTCTTTAGTAGTAATATTAAAGTCTTTCTAGATAGCATTTACTTTATAACTATACTAAATAAAGAAAAAGCTAATACTTATAAAGCTTGCTACTTATCTTTTAATAGTAATTAAAGTAGCTAGTACTTATTACGCCTAGTTATTCTATAACTAGTCTATATAAGCTTAAAAGTAGGCTTCTACTATAGAGTTTATTTATTCTATGCTACTGTCTATCTATAGGTAGAAAGTAGTAGACAATCTTCTAGTAATCTTTAATATATAGTATATTGTTCTCTAGAAGTTACTTAGGAATTAGGTTCTCTAGTTAGTAACTATAGTGTCTAGTACTTAGTAGTACACTACTACCTAGAAGATAAATATATTAGAGACTATTTCTATAGATATATCTAGAAGGGAAACTAGAATTATGTTTTTTAAGAGTTAATCTATAACTACTATTAAGTTGCAGTTGCTCTAACTTTCTAGTAGGTCTATAATAAAGTCTATAGATATTTTTTTTTAAATATGTTTAGGTAAAGAAAGTAGCTTTAGTAGGCTTTATTTTAGTTTCTTCTATAGTTTTATTTTTTTATAAATATTATAGTTAATAATATATTAGTAAAGTACTAAGGATATCTCTAGCTAGAAATAGAACTATAATAGAATAGTATATATATTCTCTTAACCTAGGTACTCTATTATAGAGAAGTAGTAGATATTGTCTATAATTTAGTACTTTAATACTTTAGAGTTAGGTACTTATTTCTATTCTCTATAGTAGAGTCTGCTTTTATTATCTAAAGAATATTCTACTAGTAAGACCTTTAGGTTAATCTATAAAGAGAATTTTCTAGCCTCTATTTTAATTATATCTATAGCTATCTAGTATATCTTGTTTTTTTTTATAGCTTAAGCCTATAGAGTTTTTAACACTTCTATTCTATTATAAGTACTTTAGTTCTATAAACTAGGTAGTGCAGCTTATTTATTATAGAGGTTTGCTTCTATGTTAGAGGCGCTTTCTAGACTTAAAGGTTAGGTAGTTAGCTTATTATAGAGGTCTATTTCTATGTTAGAAAGGTTCTCTAGGCCTAGAGGTTAGGTAGCCTATTGCTACTTCTATAAGTAGGTAGTAATAAAGTATATCTTTATAACTAGTTGTATTAGTTAGAAGGTATTAGTGCTTCTAAAATATATAGAGAAAGATACTATAGCTCTTGCTTCTCTATTCTCTAATAAGAGGCTAGTAACTAAAGTAAAGAGTTGTAGTAGTTAGAAGTATCTAGTTTATTTTCTATTATTAGTATTATTGCCTAGAATATCTTCTTCTTTTTAGAATAGAGTGTCTGCCTAGTTATTAGCCTTCTCTAGTCTATAGAAGAATATTAGGTTAAACTAGCTAAGTAGGCTAGACTAGCAAATATACTACTTTGTAAGGAGTTTAGATTTGTAGAAGTATTCTAGGTTTTTATAGTTAGTAATTACTATAAAGCTTTTTACTTATTTTAACTTAGTACTCTATTCTTAGAAGTATTTTATAATAGCTAATATTTTTTTATTATAGATAGTATAGTTAACTTCTACTTTAGTATTCTTTATAGAAAAGTAACTTATAGTCTAGAAGTTACCTTCTTTGCTAAACTACAAGAGTACTTTTCTTATAGCCTACTCTAAGGCATTGTACTTAAGTACTATTTTAAGGTCTAGGTTAAAGTTTATTAGTATAAGCTCTGCTATAAAGGTATTTTTTAATTCTTTAAAGGCTGTTTGCTAGGCAGGCCTCTATACAAAGCTATAGTTCTTTTTTATTAGCTTTATTAATAGTTCTACTATAGATAAAAACCTATATATAAACTACTAGTAGAAGTTTGCAAATCCTAGAAAACTATAGACTCCTTTAATAGTTTTAGAAGCTTTCTATGCCTTAATTATAGAGATTTTCTAGAAGTCTATCTAGAGCCTTTTCCTAGCTTCTATAATAAAACCTAAGTACTTTATAGTTTTTACTAAGAACTTGCTTTTCTCTATATCTAGGTGCAGGCCTACTACTCTAAGTTTCTAGATAATTTCTTTAACCTTCTGCTTATATTCTGCCTTGCTTCTACTAGAGTAGATAAGTATATTATTAATATATATAAAACACTATTTATCTAGGTATTCTCTAAGAACCTAGTTAATATACTACTAGAAAGTGCTAGGCATGTTTACTAGGCTAAAGGATGTAACTAACTATTTATATAGTCTAAATCTTATATAAAAAGTAGTTTTCTATTTATTTCTTTCTATAATCTAGATTTTATAGAAGGCCTAGATAATATCTACTTTAGTAAACTATTATACCTTTAAGATCTAGAATATAGTTTTATATATAAAAAAAAGCAGGTACTAGTTTTTTTTTATAATAGTATTTAGTGCTTAGTAGTTTATATAGAACTAGAGTTTCTTTCTAGGCTTTTTTATAAATAAGATAGAAGTAGATATGCTTAATTTACTTATATAAATAAACTCTTTATCTAGGTAGCTAGTTAGTTGTTATTAAAAGACTAGTAACTCTTCTCTAGATATGTTATATAGTAGTCTCTAAGGAATAGTAGTAGGTTTTCTATTTTCTTTAATTAGTTTAATAGTATAGTTAATCTCTAGTCTTTAGTAAAGAGCTAGTTTATTAGCTTTCTATTTTATAAATATCTAGTACTTTTTTTTACAGAAGTCTAGTAGAACTATTTATAGGTTAATATACTTTTTCTTTTTAAGTGCTTTCTAGATATCTGCTATAGAAGTAGAGAAGACTTTAATATTAGAGTCTTTCTAGAATAGTTTTTCTAATTTTTAGAAAAATACTAGAGTTATCTATATTACTACCTAGGTAGGCTTAATGCCTTTATAGCTACGCACTTGTGTTTGTATAAAGTAAATATATAGTAATTTCTTTACTAGTGCTATAGAGATATTATATTAGTCTATTTAAGAATAGCCTAGTATAAAATTATACTTCTTTTTATTTTCTATAATATAAGCCTATATAGTTTCTTTATATCTATTAATATCTATCTTAAGCTTAGTTACTTTAGTTATCTAGAATACTTTACTAGCTATACTTGTAATCTTTTTTCTTTAGGCTGCTGTGTGTAATAGGTTATGTTTTTTTATAAATCTTAAGAAAGTAAGGCTATATATTAAACACCTAGTATTAATTAGTATATAGGCTATAGCAGTGTTGTCTACTAGTATATAGAAGAAGATAGGTTTCCTATCTAGCTATTGCTAGTAAAATTCTCTAAAAGACTCTTTTTTCTATAATACTCTATTTCTTAACTTCTATCTATATTATTAGATAGAAGTAGCTAGTTTTCTAAATTAGACTTTTTTGTATCTAAGAGTTTCTCTAGTGTACTTATTAAAGTAGCTGCTTTTGCCTTAATGCTATCTAGCCTTTTTAGAGGTAGCAGCTTATACTTGTTAGTATAGTAGCTATTTTTTCTATAATAGATATAGAAGCTATTTGCTCTTCTCTAGTTAATAACCTTATATAGTTTCTACTTAGTGTATTTCTTGTTATTAGCTTCTATATAGCTAGTATAGGCTTTAGTTGCTTTCTAGTCTATTTTATTACTACTTATTTTCTTATTATTTCTACTAAAATTTCTATTAATATAGCTTTTTATCTAGCGCATGTTTATGTCTACTTTAGAGACTTATACTATAAAAGTCTATAGATCCTATTTTTTAGAGATATTAACTAAGACTATTTTTTTTTATAGGTCTAGATAGATTATAGATATATACCTAGTCTTTAAGTTTCTTATATTATTTTCTTCTATAGTGTTATATACTAGTTAAATAAATTCTATATTAAAGGTTTCTAGGCTTTAATTATACTTCTTTATTATAATTACCTAGAGTTTCTAGTATAAATATTTCTTAAATAGAGAGTTCTTATATTACTTATCTAAGAAGGCCTAGAACTTACTAGTAGTACTATAGAGATTTTGCTTTTTTTATAAGAGTCCTATATAAGCTACTTATTCTTTAAGCTTATTAAATATATAGGCTACTTTAATGCTTAATTAGTTATCTAGAAAAGCTAACTTATCTATTATCTAGAACTTAAACATCTAGTAGGCCTTTTAATTCCTACTAAACTTCCTAATATCTAGAAGTTTTGTAGGGCAAGGGGTCTAATATAGAGTAGTTTCTATTACTAATAAAGTTAGAGTTCTATCTATTATTAGGCCCTATTAAGAGAGGATATGCTAGAGTTAGGCTTCTACTAGTTAGGTAATATATTCTTAGAAGAAGTTGCTTTAGCTTTATATAGGTATTACTATATTACCTATAGTTAGTTTAATTAAAAATAAAGTAATAGTGTTTTTAGGCAGTAACTACTATTCTAGATATATAGTAAGTGCTACTATAGTTCTCCTTAGAGCTTCTTTACTCTAGTTTTCTAGCACTGTTATAGTAGCTTAGTATTATATCTTACTATAGATATTAGCTTTTAAGTTGTTTCTGTTATAGAGCTTAATGCTATAGTTTAGGAGGTATCCTATAGTACTATTAATATTCTTATCTATTAGTACAGGCTTTGTAGCTTAGTAATAGTTAGAGAAGAAGTAATTAAATTTAATTATAAAAAGCTAGCTACTAAGGGCTGTATACAAATAGAAACTAGATAAATTTAATAGAGAAGAAGTCTTCTATACTATAGGTATAGAATTTTATAGACCTCTATATAGAGGTCTAATCTCTAGGTAGAGATTCTAGTATAGCTTAAGTACTAAAGCTAAGTTCCTAGGTGCTAAAGTATCTCTAGTTTAGAGTAGAAAGTGCTAAGGCCTTATAGGGCAGGCTAAGTTTCTTACTAGGCCTAGCCTATTATATTCTATATTCTTAACTAATATAGAGCTATTAATATACTAAGAAAGAGTATATAAGTAGTATTTATTAAAGTACTAAAGTAACTTTACTTTATATCTATACTACTATAGTAGATTTTTAATAAGTAATATAATATATAGAAGTAGACTATCTATAAGCTATATCTCTAAGTTAGGTAGAATAATATTATCTAGAAGTAATTATATATGTTTTTGTAATATAATAGCTTATAAGCTACTATTCTTTTATAGCCTTATATTATAGCATTATTGCTATAGATTATTATTATCTCTACTAATTTTTGCATAAGATTTTCTTTTCTTTAGTACTGCTAGAATATTAGATTTAGTTAATTCTATAGAAGAAGAAATACATAGTTTAAGATTATATCTGCTTTTAGTTGCTATAGTATTAGCTACAGCTACTAATTATATTAGTAATAGACTTTATATATATATTCTTATAAGAATATACTAGTAATTAACTTTAGAGTTAAATTCTAAACTATACTTTTAGAATTAAAACACTTCTTCTTTACTAAAGTTCTATCTCTACTATTCTATCTATTCCTATAATCCTATTTAATTATATACACAATACTTAATTTTTTTCTACTAGATAATATACCTATTTTTAGCAGCTAAGAGAGCATAATAGTCTTAGAAGAATACTTTCTAGTTAGACTATATAATATAAGAAATATTAGTAGTATCTAATTAGTATTTTTAAACTACTTATTAGATTTTTAACCTATTATTAGAAGTAACTTTTAAATATTACTATTACTCTCTATAGATCTTATTATAAAGTTCTAATAAAATCTAGACTTTTTACTATAACTATAGATTAGTATAGTTAGGTAAGAACTCTTATATTAGAAATCTTTATTTATAGTAATATTGCTATATTATAAAGAATTCTTATCTAACTTATTAGACTTTATACTAGTTTTCTTATTAAGCTTAATAGAAGGTATAATATTAAATTTTAATATTTAGTTATATAAAAAGTAAAGATTTAGGTAAAAAGAAAAGATTAATAAGGCTTAATACTATAGTTTAATATATTACTTCTACTTAAGTACTTATATATATACTTTTACTATACTTATTACTTCTATAGATATACCTAAATATATCTTATATAAGTAGTGTGTACTTGTAAATAGTACTAATCTTAGCAAATCTTTACTAAGAATTATAGTAGTATAAAAAAGTATAAGCTATTATAGTATTAGTATTACTAGCTAATAGTACTTTTTATAGAGGTAAAGATATATAGATAAAGAAAATTAAAGACTAGCTATAGAGTATACTTACCTAGTTAATCTTTTGCCTATATTAGGTATATAGCCTAATATAGTTATTTTAGTAGTGTAGTATATATAGCTGTCTAGAGTATTAGTATTAATACCTAGAGTTTTATAAATAACTATAAAATAATACTTCTATTAGCCTACTAGCTTGTGCTAAGTAGGTGTATAATATAGATAGGTTTGTGTTTAGTAGAGTATAGACTAATATCTTTCTTAATTATAGCCCTACAAGCTAGTAGTAGAGTTAATAGCTCTAACTTAGCCTACTAAGCTTTCTAGAGGTCTGCCTATAGAATTTACCTAATATATTATATTATTATATTATCTATACTACCTAGTATCTATTTATTATTATTTTAGTAGTTTTTTTCTTTTTAGCTTATACATAGCTATATTCTATAGGTATAATACTATATTAATATTTTAGTATAAGATTTTATTTACTAAACTTTAACTATATATACTATATAGATATATCTAATACCTAAATTAACTTATATATAGGTTGTATTAGACTTAAATAGCCTTCTATATAGTATAGATGTAGATACTAGAAGAGGCAACTAATAATAGAATAAAGTAGGACTACTATATATTTACAAGAGTATTAAAGCACTACTTTAAAATTAAGTTTTTTAAGTATGCAAATATACTCAACTCTAGGTCTTAGGCCTTAGTAACAGACTATAAAGCATAGCCTAAGATGTAAGACTGTTTTAGTAAGACATTCTTGCTAGCGTTACTCTAGGCTAATCATTGGTTGAACTCAATTGATGTTGGCGCGAGTCAACTCTCGGATTAGTGGCTTGGCAAGCTTCCAAGCGAATCATTGTGAGAGCGCGCATGCAGCGGAGCGGAAGATGCGCAAGTGATTGCGCGGTGGTATAGGCAGGAGAACACAGCGACACGTCTAGGTCGCGCATAGGCAAAGGTTGTTTGCTGTCACGCAGATTTGGTAGTGTTGGGCCTGGTGTTAATGTTGGTGGCTGTGGTTGCGATCTTCTCGCGCCGGTGTTGAGCAACTGTGATGCGCAGCGCCGTTGAAATTTTTGCGTTGCGACCCTCCCATCGTCGGTGGAGCCGCCATTGCAACTGCCGCCAACCCACACTTTTTTTATCGCTACCACAGTGCCCTGAGTGAACATCGACCACTTATTACAACTAATACCGGCGACTTTGGCGTGGACCAAAAAAATCAGTACACGCAGCAGCCAAGGCTGACGAGCCGGCAAATCACTACTGCATTCATGAGCATTGCCTCAATTGCTGATCCTTCAAAAACGACGCGACCGCCAACACTTGTAGCGGCACTTGAAGTAAGTATCATGGGATATGAATTTGTAAAGCGATGAGACTGTCAAATACGATCATAGGACGTTGAAAACAAGGCTTCCCGTTCGCTCAGCCCTATTTAAGCAACGTACTGGCGGATTAGTACTCAGGTGGGTGACCACTGGGGAATACCCGCTGTTGTATGTTTTTTTGCCCTTGTATCGTTGCTCTTCCCTTTTTGTGCCTTGAGGGGATGTTCAAGTTGCCAGACTTGACTTTCCTTTGGAACACACTCCCGTTTCGTTTGAACTCGTTGAGGATGTACAAGATGACGACGTCCTTCCTGTGAATTCCGTGTGCAGCAGCTATTAGACGCTACAAAATCTACCACGCTCAGGCCTATGCCGAGGGCCGCCGCATTGTACGAGCGATCGATCGCGGGCTACACTATTGCTCGCTGGCGTACGGCCACTGGAGAAGAGACGGTAGCTTTCAACCGAAGCCCACTCGTGCCAGCACGCACGCCGGAAGTCCCAATGCCAGCGGCTGGTACTCCCACGCGGCCTTGGCCGGCGCTGTCCATGACTGGGAAGGAATACTTGGTTTTTGACGCCAGGGTCGGAATCATGGATGCAACTTATGCATCCGCATGGTCGCTAGGGAAATTAATGGCCATTCAAGACTCGACGTTCAATGCTGCGCTGATGCGCTTTCGGAGTACCGTCTGGGCTGAGGCTTCGTCGGCGACGCGGATGCAATCGAATGGCATTCCAAAGAAGAGCGCCGTGATTGCAGCAATTTCCACGGCCATCAAGACCGCTCATGCATTGACACCCGATTCTTTCAAAGGCGCTGTGGTACGATTAGCTATTCCTTCGGGGCAGACAGTCACGACGAATCTTGACGATCCGCGAGCTACTTCTGCGCTACAAAATCACATTGCAAATTCCGTCACCAAGTCTGCCAGTGTGCCAAGACCCCCAGGGGATACGAGCAACCTAGTATTGTACAATGGATTCGATGGGAAGGCTGGCTCAAATAGCGACTGGAAATTGATTCTGAACTGGATTCATGACGCCATGTATCTTCGAACATTCCCGCACATGTCCTTTTCCCAGAGCCCAGCCATTTGGTGACCAAGAATCTAAAGGCCGTGGCACCGGATCAGCCATCAGTGCATCCTGAGGCTCTACGATTCTTTCACATCGACCACGTTTGAATCGATGCCTATCTCGACGGAGCATTGAGCTGTGCCAATCATCTCGAGCCGGAGTATGATTTTACACGTCTCCGCATCAAACGCGTATTTAATGATCTCCTTAATCAACAAATTGACGGCGCCACTCAGACAAAGTTCCCTCCAGTTCCTCGGTACGGTTTCATCATACGATCAGCCGCGGTCAAGGCCACACCAGATCTTCGATTGAAGGTCACTTGCTGGACGAAGCTCACTCGAGCCGACCCCAAGTACCCCAATGAAACAACATTTCCAAAGTGGGTTGAAGATGTCGATCGAGATCCATTAGTTAGGCATACCAGAATGGATGACTTTTCCATATTTTCTCTGGTAGACTGTCTGCCAGAGGAAATCTGTATGATCAGGTTTTCCCAGCCGCCACATCAGCAGCGGTTTGCACTCGGCTTGAATCTCAAGTTCGATCACGTCAAGGGCATCGTCACTGACGTTGAGACGAAGATTCTTCTCAAGAGACTATACACAAGCAAAACTCTGGCGCCGCCGTTCGATCCTAAGCAGCCGGAAGTTATCTCTCAGATAGATAGGTATGTGTGGCCAGAACTTCCGGAGCAAATACGCGATCAAACTGGCTTCTACGACTGGACTCCCAGATGCTTTGCAGCCCATTACTGTTGCCAAAAAAGTCAATGATCAAGTCCTTGCCTGGTCGAATACTTACTCAGACGAGAAGTCGTACAGCATAGTGGTCCCCAACTCGAGTGTTCTTGGCCTGCAACTGAACGATTCGGCTTGTAAGCCTAGCTGATCATGGATTTTTGACTAGACTGACAGTGCTAGATGAGCTACACATTAAAAGTGATAGGCCGTCCCCAATGGCCGAATACCCGCCACCATGGACCCGCAAACTCTGGCTTGGTCCAAATGAAGACGCTCCTTTACCAGCATCAGATAAAGACATAGCCGAACCAGCGCCAAGTGTAATCCCTCACAGTGACATCTCCCTTCCTCCGCCCTCCAATCGCGATGTCCACAGTCTTGCACCCGCCACCATGCTTATCGTGGGAACCTGGTCCCCGGCTCTCCATCCATCAGGCCGCAAAATCTTGCGCGAACTTCCTTACCTGATCCATTCATCGCCAGCGCCGATCCGCAATTCGAGCTACTCGTCCATCCTGACTATCGTCCACCACCGCCACGCCCATTCCTGTTAAGCAAGGATAAGCTGAGCTCCATGATTCACTCTCCGTTGGACTACATCCCTACGGGCACGATTTCATACTTCGACTTGATCTTCTCTATCCGTCGCCGAACGGACAAGAAGCCCCAAAACCCGCCGCTTAAGCTACAGGCGCTCGTGATCGAGATACCGGTGTCAGAAAAGAATGCAACGGATTCTGATGGCAACATACGCGAGCCGCTTTTGGTGGCTGGTGATTACGCCGGCGCTGGCGTGAGCATGGTCGCGAATCCTCGCTTCGTGGCTACGCTGTACAGTGGCGTCGCGTCGCGCATCGGCTCGCCGCGATGGGATCAGCGGCCCATTGTTGGTATTCAAGTCGTACCGCAGTCAGGTTCAAAAACAGGCACCCTAGTGCTCGGCGGCGACCGGCGCGCTGCACACGCGAGCGTCAGGCTGGCGGACGCCAATATAGCGCCCATCTTGGACCATTCCGCCCGGGTACTGGTTGCATCGGTGGTGGATGGACAGCGAACGAATTTGAAGCAGCCGCGGGGCAAGTGCATCGTCAGGCTGACAGAAACATATGGTGACGGTAGGGCGGATCAGTGGAGCTGGTGCGTTGCAGTGAAGGTAGACGACGGTGACAAGGACCCGTGGAACAAGCCAATTTGAGCGATAGCTGAGCGAATAGAGCAGCAGCTTCTGGTGATAGCATAGGTTTCCGCACCACAGACTGGGAAGGCCTTACTTTGCCAACCAACCACCAGTTAGTGTTACAGTTCAGTTGATTACGTGGCTGCAGCCTATGTCATGCATGTCTGTTGACTATGATAACATCAAGACTGCGAGAACAGAGACGTTCTTGCTCTACATCGTCTTCATGCAACATCATTAGCGACTGATCTGCTTCGGCATAAGGTCTTCCAGCTCTGTCCAAAAGACCACGACCGCATCGGCAAAGTCTTGTCTTGGTCATCGCAGTTGACGATACTAGCAGACTAAACCACCCCTATTTAAGCACTTTCTTAACAAAAAGTCATCATGCCTCTTTGAAACACTCGATCAACTCCCCAAGGATCTTCCCAAATACCCGTGGTAAGTCCAACACCTTGGTATCTGGATCCACAAGATCCCAAACCGTTTTACTCAGACAAAGCGTAGGCGCGATGTCTGTGATATCCGTCAACCATTCAATCAAATTGTCGCACTTTGGCGCAAAAGCCCATCTCAGAGGGTTCGCGAGAGCCGCACTGCGTACGTTAGTGTTAAATTCCAAATTCAGCTTTTAGAAGGATGTGATTGTAAGGGGACGGGACTTACACTCTGCACGCATTGACCGTCTGGTTGTGGTTACGCATGATGAGTCTGAAAAGCTGGGAGAAGAGATACCAGCGCTTCTCTTGCTCGGATGCGGTGAACTTTGCATCTGCAATCTTCTTGCCGTAATCGGTGGCCGTCTGCTCAGCTGTGGACCAACCTTCATCATGTGCCTTTGTACACGTCAAAACAAGTTAATCAATATCTCGCAGTTCGAATTCTCTCACGTCTCGATCCCTGTATGCATTACTCCTCATGGTCTGGAAGAATTGAGCCCACAGCTTCGTGCCAGGGTTGCTGCCGCTGTTTGCATGGAGACCGAGTGTGTTGGCGCCACCGTTCTGAATGCCTTCGATGATGCCAGCGTCGACGAACGATGCCCAGCTATTCGGCTTCCCGAGGTTGTTGTTGATGAAGAATTCAATAACGCCTTCGATAGCAGCGAATTTGTCTCCTGCGTTCAGAGACTTGAAAAAAGTTGACTGCATTGTACGAACATAGTCGAGGCGAGTGGACATGGTCATGGCCTCGATCTGGGTAAAAGAACAGTTTAAGTCATTGCGACAATCATTGCTCGACCTGATGACGGCAGCAATAGACGCAGACGGGTGTACTGCAAGGCCGGCGAGAAGTGAGAGGAGATGTAACTTCACCATGACTAATCTGCGTTGTGACGGGTAGTCGGAAAGGATGTGTGGGCAAAGGTTCGATGAGGGAGCTCGCCTGCTTTTTACCTGGCCCAGCCCTCAACTTATTCGCATAATTTCCAGGTCTCAACCATGCTTCCCAGGGCAGTCAAGGTCGAACATGCTGAAGACTTACTTCTCCGTGATGGGTATAGAGTTGCCGAGGATTTTTGTTAGGTCGTATATCGTGGGCCCAACTAGTTTTGATCTGGACTCCGACTCCGAGAAGTGCCAACAATAGGGAAACGAAGGATTGTCATTGGCTTCCTAGTCGTGAATTATCGGCCCTACAGTGTTATGCGCAAACTTCCGCTGATGGCTGGTCGCATACCGCCTGAATTCGTTAACACCAAATAATCTAAGCCGATTAGGCAGGAGGGTAGCCAATCAGGCTATGTGCTGCTAGGCTGTGCAGATGCTCATTGGCTGTACATTCGTGTATTAGGTGAGTGTTTTGAACCTCTGGTCAGTTTTAGCGACTCGATTGGCTGTTCACCGTATCCCAATTGGCTCGGAACATTTGCTATGCACTTACTCATGGGGTAGAAGTAGGTAACAGCGCTTACTAAGAGATGAGTTCGCACGTCTAATTTCAAGCGGGCCGCGCCCATCCCGGCCCCTACAATTGGCGAGCTAGAGCACGGACCAGAGTCGCGTTATTCATCCACTACTTCGTAGTCCCAAGCAGCAACACCACCCAGAGTGGGACAGACTTCCATACGTTCTCACGTATACAACCAGGGTGGTATGAACGAGGCTTTGCCGGAAGATTGATTGTAGGAGTACTCTGAGAAAGTAGGGGTACGTAGGAGAGTACTAGCAGAGCAGGATCAGGGGGTACTAAAGTCGTGTAGGGTACTCTATTGGAGGGGTTCTGTACGTGAAATATTATGCAATACAGTTCGATCACAAAATCAATCATTGCATATATTATTACTGTCGAGATCTTCTGACGCGACCCACTCATTTCCCCATGCTATTGGCTCTTGCATATGACCGAAACGATCCTAGCCCCTGCGCGAAGGATTCAGTCTAACCCTCAAGGCAATCTTCTGGGCACTAAGCTTAAGACGTGATAGGATATCCCGAGAGAATGTCCGAGCATCTTTGTTTTCTACCAGCTTCCAGGCGGTCGCTCAAGTTGTTAATTTGGCACAGCCAGCCACACGAGACAGCTTACCTTCATATCGCTCTAAATCAGACAACGAGACTGTGAAATTTAATCACGCAGTAGTGTGTCAGTCGAGGTAATGCTGTTCTAGTAAGTTGTGCCGAGGCCGCTTGGATCGTCAACAAGGGGTGATTCAGGCGGCGCCGAACCTGATTCGCTTACAGGTCCAGTACTATTGAATGAACAGTATTGATTGAGTGATGGACTAAGGCACCGGAAGAAGTGCTATACATACAATAGTGGATATGGTCACCTGACCAGTCAGACTCCGGTTTCCAACAAGTACAGCCCTCTAGGCATGTGCGCATGCACTTGAGGGGCAACAATCTTGAAGATAAGATGGTTCATCGAGATCTGTTTTTCTGCCTTGCCTGCTACAGCAGTTACAGCATAAGGATCGCGCAGATGCAAGGTAAAATTCAGTACGGCTAGTACAATGCGCCTTGCATACCATAACGCAGTGGTCATTCCGAAAATGTGATTGCCTCGTCTGGCGAGCTTGGTCAGATCAATGACGACAGCGTCTATGAATGAGAGGATGTTGCTGTGATAAACAACCTACTGGACACACCGGGCACCAGTGCGGGCAAAGGACCAGTAGACGCAAGAAGAAAGTCAGGACTAAACAATCACGAGTCTTGAACATCGTATGCTTAGTTCTGGCGCTCGCTAAAAGAAAATCCTTTTCGCCAATGACCACGCGCAGTTCTTACGCCTGTGGCCCCATCGCAATCGAATGCGGCCCCAGGGCTCGCTACCTTTTGGGCACCGAAACAATTTCCTCGTTCGCCAAAGTGTTTGACCATCAATGCTGGATGAATAGTCTTCCTTCCAGGCGTCGTTGTAGCCACGGGACATACGCTTGTCCATTACCTCTACACAAGCACACACCAAACCCTCGAAGCAGAAGGAAATGATTTAGCGGCACCGGCGCAAATTAGATTTAAACAAGCCCTCTTGACGTTTGACCTTGCCTCCACCTATGAGATACAGGACCTCGAAAGGCTGGCGAAACAGCGGATCGAGATGTATGGCAGTCACGTAGCTCTTGAGGTTTTAGAACAATTGAGGAAAGAGTTCTCAAAATTAGCTTCGTCCTGGTTCCATGAGTACCTGCAGGCTAGGGCTGATAAGAACTTTCACCTCGACCTCATGCTCTTTACAGGCAAATTTTTTCTTGGGAGTTTAGGTAAGGGGACACTGCAGAGGCTCATTACATGTGATATTGTGGAGGTGTTCAGCGATAAGCTGATTGTACTCACGAAGAAACGTCATATGCAGAACCTGCCCCGGAAGAGCTCGACGAGCCACGTCTTCCTGGAAACCCTTAGTGTTACAGAAGGTCAAATAACCATGCTACAAGATAGTCCAGTGTGAGATAAAGCCCCTGTTAAACGTCCAGAAGTCGATCCTATGCCAGAAACTGTTCCGGAGGCCGTCTGGGATGTACCACTAGTTAATCCATGTACAGGGCTTAATAAAAAGCAAAAGAAGAAGCTGTTGGCCAACATGAAGAAAGAAGCTGAGGCAGAAGCGTACCCCACACGCGTAGACAAAGAAAAGGCTGCGAATACATCAGCAAGCAAGAAGCAGAGGCTGGGGCTGAAGCATTACTCACGGAAGAGGAAGAGGCAGAGAAGATGCGGATCGATGAAAAAGGCTACCACTGACAATACTTAGTTTGAGATGCAGAAAGGCGACATTTGGGATGTGTGGGATGCTATGATAGCGACTACCTCGAAAAACAAGAAGAGTAACAATAAGGGCATCGTTGAGAAGGGAGCCATGCCAGTCCCAGAAGAGCCAGAGCCTACCGCTGAACCGGAATCAGTCTTTGACAAAAACCACTCCCCGGTTTTGAGCAAGAACACAAGCCCGAACCGCATTGATACCCGCAGAAACCATACCAGAAACTTCAAGCGCGCTCTTCCTCGGCGCTCTCACCACATTCTGGAGGGCGTTGTTTGAAAAACGTTGTCATTGACGAGGGTATGAATACCTGGGTGTTTGATTTCGGGGGGATGAATAACGTGGAGTTCGTGAACGGTAAGTATCGGGAGACTGTGGAGGGTGATCAGCAGAGTGTGGTGAGGCTGTGTCGAGAGCGGTGGCCCTGTCGCGCCGAAATTCATGAGAAAGAAAAGTCGGGGGGCAGACTCGAATTTGATCGTATTTGCAGTCCTAGTGCGCAGTTCATTTTAATAGATAGCATTAGTGCAGTTAAAATTCAGATGGGAAGAACGCCCAGAGCACTATAAATCTATGCGTAGGAAGTGAGGCTACCGTCTCAGCATCCAAGGAGAAATCTGGCTTTACCCAGTCCGCCTTGAGGCAACAGCTTTAGGAGAACGCATGAAATCGTTACTGCCAACGTTTTCAGACTAATCGTACCACCACCTTGTGCCTTTAGACTCTACGATCTGCAGTACAGCGCGGCCACCCATTATCGTCGCAATCGTGTGACAAGGCTCGCGAAGAGAAGGTACATGAATTTGACTTCGTTCACCTATATCCCGTTAGCACAATAGTTCGTTCCAGAGCCAGCTCTGGCAGGGTTCTGGGGATGGAAGCCTACCGTCTCTTCAGATGTGAAAACCCCGATTTGGTCCGCGTGATCAATCGTCACATTCTCGCCTAGATGCCAATGCTTCCCCTTTGCTCTAGCCATGTCCGTCCCGTCAACCCCCGGACCTGGGAAAGTAACCTTTCCATACTCGGCGTTGACAGGTCCACTCATCGACTTGGTATTCACAATCCCGTCATTTCGTTGGTATTCCTCCGATGTAAAGCCACCCAGTGCCCGCAATCTTTCATCGTTCAACCTGTAACCTCCCATTGCGTAAGCGGGAAGAGCCATCGCTGGTAGGATGTCTAGCCGAGGGATCTAGCTTCCAGGATGCGGGATACGGGAGAAGTAATTCATACTCCATATGAACTCTCTGTCGTCAAGATTGGATCAGCAGTAGTGGGGCTGCAAAGCTTGGCGTGAGTTGGCACTCAACTTCACTACAACCATACTGCACTTTGCTTAATAATCCCCCATCATATTCACTACACCTACACCTTTTCCTACGTGCCTCCTTTTCTCATAGTTACAGCCCGCAAACTAGGAGCTCAAGTAGTTCAGCAACAACTAGACAGAATCACGACCCTGCTTGCTGAAACATCGTCAATATCAACATACCCACGCTCGATACCTTCTGACCTGACCTCCACTTCGTAGACCACGGTATAACTCCCAATAGTGCTTCCAATAACGCGCATCTTAGCTCTAATTCCCCCGTCGATACCTTGATCGACTGTCACCGATGCACCTGCTCCACGCTCCCTGTGTTAGTCAATTACGACAATCGCCTCTTCTGCGTCCAGAACACAGGACCAGGCGAAAACATCCCCGCCGCTGGGCCACCAAAACGCGGACCAGTCTCTCATCCTGATCTCTCTGTGGTACTGGCGGCCAGATCGTAGGACGGGGTTACCTTGACGGACAGCAATAAGATGTCTCAGCAATTTAAACGTCCTGCGTGTGTGAGAAACAAACTCGTCCTTTCTATCGGTCCAGATTAATAGTCTGTCAGCAGGTTGCATTAGCGCACCACATTTGCAGGGATTGATACTAGCTGCTTTAGGCAATGATATGCGTTGTTTGTGAGGGTTCCATCATGATTTCATATCTTTTTACCATATTGGGGATGTTGGAAAAATCATAAAGGAGAGAAAAGAACTACTATAGAGCGTGCTATACGTCATTGGTTGACAATGATATAGACTGTACACTCGCGTTCTGTCAACACTCATCTCAATGCAATCGAACAAACAGGTCACTAATGACTCGAATGGCCCCGCCATGCACGTGCCGCATGTCTTACGGCTGATAAGCTTGTACTGACTCTATCTTGAAGTCATGTTTGCTCCGTGACACACAGAATGCTCTTACCACCTCTACGGACTCACAAGTCTACCAGTAGGTATCAGCGAGTGTGTGCATCTCAGCACGAGCCCATCACCGCCGACGCCCGCACTGAGCTCCACTTAGTGACAGAGAGGCATTACCAATCTCATTGCGGCGATGGCGTAAAGCCAAAAAGTAGCGACGTCGTCAACAGTATAGGTCGTTATCATCGACCTCTCCATGTTTGCTGATAAGATAATACTCATGAAGTGATCATTTCTCGAACGACCCTGATGATGTCGCAAGTATAAGTATGTTTGATTCCACGTACCTTCTTGACATATCTAAGGGATCAGCCGTCAGACTTGTAAGCGCATATCTCAGAGTATCATGAGGTACATTTTCTCTATATTGGCGGCATTGCTGCCAAATCTTGCGCTGGCTACTGTCGTTGACAACGGACGAGTCATATCCCTGAATGACATCAACTACTACGTTGGCGGTATCCCCGTCGGTCATTTTCAACATCGCAACCACATTCCGACCTCAGAACGAGGATCTCACCAGGATATCTTTCCATTAACGATCATTGAGACCTCGGCCGAGGAATTCCATCCAGATCAGCTTACTGAGATCATTACTTCTTATCAAAACGAGGATGATGTCTTCGATCCTGCCTTCCTAGAAACGATCTATCTACGGTCGACACGCAATCACAGCATCGCGATCAACAACAAGGCCTTTACTAGCTGTCTGAATGATCTGAACAACGTCCGATTTGTTCATAGAAGTGCAGAAGAGTCTGATCAGTTCATGCATGGATCAATCATGCCGGAAATTCCAAAAGGACCTTACTTCATCTCTGCTGCTACTGGCGCCATCTACAAAGCACACCGCTTGTTTCCTGATGATAATCTGGCCTTTGTTCAAGGCGTTGTCAGCGACGGAGAAGGAGGCTATAAGAGTCTGCCTGCCGTTACGGAAAACGTTATGGCCAAAAGTATTGCTGTGCCTTCGAGACTCTACTATGTTGCTACCGAAGAACAGCCTTTGGCTGGCCTTCGATTCGGCGTCAAAGATATCTTCCACGTTAAGGGAGTTGCAACTAGCGGTGGGAATCGAGCCTACTTCTATCTTTACGGTCAACAAAACAACACCGGACCTGCAGTCCAGAGGTTGATCGATCTCGGTGCTGTCCTTGTTGGCAAGATGGGTACCGTGCAATTCGCGAACGGAGACCGTACCACAGCTGATTGGGTCGATTTACACGCCCCATTCAACCCTAGGGGCGATGGAGCCCAGGATCCAAGCGGCTCGTCTTCTGGACCAGGCGCAGGCATTGGCTCCTATGAATGGCTTGATCTTACAGTTGGTAGCGATACAGGCGGGTCGATGCGTGGGCCCGCCGCAGCCCAAGGTGTTTTCGGCAATCGACCATCAACTGGAGCAATTTCTTTGGAACATGTTATTCCTTTGAGCCCTGCCTCCGATACTGCAGGTGTGTTCGCTCGCAGTGGTAGTCTCTGGGCTAAGGCGTCACAAGCTTGGTACCCTAATCAACAGTCCAATTTCACTGCCTACCCAAAGAAATTATACTTGAGCTCCGCATTGCAAGGTGCTTGGTCATCTGAGCCACCCTCCGAAGAGGCTACAGATCTGATCCGGGCGTTTATTCACGGTCTGGAAGGTTTCCTCGAAGTGAATGCGACATCGGTCAACTACACTCAGCACTGGATGGAGACGCATGGCGATGCACCAGAGGATCTTGCATCCATGCTGTATCTTACCTACGGTGTTTTAGTCTCCCACGACCAGTGGCAACAGCTCGGTGAGCCCTTCTTGAAGGACTACGCGGCTCAACACGATGGTCGCAGACCATACATCAACCCTGGACCTCTTGCACGCTGGCAGTGGGGTCAGGAAAATGCCACCGAGTCGATCTATGCGCAGGCTCTGCAAAATATCACCATCTTCAAGAACTGGTGGGAAACGGAAGGTTACGGAAGGCACGATGTTGAGTCATGCTCTGAAGGACTTTACGTGTACACTTTCAGGTCCGGTGATCCTGCCTATCGTGACAACTACTTTGGTGCACCTACCACGCCACCTCTCGGCTTTGATGATTCGTCCATCCCTGTCATGGCTGGTGCGCCGGAGGTTGCGGTCCCGATTGGAGAGGTACCCTACTTGAGTAGGGTGACATTGAAGACTCAGTATCTTCCCGTTTCCATGGGGTTAAGGATGGCACGAGGATGTGACTATGCTCTAGCTTCTCTTGTCCGAGATCTCGAAGAATCAGGCCTACTTCGCCCTGTTGCTACTGGACCTAGGTTGTATCACGATGTTTAGAATCGGGTTTACTCTTCTCTGACTTAGGTAGTCATTCTGCATAGATTATTCTACTCATTGTGTCGTGTAACATTGGGAGTTGTACGACCATACTGCCGAAGAAACAGCCTTGCAGGAAAATGCTCTATCATAATAGGCCTTAGCTTACAGCATCGTTTAGCTGCAATCGTGTGAAGGTGCAGAAAATCAGTGCAAGACATAGCAAACGCAAATACCATCAATTGGCTGCCTAGATCCTCCCTGAGTACACGAATGTTGCCTCTAAAGAGAGATGTGTCGCGCAACTTATATTCGATACTCCTGCCTTCGTATACAGTGATTTCAAGGCCATGCTCCCATTTCTCAAGTGTACGAATGGTATTTCCCAATACAGCCGCCGAATGGCGTTCTACGCATCCCACCCTCAGCTTATCTGTCTATACCATGTACTGGTCTCTTTGAACGACCTTTAGTCTTCTTGAGGTACACCCTCGGCCTGACTTGGCGTGACCTCACTCAACGCCTTGTACACGCTCAGTCGCTGGGTGGAGGTGGACGCTCGAAAAGCGCTTGGACTGTACTCCACGGGTGACGGCGTTTAGACGGGGCTGTTAGCTACGGCCGGCCTCGTAAAGAGTAACCCGCGATCGTACAGGATCTAGGAAACGACAAATCTTCTATAGGTAACGTCATCATTCAGTACCCAAGTCGTCGCAGTGGCTCCATGCTCATCATCATCATCATCATCATCATCATCATCATCATCATCATCATCATCATCATCTACTTCTTCTTCTTCTTCTTCTTCTTCTTCGGCGCTATCACCGTCGATTGCGCTGTGATATGCATCGCCCCAGAGGGTACTGTCGGTCTCGTCACTCTCGTCACCCTCGTCGATGTCAGGCTCGCCGGATACCGGGGACTTGCCGACCGCATTAACGATCTCAACTCACAGCACCCATCCTCCGTAGGACCGACCTCGCTGGCGAAGTTAGCAAGGTGGCGCAGCAGCTCGTTCTTGATCAGCGTGATCCTGGCCGCCGCCCCGCTGTCGATATCGATGCTGTACTTAGCCAATCACGAGACCGAGATATCACAAGATGAGCGACGCTGTTGAGAGGTCGGGATGCTGGGGAGAGTGACGCATGGGCAATTAGCTGAACGTTAAAGACAACTTTATGATGGCAGTCATCTGACGAGAGGCTCGATACTGTTCAGCTCGCGGCGGAAGTAGATATCGAAGCCGCTATCGCCGGCGTAATTGAAGACGTGGTCTACCTATGACGAGTGTCGGGCGCGATGACTGTGGCTGCCGAAAGACCGTTGAACAAGTCGTCGTCGTCGAGCATACGCGAAGACTTCGAGTGTCGGCGGTGTTAGGGTTGCGCTCCTGCAGCCTGATTCCCAAAGTCTCCACGGAAACAAATCCGCAATCAGACGCTTGGTAATGGTTTGAGCCTGGGCTACGCAGTCTGTGCCAGGTTTCAGCCAATTGTACCTAGGTACAATGTCGTGATGGAGGCCTTTCGAGGGGAACGCTCTTACTGCTCTTGCCAGCCTGGCTCATTGAGAACACGCGCTAAGCAAAGCCGATAGCGTATGCCTCCCCGCCCGTGTCGGTTGGCGTCTTGACCTGTAGTTGCTGGCGGCGATGATCCATGGCGCAGCACCGGCCGTTCGAGTATGCGTCAATTGGAGATTGAGTGGGCTGCTGGACATAGACGTTAAGGAGCTGCTAGACGGGATTGCGATTCTAACATACCACGAGGTTGATAGGCTAATGAAAGTTGTGGTTCTTGTTAGCCCTCGGTGTAGCAACGCCAGCCATGTCGCATACAACTGTCCTGAAAACTTCTAGATTTAGGCCATTAGGTCGAATGTCCCAGTTTAATAGAGACTTTGCAGAGAGGTGGCGCGAGAAAGTCCGCTAGTGCTTAGGAAACTCCGCTAGGCTGGCTAGCGCTAAACACCACCGCTAACACCACCTAGATCCGGTCACGGGATGTAATACCGGAACCTTGTGACGCTTCTGGTGCGAGTTAGCAAAGGCATTCTTGCCATTTTGCCAAAACTCCGCACGCTTATCTCATTGCCCTTGACGTTATCATTCTAGTTCCGAGAAATCGCATACCAGTGCCTCTTTCCCCCTGCCGCGAAACTCCGCAACTCCCTTATCCCCGCCTGCAATGTCCAAGCGCTTAAAGAACACGTCTGCAAAATCAGTCAAACATCCGCAGCAGTAACAAGATAAAACTGCTTGGTAGCAGCAGGCATACGAAGTACGCGTAGTCCACAGACGCTAGCGGACTTCCAGCAGAACAACAAAAATGACGTTGTTTTTGAGCCTTAGAAAACGCAGAATTTCGCGCAATGGATAGGTATAAATCTAAGCCCTGCTCTATGTGCTACACGTATCATCACAATCTCCAGTTTTCCAAGCTTCACAAGTGCGTAACTCATTTGTTGCTACATGTTGTGCTGACAACCAGTAGCGACCCAAAATGGCAGCACAGCATCAAAGCCTCAGTCAGTGGGTGACAGAGTTGAACAACGCCCTGTTCATTCAACCGAATAACGAAATTGCGCTCAAGGCCGCACATGAGCAAGTTGATCCAAGTTTGTTTCAAGTACGAGACTTCCCTTCACGCATCTCCATACGTGAGCCTAACATAACGGTGCTTTAGGATTAACCATAACGTCTACAACTACGATCAGTTCGTACCCGGCCTTCAATACCTGCGCGGAAGTACCACGTCAATTCAAGGCATCTTTTCTGTGATACTTGAATGGGAGAATCCAGAACGTGCTGATGGTGTTGTGGGGGTGCTTAGCAAAACGACTGTTAAAGACAAGGCGACCGGCACCGAGACTCAAAAGACCAATTTGATTCTCTGGGAAGTGAAGTGGATTAACGGGAAGAGAAAGCTTACAGGACAAACAGAGATAGAGACAGCATAATGGCTGTTATTTAGCTTAATGATACCTTATCGAATGGTTTGTTGCAGCTGTTGAAATAAGAAGTCTTTTCGCAAATGCGAGACAACCAACCAAAGCGGTTCTTAATCGCCAACTTCGAAGGTTCTTAGTGCACCAGGCTACAAGATCGTGACCCATCACTCCACACTGCAGTCAAGTGCAAGATGTGTTGCCGCTTGTCCCAGGCTGCGGTGCGCCAAAAATAGTCTCGCGGAGGTACCAAGTACCGATCCGAGCCTCTATAGTCTGGAAGATACTTGATCCACGTTACCCCGAATGGTTGAAGACGATATCGAGAACAACCTTGATACCGATCTTGTGAGCCGCTTTCACAAGGTCGATCAAGTCTTGTCGAGTGTCCAGGTGAGAATCCATGTCGACAAAGTCTTGGATGCCACAACCGTGATAGGTATTTACTGCTTGAAGACCGGCCCGAGCCAAATAGTAGTTGCGCCCAGGTCAGAAATAAATTCTGATTTTCATTCCTTGTCAACGTCCGCTACCAGACTCAGCCCAATCATGCTATGAAATTGGCCATATCTCTTGAGACGGGTCGTTCCCAATCCCGAGAGCGGCGCGGCTGTCCACTTTTCCATCATCAAAGCGGTCTGGGAGCAAGTGGCAGATGCCTTCTTGACACCAATCCACCGGTAATGGATGGAGGCTCTAAGGTAGTGGAACTGATAGATCATCCAGGCTATCATACCTTAGGATATCTTTATGTTTCTGTACTGTTCTTGAATCCGCCTACCAAATAGATTGAAGTCAGATTGCGAGCGATTGAGTTTGTTGCAGTTGCGGATGGAGCTCGTTCTCGATATGTATGCCCAGAAATCAAAGCGGGCTTTGCAGTTCCGCTCGAGCAAACTCCAATCGGCATTTCCAGCTTCGCGGTAAGACCGTTTCAGACCTTATATGTTGTTGGGGTAAATGGAGTGGCTCCAATACATGATTGGTTGGAGATGCATGAATGGCTTGCGCCTTGTCTGACTGTAGGCGAAGCTGGGGTCATTTTTGCATCGCATCAGCTTGGGCTGTCACGGTCGCTCATACAGACAAGTTAGCTGGTTATAAACGTTTGGTAGAGGATTTGACGAAGCGCAGAACCGCGAGCTTTGCATAAAAAGGCTAGCATTGCGTCCCGATGGGTTGGGATAGCCGTCTGCAGCGGATCCTGCTGGTGCTACCGACAGACGCAAGCACTACTTCGCCGCGAAGAACGCTGCCGCCATCTCGGGCCCTACATGGCCTGAGTAGTGCGATATAGGCGGTGGTTCTTTCATACTCTGACACTGGTGGAAGCTGAAGAGCGTGGGTGTCAATTGTCGAACGGCAGTAGCCTATTCGTGTCTTTGACCGCCGCCGACACCGAATCTACCACTGACGTTGCCGCAATGTTGCGACGGAGCGATCTTCGCTACCCAACGGGCTCTAGGAGCATGCTAATAGACGTGCAGTGCGGCCTCGGTAGCACTTCAAGAGCAGACGAGGAGAGACGGCCACGGATGTCCCGATCAATCTTGTGAGTCTGATCGATCATCGTTCCATCGGTGTGCCGGTCATCCGGTGCCTATACCACCAACGGTTGTATGTTTCCACGGAAAGAGGCGAAGAAGGAGGGATTCATTAAGGCTTTACTACCGAAGCTTTGAGACACCCTTGTACCACTAGACTTACGCTATAGCGGGTATGAAAAGTCATAGAAGGTAACCAGTTGAACAAACACCACCACGCAGATGTTATGCATATAGAACTCTTGTAAGCTTGTGGCTCACGATGACAGCTCGCACGTTTCTACATAGTACGGTTAAATGTTTCGCTACTTCAGCTTCTGCTTCCAAAACTCTACCGCACAAGTGCACACCTTCCAGGTCTGAGCTCCGCAACTTAGTCCAGCCAACTAAGTCTAACGTCCTCAACCTTCTCATCCTTTTGATTGTTACCATATCCGTATCGCCGGATGGGCCTACGCTTATATGAACTAACGCATCATCATCGCATGACTGAATTGCCAGCAACTCCAAAGTGTTAAATGGCATACACTCTATACGTTCGCGCTCAATTGGGGTCCTAATTTGCTTGTTAGTAATAATACACCTCTGTCCAAGTACATTTTAGTCACGCATATTTTGTGGTAAAGGATCCCCTTGTCTACTTCTGTTTTGAGCGCCTGCGCTTTGAAGTACTGATTGTCTTAGGGCTTTAATTCAATAAATGCGTCCTCCCATTCATGCTGAAACAATGCCTTCAGCACAACGGTGGGCTTTTGGGAAGAGGCGCTTAGTATGTTGTTTGATGCATACGCGATGGTTTTTGGATGTTCCGTGAATCTTTTAAAAAAAGACATAACCGTTGTGAAAACCCCTTGAATTGTCGACGCGATCAATTCCCCGCATTAACTTAATATAGGCATTCTCTAGAAGTTCAATGTTATCATACTGGCAGACCTAATAGTCCTCTTCGATTTCTTTGATGGTTTGAGTCCCGATGGTGCAAGTGTCTGAATTTGTGGTTAAGCTGGTGAGTTGCCCAGAATTTATGGAAGTCAGGCACGAGATAGAATCCAAATTTCGGGGCCTTGCGAGCGGGCCTAAAGGGCTGGGCGTGGTAAGCAATGGGCACCAGTCTGGGCTCGCTTCCGTCAGCCGTTCTCTGAAACACTTGGACCGTTTTCTCTTCTGGACCAAAATCGTTATCCCCTTCATCCAGCTCTTCTACTATCGTACTTGCAGTCGCGTTTAACATGCAGACAAGATGTTGTGCTACACCACGAGATGAGCACCCCGCCGTCACAAGCGCTCCACGCAGAGTCGAATCGCAGCTATTGGCACAACGAAGATCACCTTTCACATTAGACACACGTCATCTTATTTTATGTTTTCATGTCTCTTTCCTGCTACCCTTCCCTTCGTCACTCTTTCTCACAACGACCTCTTCCTCAGCTGCACCCCGCAGACTATAGACTGTTCCGTTGAAAGGAGAAGTTCTGATTTGCCTGGGAGCGTGTCTTGATTAGCGCGTAAAGCGAGACTGTACGAATGGTTTGGAAGGCCTAGGTTTGGTTCAACATTAGTTACGGCTGTTAACACTGCGATATGCGAAGACTTGATAGCTGTACAAATACCAGGTTGCGCATTGAAATATATGAACTACATGCCGGACTGGATGATTATGCAGAATGAGACGCCGCGATATACTATGTTATGTATGCACCGCCGTGCATGTCATAGTTGTACTGCAAACATCGTCGATGTATCCAGCTACAGCCTCCGTTGCAGGAACTCAATGCCCAAGACCAAGACTTCAGAACCAGGGTCTATGAAACGAGAATCTCCAAAAAGCTGGGACCCAATAATGCAGCTTCAGAGCCGTGAAGAGATCACAACCTGCCAAGGGACGACCATGGCGACCAAGACGACTCCCGAGCATAGCGGAACCGCGGTCATCGTCACTCAGCTCATCATCATCACTACCTTCATCGTCTGCACTTGAAGCACTATCTTGGTTAGTCGGCAGCTTCATCGACTGCTTCGGGGCCTTGAGCATGGTCATCGGCTTCTATTAGCCAACCAAACCTGGTCCTCAGTCGCGCGTGCCATGATGGAGAACACAACGTCGCTACACCCACATATTCAATGCTACTATTTCCCATCTGCCGTTTCATGTCGTGGAACTGCTTGCGGGCGTTTCAATTTATGCGATCGAATATATGTCTTACGACATCTGCTCAACAGACCTCGACCTCTTTGATAGACCAATCTACCTAGGTCTACAAGATAGTAAAGTACAATATTTCCATGCTAGTAGAGTTTGTCTCTCTCTTAACAGCATACGCTGACAGTAGGAAGCGTAAAGGTGTATAGGGTCTAAGGGTTGCTGCAAAAACATCTCAACTTGCCAAAACATCTTTTCGTACTGGCGCTTCAGAAGCCTGAGATGCTCATCGTTCTTCGAGTATTGCAAAGGCAGATAAAACCACCGGCGAATAGCGAGCTGATACCTTACCGCCCCAGACTCAGGATAGCCCTTGCCAATAGCATACAGAGACACATCCAGCGCTATTTGGTCAAGCAATCGAATCATGGAATCGGCTTGTGGCCCACGGAGACAGCAACGCGGAATATGTGCGAGCAACACGATCATGTCCACCCAATCGTATGCGGTGCGCAGGTGGATTGATCTGATAATCTGGCTGCTGTCTGGATTCAGCGCTGTAATTGCTTCAATGTTTGATATCAGCGTCTTGCTACAGCGGTTGTCAGAGTGGTGCAAAACATCGAGGAAGTGAGGTGCAGAAGGTACTAACACGAGGTTCGGGTCTGAAGAAATCTCTTGCATCGACATATATAGTGTCATCCCATTTTTAGGCAGAAAAAGGTCTGCAGCTTGTGGTGTGGTCCCTAGCCAAGTTTTCCTGACCATCCGTAGAAGATCAGAGGACAATATGCGCTGCAGGCCGTCTTCAGACATAGAACGCGAAAGGTACGCATAAAGTGCAAGTTGATGGGAGGGAAGAGGCCTCTTTGCTACGTTTAATGGTTCTAAGAAAGGCTAAAACAGATACAAATAAGAAAAGCGCTGACTGGCTCTCGCGTTTGGCGGCGAAGAGGAACTGTCAAGAAGTCACACACTTGTTTGAGTCTTGACACGGGTTGGTGACAGCGTGCACATTGATCTAGCCTCTTCGCATCCGTCTCAGCATATTGGACCATTCGGTCTGGCTGGAAACATGAGCTCACGCACATTGTACCCCAATGGGCCCGTGCAATACCCCATCGGGCTTCCCAGCTGGCTCTCCACCGGAGCTGCTGAGATCTTACGAGAATGCAATGACTCGTGGTTGTCTGTCATTCTAACCAGCTCGCTAACTCCACTGTTGGCACAGATCACTACAGTCACTCGCCCGGCGCAGAATCCCAGATTCAGTAGTTGCAACCAGAATAACCAGTGTAGATTCCCAATACACCCAAATAATTAGGATATATTCTAGCCATGTGTTTAAGTTCTTTAAAGTATACAGATTGTGTACATGTCTTTTAACCCAACGCTTGTATTATCACACGTGACGTAAGAAATGCTTAATATATAAGGTCTTCTACGCTGTCTTGTCTTTCTTTATACTTAAAGCTATTGTTCTAATTACTAAAAAGCAAAATCTTAACGTTTATAACGTTTCCTAGGTTCTGTTTCTATTCTTAAAAAGCAAAATCTTAACGTCTATAACGTTTCCTAGGTTCTGCTGTTCTTAAAAAGCGAAATCTTAATGTCTATAACATTCCCTAGGTTCTGTTTCTGTTCTTAAAAAGCAAAATCTTAACGTCTATAATATTCCCTAGGTTCTGTTTCTGTTCTTAAAAACTATATTAGTCTAGCTATATTACTTAAAATACGCTACAGCTAATGTCTCCCTTATATTTAAAAGTATAGTATATTAGCCTTATGTTCTGCTGTTGTGTCCTTAAAAGTAATCTACACTTTTTAATTACTCTGCTCTGCAAAGCATCTTAGGTTCTTAAACCTCCTGCTCTTAAAGTTAGCAACGCTCTACTAAATATACTGCTATTATAACTATCTGCCTCCTTTAAATGTTCTGCTTTTAAAATTGTTAACAGAGGTAACACATATACTGTTCTTAAAGTTAACTACGTAACTATAAATATTCTACTTTAAAATATATAGCAGCTTATATTCAGTGCCCTCTCTAAAATAAGAAAGATAGTGTATTATATTCTGCCCCCTCCTTAAAACAAGAATAATAGTAGATTATATTCTGCCCCCTTATTAAAACAAGAATTACAGTAGACTATGTTTTGCTCCTACTCTAAACTAGTAATAACGCTAAATTATGTCCTGCGTCCTCTCTAAATTAGCTATAATAATAAACTATGTCCTGCATCCTCTCTAAAACAGCTATAATAGTAGGTTATATCCTACCTTCTTAAAATAGGTAAAGATTAAGCAATATAGTCTATATCTGTCTGTGTATCTGTTGTACACACTACATGCCTTAACTATCTTTCTGTTCTAACTATGTACTCTATCTACTTCTTATATGCCTCCTTTTAAATTATATACTATATCTACCTATGTCTTGCTCTTCTTTAAGAGACTTTAAAAGAAAATAATCTCCTAGTTATTATAAAAACTATAGTCTTTGTACACTATAACCTTCTCTTCTTTATAACATGCAGGCTTTAAAATGCTACAAGCTATTATAATGTCTCTATCTGCTACTTAGATCTATACAGACTTTAAAGTGCTGCAAGCTGTTATAATGTCTCTATCTACTGCTTAGACTTGTACAGATTTTAAACTGCTATAGTTAATACTGCAAATGTCTCTTGCTTAGGGCATAGCAATTAAGATGTATATAATGCTATAACAACGCCCTTATTAGCTGTACTATGTTGCCTTAATCTTTCTCCTTATTAGTCTCTTCTGTTTAGTTCTAGCAAAACCTAGACTATTCCTCTTATCTACTAGTTTTCTTATTACTTTTGCCTTAACTACACCTTTGCCTTAAACAGTCTTCCTCTTCCTACCCTTTAGCTAAATAGACTAAGCTACAAGAGACACTTTAGGTATCTACCCTATTGCTATAGTAGGGTCTTCTTTAGTGTTATTATCTAACGCAGGTACTAGTTGCCTCTAACTCTAGGTAGCCTAAGGCAATCTAGAGATTAGATATCTATTCCTTAGCTGCATGTTAACCCTGCTATTGTACTTACTGCCCCTCTTAATAGCACTGTTGTTAGGGCAAGTCTCTAGCGTTAAGCGCTCTATTAAATAGATTGCTAAGAACGCAGCGCTTAGTACAGGTTCTAATAGGCCTAGTAGAGGAAAAGTAGAAAGAGATACCTTTAGCAGCAAGGCAGACAAAACGCAGTAGTAGTATCTAAATCTTGCTCTATTACCCTAACTACTTTCTAATATATCTATTAGTACTAGTTCTCTCTTAAGGTAGTAGTTGCACTTTAGATGCTTGCCCTAGCTAAAAAGAAGTAGATTACTTATATTGCAGGTTACACACTTGCAAAATCTAGTAGGTATAGTTGTAGTATTCTAATAGACCTGTTAGGGTTTGTCTTAGATAGCTTTTCCTTATTAAATCTATGTTTATATAGCAGTGTTACTTAGTGCCTACTCTTTTATTATTTTTTAAACTTCTTAGTAGTCTTGTTTACATTTGCCTATATCCTGTAAAGAAGTACTCTTGCTCTCTAGCCCCTATTAAAGTGCTTAAATAACAGGTGCTTCTATAAGATCCTGCTTACAGACTCCTACATTTAGAGTAGATAGATAAGCCTAAAACTTATATCTGCTTTAGAGTATTCTTCCTTAAGGCTTGCTACTTCTATACAGAGGTGTAAGTTAATTAAGCACACTCTAGCGTAGTATACGTATTTGTGCTACTACTCCTCTATAAAGAGCTAACCTTAGTAAAGAGAGAGGTATAAGAGTACAAACAGTGTAGTAAACTCCTTTAGCCTTGTGCCTAGCCTAAGCAGTTCTAGGATTTTAGACTATAAGCTACATAGGGACGCAATTGTATACCTTCTGTTTAACAGCAGAATCGCCTTATTGCAATTATTAAAGTAATCCTTTAAGTACTTTAATAACAGAGGATATTACAACATAATAAGACATAATTGTATTCCTATAGAGCTGGCAAACAAGGTATATGTAAGTGTAGGTACCAAGTAGTAGTGTATCTAGGTATCTTAACTAGCTACTTAGCTAGCAATTAACTAGTATCCTCTCTATCCTAACTAGCTAAGTAGTCTCCCTCTATAAGCCTAGTTGCTTGTAACCTATATAGTTGCCTAATACTAAGTGCGCGCTTTATGCATACTCTGCCTACGCTAGGTGTTAGCTCTTTAGAAATCTATCTAACTTGGAAACATATGCTTGCAAAGTCTATAATATAGCTAAAGAGACCTCTGTCTATTACACCTATATATTATCTAAACTGCTGTCTAGTGTCGTCTGCAACAACACTACTAATAGGAGTAACTATAGGCGCCCTTGCTAATAGCAACAGATTTACTCTACGCTACTTTAGATATGTGCTCTTACTATACTATAGTTTAGCTTTAAATAGCAAAACCCCTCTCTAGCTACCTGCTATCTGTTATCTTGCACTACTAGTAGTATGTACCTTGCCTAACGCAGTAATAGAATCCTTAATATTAACGCGTACACAGTAAAAAGGGGCTAGAGACAGGTTGTACTATCTACTTAGCGTAAATTAACAAACCTCCCTAATTTAGTAAGGATCTATATAAGTTAGGGTAATAATGTAACAACCTTCTAGATACTTTAGAAGTGTAAGATAGTAGAGCTAATATCTACCTTCTATACCTACTAATTATATAAGCTCTCTTAGATAGCATAGTACTACTCTGGTTAGCTTGTCCTGCTATATAAATTAGCTACTACAGTACATTAACTAGGACACTAAGCACGTTTAAACACTGCTAATCTATTGTAGCTTAGGCTGCAGGACTTAGAGACTATCTATATCTAACTTATTTAACTAGACTTTGTGCTAGTTAACTAGAACACTATTGCAGATAATAATAATCTGCTACGCGCGCAGCTTGTAGCAACCTAAGTGCAGATTACTTAACTACAGTCTAATATTAACGTGTGTTAGATAGAGTATAAAGAGGAGGTAAACTGCAGCTAGGATATTAACCTTAAGGTTAAGGACATAGAGGCGTACATATCTTATACCTAGAAGGTTCTATAGCAGAAGCTAATATTCTCTAGTTACATACAGGTATTTCTTAGGTCTTAAGTATTAGATTGTGTTACTTTATTAGGCTCTAACTCTGCAGAAAGCAGTACACTAGCTATTAAAGATAGTAGTCTACAACCCTATATATCCTGCTTATTATAAGTGTAACTACAAGTAGCTATAGTATATAGCTAAGCCTATCTATTGCTTAAATTCTTTTCTATAGCTAAATTAGTAATAGACGTAAATAGACTAGTGTTGTTTACAAGCACGTAACGTGTCCTGCTCTAACCCCTTACCTCTAAACCTCTAATACCTTACTTGCTTAAATCTATCTAACAATATACAGAAGGTTTGCTCTACTGTACTTATATTAGCAATAGCTAATGTCTTTAATAGTAGCTGCAAGCGCTAGGTTATAGCTGCACTCTTAGTAGCCTAATTGTTAAACTGCTAAACCCTGCACATGCTCTACTGCTAATTGAATTTGCACTAATTACAAGACCCAAACACGCGTTGGCAATAAACATACTAGTAGGTTAATAGCTATAGAAGTTAGCAGAGGTTAGGCATAACTTTAAGGGTTATAGTGTAGGTTCTTCTATTTAATTTACTTGTTTTAAGTTCCTTAGTAGAATACTTAAGGCATTTCTATTAATAGACTCCTCTAAACTAGAACTAACTAACACACACAGCTACAAGGCAAGCTAAGAGTTAACTAATTAGGCTTTGTATGTAGAGTTGCAAACGTTGCAGCCTAGCACTTAGATAGTTTACAAGCCTAAGCAAGCTAGAAACTATCTAAGTTATTATCCTTTTGCAAGGACTCTATTTGGATTACCTTAGCTCTTACTACCTACTAAGGACAGTTAGTATTTACTAGTTGTCTAGGGTTTAGAACACTAAGGCGCTAGAAAGCAATAAGATATAGGTTTGCTAAAGTAGGTGCTAAGGATCTCTACCTGTTAATCTAGCCCTCTAAGCAGTATTAGATACTAATAGTACTTTAGATTAACTGCAGTAGAGATAGTAAGTAAAGAATTAAAACCTTTAGTTATAATACCCTTAGTTAAAGCTATGTAAAACTAGCTACAGTTTTAGATAACTGCTAAAGTAAGCTCCTGCCTTGCCTATCTTTGTTACCCCTGCTAATTAAAGATTATTATAGTAAGCTGTAGTAGAGTGCCTAACAGCGTCCTGTTAACAGTTAAACCTAATTGCTTAGAGTTTAGCAGGGTAGCATTGCTGCTACAATGCTCTAACTATAGGTTCCCTAAGAGTAAACGCAACCTGCAACAACTGCACCTGTTAATTTAACTACAAGCATAGAGAACACATGCTTGCTGTGCCTAAACATAGCAGCTAGTTATTATTGTGTAATAGACTAGTCTTTCCCCTAGTAGAAGATAGGTAGTAAGGGCCACCCCTAACAGTAAACACTGCTAGAATTATTATAAGGTAAGAGTGTTATGGTTTTCCTAGATTAGTTGCAATAACACCAGCGCAGCAAGGCCTCTGCAGCAATATTACTATGCTAAAATATTAAAGCTACCTCTCTAGTTTTACTGTACTACTTATAGTAACTGCTAGTTTAGCTTCTAGAAAGCCTCCCTAACTGCATTAACTACTACAAATGTAGCACCTAAGTAGTTTAAGTGTTAGTTAACTTAAGCTCACATGTACCTCTAACTTAAACGCTAAGGCGTTAATTAATTAGCTAATAATTATTAGTATAGTAAGTAAGTCCCCTAGTTGTGTAAACAGTTCTAAGTGCAACTAACGTATACACTACAGAGTATTCTAGCTCTAGGCTATGCTCTACTAGAGTTAATATTATGTAGTTATAGCTAATAGATAAGCTAGAAAAGCTAGTATAATACTTGTGCCAAAGCATAATTCTAAACTAAGGGGGCGTTGCTGGATTTAAGGACTAAAGTTAACAACTCTAGCGTTAGCCTACTATCTAAGGTACCCTTGTGTCTGTTGTGCTTTAATAAACTAGGTTACGTCTAGATCCTACAAGAGCTACAGTATATTGTTATTTATTAGTATTGTTAGTTAAGGTTAGTGTTATTGGTTAAGGTTAGTGTTGTTAGTTAAGGTTGGTGTTGTTAGTTAAGGTTAATAGAGATTAATAGCAAGGTTAATAGAGATAGCAGGGTTAATAGAAAGGTTAGGGGATATAGCAAGGGATATAGCAAGGTTAATGGCGAAGTTGTTAGTTAATAGCAAAGTTGTTAGTTAATAGCAGGGTCCTTAGTTAATAGCAAGGTCCTTAGTTAATAGCAAGGTCTATAGTTAATAGCAAAGTTAAAAGAGATGTTAATAGATATAGTAGGGTCTATAGTAAGGTCAAGGGATATAGTAAGGTTAATAGCAAAGTTATTAGTTAATAGCAAAGTTGAAGGAGATGTTAATAGATATAGCAAGGTTAATAGACATAGCAGGGTTAATAGTAAGGTTAAGGGATATAGCAAGAGATATAGCAAGGGATACAGCGAGGGATATAGCAAGGTTAATAGCAAAGTTATTAGTTAATAGCAAAGTTAAAAGAGATAGCAAAGTTGTTAGTTAATAGCAAAGTTAAAGGAGATAGCAGAGTTAATAGCAAAGTTAATAGCAAGGGTGTTATATAGTTAGAAGCTTTGCATAGGTGTAAGCGTTAGTAACAGTTAATAAGATAGGGATACTTCCTAGCAAATAGGTCTCTAAGCTTAGTGTTAGTAGTTGGCAAGAGTAAGTTACAAACTTCCTAGGTGTATTAGCTTTAGCAGTAACTGTAGATAAGCAGAACTTCCTAGCAAGAAGTCTCTAAGCTTAGTGTTAGTAGTTAGCAAGAGTAAGTTATAAACTTCTTAGGTGTATTAGCTTTAGTAGTAACTGTAGATAAGCAGAACTTCCTAGCAAGTAGTCTCTAAGCTTAGTGTTAGTAGTTGGCAAGAGTAAGTCACAAACTTTCTAGGTGTATTAGCGTTAGCAGTAACTAGTAGGTAGGTATACTTCCTAGCGTTTAAGGCAGATAGACTAAGCCTAAGCCTACCTTGCAGTCCTTACTCTACAGCTGCTATAGCTGCTATATTACAACTACACTAGAAGCACAGCATAAGAAGAGTAGTTAAGATCTAAGGACCTAAAGCTATTATAGAGGTACTAGCAACTAGTGTTAAAGATCTACGCAGGCTTCTGTAGTAGGTTAGCAATTATAGGCAAGGCAAGTAGGGTGTAGAAGTAAAGAAATATTTACAGCAGGGAAGCTGTATTATAGAGGTAGCTAGCAGCAAGCTTAGCAGATTTAAGGCTAGTTTATAGTAAAGGTTAGATTACTATATTTAACGCTGCTAGGTAGGGCGCAATTTAGCAAATCTAGCTAATTAAACAGCCGCGTTGCAATAACTGCGCACAGGCATTATAGTGTTAAGTTTAGATAGTTTAAAGTCTATATTGTACTATCTCTAATAGTTAAAGTAACTACTAATAATAGTAGCAGAGGTTAGTAGTTTAGCACTAGAGCAACATACGTTGTCGCGCAGAGAGACTAGGTGTATATAGAACTATAGCTAATTGTTTCTAGGCGTAGCTTTGCAATTCTAATTAACTATATTGCACTTGTTCTATAAAGAAACTACTATCTTAGGAGTTTGCTAACACTCTATGTATGTCTGCTAGTTTGTCCTATGCCCTAGCTACTACTTCCTTAATTAGGGATTCCCGCGCTTCTTAGTATATCTTGTTCTAGAGCTAAGCCCTAGCAAATCTAGCACGCTCTTTTTTAAGTCTCCTGTTATAGACCCTAGATTGCACTTCGTGTATACACCTCTATAAGAACCTTCCTATCCCTAGCTTTGCTATCTTATAGCATAGCTTAAAGTTCTCCCCTTGCCTAAACAGCATTAGGAAGTATAAGTTCTACACAAGCTAGCATAGAAAGAATATTTTATATCTAAGGTTACTTAGTCTTTCTTTGTGCTTGTACAGGAGATAGTTTAGCTCCCTACTAGTCTTCCTCTCCTAATTAGCTTTGATTAAGAAGCTAGCTTAGTTTAAGCTTGCTAGCTACTCTATGCAGTTGTTCTCTAAGTGTGCAATATAATCCTAGGCATAGGTGCTAAGTTAAAATAAGATAAGGGTTTAAAGTGTTGCATTCCTCCTAAAGGGAATGCTATATATAGCCTTAAGCTTATAGTTGCTAGCTAGGAAGACAGTGTTAAATTTAAACAGCTTTACTACTATTGCGTAGATAGTAGTGTTGTTGCTAATACCCCTCTAAACATTGTTGTTGCTGTAGTTAGACAGATATTTGCCTAGTATCCTAGATAGTTTATAAGCAAGTTGTTCTAAGTGTATAAAGCCTAGCTTAAAGTCTAGGTAATTAACGCTAGTTTAGTTCTAGCTGTATTAATAGCGCTCTACATAAGCATCTACAAGACTATTACTAGCAACTAATGTTACACTTAAAGCTTAGATAGTAGCAGACAAGGGTAGCATAGTGGAATCCCTCTTGTTATAATATAATTCTGCTAACGCAGGCAGAGTGTATAGTACTACCTATAGCAGCCTATTTAGGGTCTTTAGAGTCTTTAGTATAGTACAAGACAGAATAGCTTTGTACTTACTTCTAGCCTAGTTGCACTGTATGTTTAAATTATACGCAGCAGCCTATACAATAAGGACGTGCAGACGCTACTATCTTGTATTATGCCTTTCTTTTCTAGGCACAGGCACTTAGTGTAAAACTCTAAAGTATCTATGCATATAGGTTAGGCTAAAGTATATAAGACTAGATAGTACTAGGAGTTAGCGTGCGTTAATAGTAAACCTTATAGACTATCCTTATACAATAGAGTACTAGTAGTAGCTACTCTACTACTATTAGAGTTAGCTAGATGCTCTATTCTATAATAGCTGCTAGGGTATACCTACTGCCCTGTCTAACCCAACCTATACTACACGCAGGAATACAATAGCTGTGACCTTTAGCTTAATATGCTGCTAGACAGATACACTACTATTACAAGAGATTACTGCAAGCTAATTGCTACACTACTATTGCTACTAGTACTATATATTAGCAACTTAACCTAAGTTTAGTGTTAGTATTAGCTAGTATAGAGAGCCTAGCACCTAGTAACCTAGAAGACATACAGGAGACACTACCGCAAATATAGACACAAGAATATACTATTTCTAGACGCAGAGGCTTACCTAGCAATAATCTGCTGCTATAGAGTAGATTAAGGCTAGGGCAACAATAGCACGCTAGAAGCTAATATTAAACCCTTAAGTAATGTTAAAGGAGGCGCTGACCTAGAGCTTGTGCATTTCTTTAGCAAGGCTAGTAAGCTAGATATGCTAAGTAAGTGTCTCTAACTAGCAATACAATAGTGTTTAAAGGTCTCTAATAAGCCAAGGTGCTACTAACTACGCAAGGCTAATAGCTAAGATTAATGCTTTCTAGAGACTTAAACAAAGACAAATAAAGAAGATTAAGGACTTTCTAACTTAGAACTACAGTGTTAATATTAGCAACTCTATTACAAGAACGCAGCATAAGCTTAAGCACATGTTTTAAAGCATTCTCTCTATTATATATTACTACTAGTGCCCCTAAGGGTGCTTAGCGTTTACAGGATGTTATAAGCATCTATATAGATGCCTAGAATGTAGTTTATCTTGCTATTTATCTAGAACTACAACAGCAGAGTCTGCGTAGATCTACGTCCTGCTTATACTCTAGCTTAAGATCTAACTTAGAAGCAAACACAGAGCAAGACAGCTATAAGTATATTAAGAAGGTTTTAACTATAGTCTAAACAATACTCTAGTTAAAATTAGAGACGTATTTAATAGGGCGTAGTTCTAGGAGTGCTAATTAGCTAGCTATTTTTCTAACCTACAGGATATTGCTCTCTGCTTGTTACTTAACAGCTTTAAATTAGTTAGTAGTTTAAATAACCCTAGGCACTCTCTTACACTAGTAGTTCTATATAACCTTAACCTCTATCTAGATATCTACAACAAAGAATAGAACGCTCTTACATCTATATTAATTCTATACTTGTACAGCGCAGGTAACTTTAACTTATAGTTCTTGCTACTATTAGACAAACTAAGGCAACTGTAGGTTAGAATCTTAGAGATATAGGATGCTAACTAATAGGAGAACTTTACTCTGCAAGCCTACCTAATTATAGTAACTAGTATAGTATACAAGCTACGTTACTCCTCTTAGCTAATACTAGCACAGGCAATAGTAAAGCAGTTGCTAAGGTTATAGGTACAAAGTTACCTAGCGCGGCTAAGAGAGCGTGTTAGATATACACTTACAAAGGCTAAGAAAATAAGGGCTTGTTAGGAGGAAAGCTAGCCTACCTAAATAGCTAGAAGCTAAATCTATAGCTACACAACAATCTTGTGCGTGTGATAAGGCACGTAATTGCACAATAGGCTATACTAAGCAAGGTACAGTATACTAAACTACTAATAAATACTAGTATAGCCTACTTGTTGCTGTTGCTATATATTCTAATGCTGCACTTCTCTTAGAGCTTCCCTATTAATATTATACACTGTATGCATATAAACCTCCTAAAACACCTTGTCTATATCTAAACAGAATTAAATAAGCAAAATCCTATCTTTATAGCAAAGAAGATAAAGAGAATTAACAAATGTTCTCTAGGTTTATAGTCTAATATACTAACTTACATCTATTGCGCACCTTGGCCTCTATCTTAAAAAGGACACTTTATATTAGCAGATTGGCTCTTGTTTGTGCAAACCTATAGTGCGCCTACTATAGCTATATTACTGCTATAGAGAATAGCAAGAAACTTCTTAAGATACTAAGAACTTGTTTGCCTTACACGCTCCTGTACCTTTACGCGCACAGCTATTAACACACTACAATAAAAGTGTGCTAACTTTGTGCACAAGTTTAAAGACCTATATTATAGCAACATCCCTAAGAACATATAGACTTGCACAATTTAGGTGCACTATCTCTTGCACGTTGCAGACAGTGTACTAGACTTTAGGGCACTAGCCTACTACTAGCAGTATGCTATAGAGAGGTTCCTAAGGATGTTTTAGATAATTGCAAAGTTGCCTTCTATAAAATAGCAGAGTGCCTAGATTAGCTTTATATATATAGAGTACATCTGCTATGCTAACTTCCTAAGGAATATAGATCCTTACGCAGGCAATAATAGCTAGTCCTGTTAATAAGAGACTAGACTCTTATGCCTAACAAATAGACTACTACTAGCTGAATAGCTGCAAAGACTAAGGAATTTGTTGTTAGAGCTAATAACGTAGCGTACATATACACGTGTAGAACATATAAAGGTCTTTAAATAGTATTGCCTAGACAATAGCAATATAGTTTTAATGCTTAACTAGAAAAATACAACAGCTAATAGACAAAGCTGCGTATACATTACTTATACAGCCTACTATTAGCATAACTAAGACGTCTAATTTAGGATTGTAATACACTTTATCTGCAACCTAGCTAACAATAGCAAATAAGTTGCTATATAATGCCTGATTGTTGCAGCTATTACACCCCTACTAACGCTGTGAGAGATACACAATTTCTAGGCTACTGCAAGTAATTTGCAGGGTGTTTACAACTACAAGTAGATACTAACAAGTAGTATAATTAACACAGTTAGTGTATTAACAACACTTAGAGGGCGTACAGACGCTAATAATTGCACAAGACATTAGATAGTTAAGGCAACTAGTAACGCTAAGCAGTTAACATAGACCTAGCCTTAATCCTCTAGCGCAACTACTTCCTTTCTAAGGCAGTCTGCAATAGTGCCTCTCTGCTAGAACTAGTATTAATCTATTAATATTTGTAGACAATACTTGTTTAAGCAGGGTTGCTGTATTTAACGTATAGACCTTAGCAAGATAAGAAGACATAGCTAATAACAAAACTAGTAGGCCTTAAAGCTAATAACATATTACATACTACACAACTATGTGCTTAGATTTAGTAGCAACTAGCACATCCCTACACATTAAAATGTAACACCCTATAAGACGCTAAAACACTAAGCAGCTAGCAACCTCTTTAATTCTTTCCTAGTCTAAATACCTATAACCAAATTAATAGATAGGCCTACACATGCTCTCTTCTAGAAATCTACTTTAAGCAATACTATGTCTTCCCTGAATTTTTAACCTTTCTTAGCAAATGTTCTCTTCTAAGACTCTTTTACTAACAACGCTACATCCTATAGGCTGCAAAACCTTCTTGTAATTATAGTAGTTTTCTTCTAAAAGCAATAGCATAGTAGTGTATGTGTCTGCTGTAGACTCTTCTTTTAAATTCTATAGAACTTTTCTAAAAGCAAAGGCACAGCTATATATGTGTATATAGTAGGTTCTTCCTCTAGTGCCTAAGAACTCTCTCTAAAAGAGTAGCAGGCAGCTATGCTTCCTCTGCAAATCCTTCTGCTAATTACTAAAATACCCTAGCGTATTGTAATATTAAGATTTACGCGTTACGCCTACATAGGTCCTTAGGGCTGTCTTAAAACAAAGTTAGAATTGCTTATGTCTAGTAACACCTGTTTGTTAAAATCTTCTTACTTCTTTATCCTTTACTATTACTAGGTGCTAGATTAACACCCTTATTAAGCACGTTGTTTGTACAAAGCGTCTACTATAAAACCCTAGCCTAAGATCTACATAGCGTCTGCTATAAAATCTAAATCCACAACCTACATGTTGTTCTACAAGCTACAGCAACCTTAAAACAAGACCCTAGCACGCAGTTAACTAGGCTTAATTCTAAAGTTAGTAATTTAAACAGGCTAAAGTAACTGTAAAGACAGAGCATGTAGCGCTAGCTAGAATTATTAGAACAAATATAGAGACAGGGCATGTAGTGTTGCATAATATAATATAAGAGCTAGGCCATGTCTCTAGAAACAGAGAGTTAGCACGTAGTTTAGTTTTAGCCTGCTTAGTAGGGGTTAAAGCAGAAGCAGTAGGCTGTTTCTAAGAGGTAAACAGCAAGAGAGTAGCTTTAAGACAGGAGGTAGCTTAGATGTGCTTTCTATATAGTAACCTAAGTAGCAGGTTTATGCACTACTATTCTTGTAGTTTCTTGTCCTGTATTGTATGCGTGATTCCTGCCTGCACTATTGACAAGACAGCAAATATTTCCATCAACAATACAGAGCTTTATCCTATTTTTCTAGGGATCTATACTGTTTTATCTAGGAATCAGCAGCCTAAAAATCTAGGATTTTATCTGGATCTATCTGGGTCAAACTGCCCTAGATGGATGACCGTTGTGGATCCTTGGAAGAGTGTTCCCTGCAGGACCTCATTATCGCTTCGAAACCTCGCCGTCATGATAGCGCTTCCTCCGATGTTACATGTCGTCTTCACCTAAACTTTCGAATAGAAATCGAATAGAAGAGCAATTCTGTTTGATTACTTCGATGAGATTAGTCAGAAATGAAAGCAGTGTCTTAGATGGTTGCAGGAGTGAAGAGTGCAGGGGGGCATCGTTCTTGCTCATACATCATTCTGTTTACATTACCGGCGAGCACCAAATCAGACCCTTGCGGAACTTGGTGTGATTCGTGATCCGGCCCCTAATTGGGCTAGTTCTGAGTAGATTTACAATTTTCCCCGCATCGATGTCGAGCCAAACTCCTCGCCTTCTGATTCCTCTGAATGTTCTGATCTGGCTTTGGATACGAGTGATATCAAGGTTCTTGCTAAGTATGACGCTGACCGACAGACCCGACCTGTATCTTGCACCACATCGCGCACATAATGAAGAAGCCAAATCCACATCCTAGACTCAACGACGCTCAGTCAGGACTCCCTTTCCCGAAGTCTCATCCTCATAAGCATTCACCTCGTGCTGCCTAAAGTCCCTGGCCGCGACGCCTTTAGCAAACAAGATATCAATCTCCTCGAAGCTGCGTCCTTTAGTCTCTGGCAGGCGAAAAAAGGTCCAGATAAAAAACACGAAAGCACAACCGCCCCAGAAAAAGCCAGTCTTGCCCTTCCAATCGCCTGCAGTCGGATTCAGCATGTAGGGATTGACGACGTTGCTGATTATTTGGGCGATGTAGTAGGCGATGCGGCTGAGGCAGACGCTTTTGCTCCGCAGCCGTGTGGACGAGACTTCTGTGATGATAGCGTAGCAGATGGGTCCGACTGTGAGGTAGTAGATTGCGAGCCAGGCAATCATCATACCGGCCTGAGCATAATTGCCTTGCGATGAATGAGCATCGGCGGCGCTGATCGCACCGACGGTCATGAGAACAGCAGTGAGTCCACCCAAGCCCCAAAGGTATAATGTACGGCGGCCGCAGTACGACATGAGAAACCAAGACGCGATCGTGCCAGCAGAAGCAAGGCCAAGGCCACCGATAGACATTTTGAACGAAACACTTGTTGGGAGTCCAGCTTGAACAAAGAAGTATGTTGGGGTGCCGCCCATCGCTGAACCGCAGAATGGTTGGGCAGCGAAAGCCATACAAGCAATCTCGGTGCGACGCAGATCGATGCCCTTGAAGCATTGCAGATAGGATGTGTCCTCGCTCAGCGACTTCTCCAGGTTATTAGTATGAACCATCATGGCGACCTTCTGCTTCACCATGTGTTGCTGTGATGGCGACGACAATCGTTTGACCATCTTCTCTGCCATGTCCAACTTTCCGATACGCACGTAGTGCCACGGGGACTCAGGAGCGAAGAACAGGATCAAAAACAGAGGGATAGGCCACGCCCACTGAATTGCGAATGGGACTCGGTACGACCATTGCGAAGTGCCACTGGAGAAGGCCGATTGGACACCGGCAGAGATGAGCTGACCAAAGGCCCAGCAGAGATTGACATACACGGCGAGGTATCCGCGTAAGGCCAATGGACAGACTTCACTCGCATAGGCTGGCGCCATAGTCGCAAACACGCCCTGTCTAAGTCAGCACGGTATCACTCGGCTCGGTCATGCGCATTACCCAGGGTATACCGCAGAGGAATTGGCCAACGAGCATAACTGGAAGGTTGGGTGCTGAGAAGGAGATGGCTATGAAGGCGCAGATGGAAGCCAGAGAGACAAGCAGGACTGGACGGTAACCGAACTTGTGGCAGAAGTATCCGTTAGCAAAAGCACCGATGATCGTGCCGCAACCGACAGCGTTTCCGAGTCCTGCCTGCCAGGACGCAGAAATTTGACAGCTCCCACTGGCATCGCACTCGCCGTACTTGCGTGCGAAGGCTGGTTGCGCAAAGAAGGAGTAGATCAGAACGATGTCGTAGCCTTCCATGACGATGCATGTCGACAGTAGAACGGACCACAACACCGCTTTAGGGTGGAGAAGGATGGCTTGGCTGGGGAGAGCATTATGTTCGTCGTCAGCGGCCTGCCTGGCCTGTTCGAGCTCATCGTAGTGCTCCGCTACGGTCGTGTCGTGCTTGAGCTCAGCAGTCATGATGGCGGTCAAGATGGAAGCGCTACTGTTAGAGGAAATTAGTCTTAGTAGCGCTGGAGGGAATCGATGTGGGTATATCAGTGCGGAACATAAAGCATGGAATATATATATCATACAAGCGTAGCACCCATCGTCTACCTAAGCGCACAGACTCGTGCCAAGGACGTATAATCTGGGGTGCTTTTCGTGTGGGGTAGCAAGGCGCCATCGCAAGGTTCCGGGACTGGACCGGCAACACCGGTCGAGCTTTGCGCCCTCGTCCGGTGGAGAGCTAGTCGCAATTCCGATGTCACCTCCACACCGAGCCTACGAGTACCGATATTGCAGAACGGGTAATAATGCGATCAGCTCCGAGGATTTCTTCTTCCATACCTAGGTACGGTCGAACCCTTGCCTCACACCTGATCCTCCATCGCACATCACGGTGGGGCTCCGGAGAGTCGGGTTCATTTAATTAGACATTTGAAATCTGGAGCGGGGTCTTTGAGGAGGCGCGTCTGGGTCCAGAGCTCAGATGGCCCGATAGCTGCAACTGCGTCCTGCAAATCTGATCCGAAAGTTTTGGAGCGTCGAAATACGCATTCGCCTCATCACAGCACGTTACGTTGAGGCAATAGTTGGAAAGGCAGCACCCTTACACGAAGCGGTCTTTCAGAAATTCAAGACTCGTGCAGTGCGTAAGAGCTTGTGTCTCAGCTTATCACTGCAGAGTCGATCTACATGATATGGGTTTGATGCTAGAATGTGTTCGTGACCGCCGAAACCCGCACGCCTAGAAAGCCGCACATTGTCGCACCCTCAAGTGCGGTACCCAAAGGTATGCGATGTCCTTTGCTGAGCTTCAGCATCTTGTGAGGTTCTAGGTATATACTCCACAGCATGCGTGGCACGCTACCGGCCAGTAAGGCTACTGTGGCCGAAAGGTATCTTGCATGAACCAACATTGCAAGCAAAGTTTCAGAGTCCACACTTCAAAGCGATTCAACCAATCCCAAATCAGCATGTTGTAACATACGATAGGTAATATTCATTGACGGGAGCTTGCAGCGTCAGACTCAAGGTCTGACAAACACGGGCATTTCCTTCAAGGGACAGTCGACCGTGATTCGGGCACCACCCTCGAACTCACGATCACCCCACAGCCTCTTCCACCTTGCTCCTTCAGCCAGCTTAGGCAAATAAACTTCCATGTCTGTCTGACCCTCCACTAAAACGGGACAGCACAGATACTTGTCACCGTACATGTACTGCTCCTCGACCTCCCAACAAGTGATATCTTCCGGGAACTCATAAAAGAGTGTCCTCATAATAGGGGTCCCCTTTTCGTGGGCCTGTCTCATGAGCCTTCGCGTGTATGGTCGGAGCTCCTCGCGAAATTCCATGTACTTTTTGCAAATTTCAAACACTTCCGGTCCGTATGACCACACTTCGTTGTCTGCACCGCTGCGACACGACGCTCCTCCCGTTGTGCCGAACTTCGGCTGTCTTGGCTCGCGGTCTCCATGAAGCCTCATCACCGGGCAGAAAGCCCCCCATTGGAACCATCGCACAAACAGCTCGCGGAATTTGGAATCATTAGGATCTCCACCGTGAAACCCACCGATGTCTGTTGTCCACCATGGAATACCGGCCAGTCCCATGGATAGACCGGCTGCCAACTGATCGCGGAGACTAGTCCAGGATGAAGCGATGTCACCGCTCCACACCAGCGCGCCATACCTCTGGCTGCCCGCCCAAGCGCAGCGGACCAGGTTGACTACATCGGTCTGTCCTTCTCTTATCATACCCTCGTAGAAGGTTCGCGAGTACTCTCGTGGATAAATATTGCCAATAGCCAGGTTTGACCCAAGGTGGTACCTGTAGTTCTCAAAATCGTAGACAGTGTATTCTGGCTCGGCTTCGTCAAGCCAGAAGACCCTGATACCCTTTGAGTAGTAATTCTCTTTAGCTTTGTTCCACACGTAGTCTCGCGAAGCAGGGTGGGTCGCGTCAAAGTGAACAGTCACCCCTTGGAACGTCATAGCAATGCGCTCGCCACGCTCCGTCCGGATGAGATATCCCTTCTCCAGCATCTCTTTGTAGTTTTCAGATTTTCGATCGACTGTCGGCCAGATTGAAACCATAAGCTCGATGCCAATGTCCTGTAGTTCTTTGACCATGGCATCTTTTTCACCGTGTCAGTAGGCACATGTATTGACGCTCAGCGAAACGTACCTGGGTTGGGCCAGTAAGTCTCGTCGAATCTCCAATCACCCTGCTTTGGCCAGTGGAAGAAGTCAACCACGATCAAATCGATTGGCAGGCCCAGCCGCTTATATTCCCTTGCAACCTTGAGAAGTTCGTCCTGGGTTTGATAACGCAGCTTGCACTGCCAAAAACCAAGACCGTATTCCGGCATCATTGGCACCTTGCCTGTGGACTCAGCGTACGCCTCAACGATTTTTGCGGGAGTCTGTCCTGCCACGACCCAGTAATCTAGAGCTTCCGTGGATTGAGCTTCAAAGCTCATGATATTCTTGCCAAAGATTGCCTTGCCAATAGACGGATTATTCCACAGGAGACCATAGCCTCGAGATGACACGGCGAATGGGACGCTCGCCTGAGAGTTCCGGTGAGCAAGTTCAAGTTGAGTTCCCTTAATGTTTAGATAAGGCTGCTGGTATTGGCCCATGCCGTAGATCTTCTCCTCAGGGTCGAGGCTTTCAAATCGAGCAGTGAGATGGTAATCGCCGCCTATGATAGGCTTGAACTCGCGCGCTTCGATTTCTAGAGCGCTGCACTTAGGATCTGTAAGGTCGCGACGATGTCGCGTGAACTCCTCAAGCAGCAGACTTCCGCTTGCATCGCGGATAGATAGTTTGCCACGTTTTGTCACTGTGGCGCTGATGCGCCCGTTGGTGATCGTGGCTGAATCGTCTGCTAGCACAACGTCGGATTCGATGCGTGTTGTGTTGAGCAGGGCCCAATTCTCAGTAGGCATTTTGCTTGCTTTGGTCGCACGGACGCGAAGAGCGTCAGGTCCCCAAGCCTCAATCCATAGTTGTTCTGCATCGTATGCATAGACTAGCCGGCCATCTTCTTTGAATAACATCGCGTGATGGATTTTTGAGGGGTTGTAATCGAGCGTGAGTATACGCAGAGAGGTATGTTCTACTTGCAAAAGAAGCAAATCTAAAAGCGGCCAGTTGGAAGAGGGGATTACGGTGGACAGAACACTCGACGGGTGCACGCGCTGCTTTGTAGTCCGGCTACAAAAGTGATAGACCCGAAGCTACGATTGTAATCCATACATGATGTGGGGCAGCCAAGCTAGCCATGCTCGAATGATGTGTGCGATGAACGCCTGGGTTTTGCAGGTCAATAGGCACGGATGTCATTTTCTCGCCGATCGTCATCCGGAGGCCGGTGGGACAGCGAGCTATTGGGTGCGCTAGTTCCACCGCTAGCACTTCTCCACCGGAGCCCTCGCGTTGATCTTCAAGAAGTGTAGTCCGAACTGGATTGGAATCACTCAGCTCCAAAAGTTAAGAAAACTATCAGAACACGGCAACAAAATCACCTGTCACGCTCGCGCGATTCAGAGCGAACGCCAGCTGTTGGCTACCACTTCCGCCTGCATCATTGCCGCTATCGGTCCTGGCAGGATCCCCGAGAGCCTAAGCTGATAATTTTACTTTGACACATCTTGAGCGTTCACCGACAGATCTGCTTTCGTGTTGTCTGATGGCGGCCTATAGCATGATCTGCGGATTACTATCTTGGTCGGTCGCAAAGAGTACAGTCGGTGCAATGCGGAAGCTCTTAGGTCTAACTGGTGTTCAAATACAGCCTTGCCCAAATTTTTGATGAGACCAGCGCGGGTACATGACGCCAAGATTGGCCGTGGTATGATCGGACCTGTTCTATGTAGGGCTACCTACCACCATATTGGTGTTTTGGGATGATTTGTCTGCGATCTTCGGGCAGAGCACACAAGTCTCAAGAAGTGACCCGTCCCTCGCCCCGTTCATACGAGCACATCAGAAAGAAGGCTGTTCTGTCTATCAACCCAGTGTTGACGCCCGTTCAATTCTCCAGCAGCCGGGTCGGGCTGCAGTCGTGTTGTCCAAGAGCCTAGCCGATGAAGATGCAAACCTGACCTGATGAGCATAAGGAACATAGCCTGCTCGATCATGCGCCTGCCTACATCCGGCGCGAATCCCGGCCGCACCTTGCGCTTGATGCTCATCTTGCCGGAGGCTGAATCAACTCTTAGGGTCGGATGTCACCGTAGCTTGATACAACGATCGGAAAAGTAAAGGAACAGGATTTCGTAAAGTTGGGCGGATTTGAAGGGAATGCAGCAGATCTCCCATTTCCATAACCGAGCCACATTGCAGTCTGTCCGCGTACGAGCGCGGGCAATATGAGCTGCATCATGTGCAGTATGGCCCTGAACCTTCGCTCGCAAACGGCCGGCAGCTCTCACGAGAGTTAACCGGCATGCTTTGAACTTGTTGCCATTCGATCTGAGTTCTGGAAACTTTACGCGCACTTTGACCACGCGTTGCCAGCTATACTAAAGTCCTCGAACAGACTTGTTGTAACAACTATCGAGCTATATGGCCAAAATTGGTTCTAGCAGGCATGACTTTCTCTGTCCTGTGTCCAAGCCTCGTCCTGATCAGGAGTATCTGCAGATATCGTAGGCGGTAGGCTGCTTCGACCAGTAGTACGCCATCTTTACTTGAACTCAAAAGCATATGCGGTATCAGCAGTAGCGGGCCTCACCCAGAAGGTAAGCTACACATTTATTAGAGTCGGATCGGATTTTAAAAATCAAGAAGGGCAACAGACCTTATTCCCAGAGTACTGATGCGTGTATAGGCCAAGGTCCACGGGATCTCCAACTTTGCCAAATTGCCCAGCCCAGTCAAACCGGCGGGTTTGGATTGTAACATTACCAGATGGCGGCAGACCAACAGCGCTCATATCCTCGACGGTAATGTCATATTGCTCGGTGGTAAGGCGGGATCCAGCTAGGATTCTGACTGACTGTCTAAGGGGACCCCGAGTAGCAAAAACGTCAAAACGTCCGTCGGCGGAGCCGCTTGTGGCGACACGGTTGTCGCGCATGTTTCTGTAGTACTTGTACACCTGATACTCGCCGTTAGGATAGTAAGAGCCATCCGGATTGCGACCCAGCAGATTCGCCATGAAATTGTGTAGCTGACCGTAGGAGGCCCAGTTGGCGCGCTGACCTCGGATGTTTAGACGTTCGAATCTGCTGATATACCAGGCGGACGCGGAGGGACGCTGCTCCTCCGGGGTAGCGTACTCGTTGATGTCGATAGGTAGCGAGGGCAGATTGCGGTTTGCTCGCATAGTTGCAAACTCCTTCACCGATACTTCGGGGTCATAACCACCGTAAAGATTGTGCTTGCCAAGCATTAGCGATGCGATAGGGTGCTAAGTAGTAAAGTGGCATCGACTTACCCATGACCACCTGTTAGGTACGGTTTTGGTTGCGACAATATGATCCAGCCACTGATTCCAATTCTGGCTCGATATCTCGGGAGGTACTGTTGTCGACGGGCCGGACGTGATCATTCCTGGGAAGTCCGACTGAAGCTTCTTGTAGGTCCTTGACCACAGCTCTAGATATTGGGACCAAGGGCGAGACCAAAACAATGGCACGTCGGGCTCGGTCCAGATGTCATATACGACACCTGCAACCATGTCATTCGACTTCATGTCCGCAAAGAGCGTGTTAAGAAACTTCTCGTAGTCCGACCAGTTGCCATCGTCTCCGGGATACTTCACATTGGCTTCATTTAAGCCATCGGCGCCCCATAGATCGTGGGGAAGCAGAATGAAATCCGCTCCTAACGCGCGTGCGGTGCGATAGTTACTCAGAGTCGAAGCAAACCGTCCAGGATACTCGCCCCACGCCCAGCCGCGATTAGGTGCTTCAAGTTGTGCACCTCCGGCTCGGGTAGAATGGAAAGCGATATCCCGATAGAAGTACTCGGGGATTTGCTTGGAGACAGAGGTGCCATTGTCCGGAATACCGTAAATGAAGCCTGAAGCGACTCGCTTTGGACTACCGCTGGGCTGAGCTAGCCGCACAGTTGCGGTTCCTCGAGACTGAGCATTTGCGGAGAGAGCGACGGACAGGAACGTGAGCCAACTGAGTGCTGTCTTCATTCTGAATGTTGTTGAGGATTCTGATGATAGATACAGAAGCAGAGGCAACTTGAGAATTAAATACATGTCAACGCTTTGGGTGGACGCACGACCTGGACCAAAGAAAGCATTACCTAGCCTACCTAGAGAGAGGATACGGGTCGACATGCTCGCCAATGCACAATTGCAGTACCGTACTGCAGACTACTCTGGGCTACCCCAGACACCTACGAACACGAGTACGAGTCTTGGCGCTACTCAGTCGATCAAGATAGATTAGCTCTCCACACTAATTCCGGAGGCTGCCCAGGTGTTAGTGCCCCACCCCCATCGGAGCACCTAGCGTGTACCCCGCTACTGCCCGCTTTCTCCCCACGACCAGGTGTGGCATAGGTCGCGTGCACCTCAATTGCGACCTCGGGAGACTTACAAATTTTCTTCTGGTCCTTCCTTCTTCAGTTCAGGTGCTGGTGAGCTCTGACGACCAGGGGAGCAAAATAGTCAACAAGTGAACCGGTTCGGTTTACTTGATTGACTCGACTGGAGACAAGCAAGTCGAGCATTTCAATCCTACAAATCTAGAGAATCAAGTCAATTAAGCTAGTTCAAGCCCTTGGATTGCTAGATCAAGTCGTGAATAATAAGCGAGATAGTATGAGGTACAGTCACGTGCAGTCACGTGACTGCACTTGACCTGATGCTTTTACCCCTACTTTATCCAGCGTGTGTTTACGCTATGTAGATACCTTTGTCCTATGCGTTACTCAATCAAGTCAATCAAGCGAGTTGAGTATGCTGCTAAAGCAATCTAATCAAGTTCAATCAAGCTGACGCGGCCAGAGCGATTGACTTGATTGATGACATGTATGCAAGGGAGAGCAACCGGCGACTGGCACAATGCTCTCTCTGCTTCTAGGCTGTGCGCTTTCATCAATTGGTAGACAGTTATAATCATGAGCCAGAATTGGGGTAATCGAGTGTCAAACACAGCGCAAGTCGATTGTGACATCGTATGAAGGGCACTTAGGATGTTAAGCCACTGTAACGTAGCGGTCAACTGCGCTTTATAGTAGCAAGCGACCTTAAAACTTCATTAGGAGTGAGATGCCTACGGTTGCCAAGCTCAAAGCAGGACTAGGCTCCAAGGGAAGACAAGTTTGCTCTGATCTCCGCCATTTGCCTCGAAACATGCCATAGCCTCGAGTATGCCGCTCAGGGACTTCGCGTAGCACTCTTCGATACCCCAAATACATTCTGATGGTGTAATATTTGAGTTGATAGAGGGTTGAACCTCAGCGATGAGAAGACTACGTCCTTCTCGGAGGATCTTTGGAGCAGCTTGAGGATCGAGTATGTTGCCAATCTTCGAGATGTTAGGAGACATTCTGTGCCCTACGCGCACAAAGAGCTGTACTAATTCGTCGTCCAAGGGCCGGTCCAGGTGACAAAAGCTTGGGTCTGGAGTAATTTCGCCATCATTAGAGATAGCTTCAGCGACCTCTGGCAGCTGCATGGATATGCAGAATGCCCACAGTACGAGAGTTGCGGTATAAACCGCGTATGGCTCTTGCATGCTATCACAACTGTAACGTCGCACGTACCAGTAGAGCGCTGCGCAGTGGATCACTGCTAATCTGGCTTTATATCGATCTCTTACGACCCACTGCAGCAGTTCATTGCGTGCACTTATAAGGGAAGCTCTGTTATCATTTAGGGCTCCGCTTGCTGTCGTTCTCGTCACAATTGCCGCTAGATTCCGAATGCAATCCGTGGGAGTAAGTATGATGATGCGTGCAAGGTGGAGATCCAATATAGTGTGGTGTTCAAAGCCAGACGACTTCGCAATTTTACTATTTGCATGCCAGTGCAGTATGTCCAAGGAGTCACAGGCACTGTTGCGCCACTTCGACGCTGTCTGTGTTGAAGGAAGCCAGTCCGAAGGAGTGGAACTCGGCTGAGCGTTGTTACGATGCTCCGCGGTTGCTGTCGGGGACCAAGATGTCAGCCGACTCGCTGTTAGCATTCCCTTCGTATGGCGGTAGATTGCATGTATCAGTATTGCGACGCTGAAATCGCATAGCCTCAAAGGTAGCTTTTTCTCAATGTAAAGAGTGTCGAGGGCTTCCGCCAGTGTTATGATCGGAACGACGCCATTGGCTCGACAGTCAGGGAAATTGGCTTGCCATACATCTTCGCATGATGGAAGTCTTGTCTTCACGTCATCAAGGCCGAACAAGGGTCGGGTGCCGAACTCGTATGCCATCGAAGAGTCGATGACCTTGTTAGGTTAGCCAAAGCTTCAATCGGTAGAACTTGTTGCTACTCACCCAGAGTGCCAATCCAGTTCGAATCCTGCCTTCGCTCTCCACCCAGCTCGGTGAATTTACAGTCATGCAGGAGGACATCTCTGCGGAATCCCGGTTGAGTAATTGCAAGGCGTCACACGTTCTGACAAGATGATGTCGCAACATCATGGCCCTCTCCATCAAGCCTTGCTTCCCTGACTGTAGTAAGCAGATGAGGTGTAGGGTGCCAGCTTGTAGGAACTCGAGGTCGGCGGACGTGCCCATTGTTGCATGGCTTTCCGGTACATACAAATCGTCGTCATTTGTGTTGTCTGATTCAATGAGGCTTCTACGCTTGCGGCAGTCCAGTGCTGCATCCAGCGCGGCGTCTAATACCCGCGAAAGATCGCGACAAGAGTCTCGAGAGCCTGAAATATATCTGGATCCTATAGCAGCGACAGCGGATAGAAGCAGCCACTTTCGAGACGCTTCTTCCTTGAAAGTCGCTTGACGCAGGAATGGAAAGATCGGGCTGAACTTGGCAAAGTATTGTTGCACATAAAGCTCCACGTGTGCGTGAGATGGACACGGCGTGGAATCTGCGTCAGCTCCGAGCGAATGCAATCCATAGCCATAGTTCTCAACGAGCCTATTGTAGGCCTCTTGAGAACATAATTCAGATGAACGTGATGGGCAAGCTACTTCTGTCGATGTTATTTTACTCCCAACGCCACCCATCAGCACTTGACCGTTAGCACCAGAGCCACGGCTGTGATATCGGCCCCGAAATGGGGCACGTGGGCCATGGCCGTCCACATAGTATTCTCCGCCGGTGAGGGAAATATTCGCGGTCTCTGCGCTGTTGTGACTTGAGGCCCCGATGACTGGCTGGTGTGCCTCCTGACCAACAGCATTGTTTGAGTGATGGACATCTGCGACAGCAGTATGTGGCGCCTGCTGTTCGAGCTGATTTCCATCAAGGCCGGCGGCCCCACTGGTTGGCATTGTGCTCCAGTCCATGTCGTAATGATACCCAGGTGAGATCCAGTTATTGATTGACGGGCCAAAGCCGGGAATTTCGACATCGTAAAGCGTGGCAAAGTCACCGAACGGCTCCCTCCACATAGCGACCTCGGTGGTAGAGTCTCTGGAAAGCGGGCCATTTAGGCGCGCTGCAATATCTTCGGCCGTTAAAGGTCCCGTTTGACTCTCGAATACGCCAGGATCATGAGTGCTGGGATCTGCTGGCCTGGCTTCAGTTGCGTAGGTATTTCTAGGCTTGCAGGCATCTCTTTGCAACGTCACCCTACCTGAGGCAGGATAGCTACACTGCAAGTCGCGATCCGAGCATCTTTTGCATGGCAGATTGCGCGAACAGCGGACGCGGTCAAGGGCGCATTGCAAGCATGCCCTGGTAGAGACGGGCGTCGCCGAGACAACATTCTGCTGTTCATGAGATGCTTTGTGACGGGTCAAAACATCACCACTCTTAGTCAGGCCATATCATTAGCGAGCAGAGAATTTGACATACAGTCGAGAAAATCGTTTCTCGCAGAAGGGACATGTATACGGTTTATCATGCGTGTGAATCCGATAGTGACGAGTGAGATGCTCTTGCCTGCCAAAGGTCTGGCGACAAAAAGAACAACTCAGGTGCATCGTTGACGTGATCGTAGAAACATCATTCCAATAGGTTTGAAGCGAGATGAAGGGAAATAAGACAATGAGAAGGAGAAAGACAGAGACGACAGCTGGGACGGACCTGTCTCCGCGCTTCCAGTCAGGTCGGTTGGACATCCGAGAGGCATACCCGAGGCAAGCCGCACGCCACATGAAGTACCCCGCTTTTGCTAAGTCATTAGACCTAAACCTAGAAAAACACACATCTAATGACATCGCGTTTAGTAACCTGCATACTAGCTACTATATCCTCGAGGTTAAATAGTTGATTGGTTAGACAATTTCTATTATTAAGTTCTTACTAAGCTACTTTTTGCCAGAATAGAATTTTCTTAATATAGTGTAGATGTATAAAAGTAGCTTAAGTATAGCAAGTACTCTAGACACAAACTTTAAAAGCGCTATATTATCTACTAGCATTTCTTAGACATACTTTATTATTTTGTTATGTACTACTAATATCAAATCTTTCGGTTAAACAAGAGCTTAAGCAAAGAACAATACCGATTCTAGGATTCCAGCTTAACAACTGCGTTGTTGAGAAAGAGGAGGCAGCCAAATCCCAGTTTTTAAGATTACAGACGGGACACTTTCAACACGAAAAACTAAGCAAGACTTCAGTACAGGGCAATAGAGTCTCTCAAGTACCTACTGAGCTGGTAGGACCTAGGCAAAGTCCCGGCACTGGAGCTCATCAAGGATCAGGTAGCGCAGGAACAGGGTGAAAGCACGGCGTGCATGGTTAAATGCCGGCAGGCCGAAATTAGACAATTACTAGTCTTTGACCTCTATACCACATGCACATTACATTACGCAGCAATAACAGCAATATCAAAGATTAGAGACGTACAGCAGTTGATGAATATTGCAAGAGAAACGTTTGCAACCGTAGCATTACTATTTTGCCCATCAAACACATCACGAGTCTGTGTGCTGCCTTTCTATTACGTTCCCACATCATCAACTTCCGGCTCAGAACGAAGGACTCAATTAGTGCCATCGTGCATTGTTGAGGTGGCTGCAGTCCTGGCTTCGCTTTTGCTGTGAATCTTTGAGAAACGGAGAAGCTCGAAGAGCATCAGCTTGGATCTTCCAAAGAGGCATGGCAAGATCGATAAGCTGTGGTCCAAACTCTACCAGCATCTCGTGAACTTCATCTTCAGATACGCGGGGACAAGCTGAGAGCGCTTTATCTGACTGGAACGTTGCATCCTCCCATTGTTTCTTCCATTTAATAACAGCAGATTGCATCTCTCTACTGTGCGTATCCACCTCCATTGCCACCATATAGAAAGAGGACTTGATTGCATGCTTCTTTTTTGACTTGAAGAGGCGCACACTTGAGCATTTTGTGAACGTGCGGATGACCTCTGCAGTATCGAATGATTCTGGCTTGTGCATGACTAGGACCAGTGACCCTCGATTGCGTAAACGTTGTAGTGCAAAGACCAACTGGCTCGTGGCTAATCGTAACCTCTTATGCGACTCATGATCTTCTTCAGCATGCCCACGTCGAGTTTTTGCGCCCGTTGCGCCACAGAAAACAAGGTCGAATGTCTCGTTTTGGAACGGTCTTTTCGAAGAGAACTTTGCGATGTCCGGGTGTTGAGTCGGTATGGATGTTGCTGGTCGTCCCATCTCGTTTGCTAGCATCGTGATATCGGCGAATTCTATCCGAATCTTCAAATTATGCTTCCATTCTGGCAGCATAATTTGCAGACCTCCCAACTCCAAAGGCAACGTGATGCCCCGTATCGTGGCATTGTGATGCCTACGGAGCACATTGTGAGCGAACCCACCTGGGGCCATACCGATATCCAGGACTCTTGGGGGCTGACTCCCATCAGCTGCGAGTGTAATGACTGATGTGTCCTCATCCATCTCCCTTCCAATCTCGCATGTCATTTTGAAGAAGCTTTGCAATCGCTTCGGTGTCTCATTGGCCTTGTCAGATTGTGCACGACGAGCCTGGAAAAACCGATCGCCCTAAGAGGTGTTCCAGCCCTAAGGATATGTAAGTAAAAGTGGTGATTGCTTCTCCTCTTAGATACCTTCAATCGGAGATCAGACAGTTCTTTGAAAGTTTGACTTTTCTCTGCTAAATACTCTGCGATGATGGCCGACACCGAGACTTCCTCAGGTGGCAAGGTGCTGCGCATCATGTCTGCTAGGTCTAAACTCATGGCTGGAGTGTCGCTGAACTAGAGTTTGGAAACGGAATGTGGAAATGTCAGCGTTTGAGGCTAGAGGAAGGTTATCAAAGGCTGGCAAAAGGATGGAGGCGCCTACTTCTTGAGCACTTCCTCTATTCTTTGGGTGATGTGCTTCAAGTTACATTTTTGCAGGGGCCTCGTGTTAACCTCTAGGGATTCACGTCCAGCTGCGGGATACGCAGGAGACTGTACAACGTGAGAATACCACGCCAAAAAAGTTTGTACAACGCATGCATGAAGAACGCCTCCCTGACGTGAAGTGCTCAATACCAGTCAAAGTAGCATACTACATCTGAAATTTACATAGAGGAGAGTATCTGCCATCTGCGCATGCGAAAGTGAAGAGCAGATACATTATCAAGTTTTTGCGATAATGAAGCTTGTTGAGTATCGCGCTGTGTGATCCCTGCGCAAGGATGAGATTCTCGGAATCTCAGCGGCAAGTGATTGGTTATTTGGGTGCTACGAAACGCAGCCTGATAGATCATACATACCTGTTGTCATTCCAACTTTGGGCAAAGCCCCTGGAAGCCGGCGTCTTCGACAGCGGCGCTCTAGACATTGGAAAATCGGCGAAAAAGACCTACGACGATTTCCACATACCATAGCCGGGTCAGAATCTAAGCGATGCGTTTGCGGAGAATTTTGGTGTGCACTCGTTCATGAGGGACGCTGTTGTATGGGACGACTGCATTAAATGGACGAGTGATATGTACGCTATCTGCACCTCGCTTCGCGATCGCCAATGTATAGTCCGCCTTCCAATTACAAGGCAGGGTGGAAAGGACACACAGAGCAAAGCAGAATACCTTCACTGACGAACAGAAGAATTTGGTCACTGATTTCGGGACGTCGGGTCTGGCCATTTCTGGCGCTGTGTAGGTACTAATATGTGTCTCACAATAGAAAGAACGACTACACTTGTTATGAACGCGCGCATTGGGGATCATGGTCCTTATTTGATCCAGCCGGCACAGGCAAAACTTCAACCTGACGGGAGTACTGTTAGAACAAAATCCGTTGGTAAGTAAAGGCCGGTATACTTCGAACCTGACCTGGAAGCTGACATGGCCACTTTCAGGCACGAACCCTGTAAGTTACACTTTTAGCTGCCACTACTGAAGCAAATCTACCACGATCGTTCAAGACTTTCACATCTTAGGAGCAGACATACTGCATGCTCACGTTTATAATATAAAGCTGACGTCACTCTAAGATCGCCGGTGGCGCCGCTTGGGATTCTGTCGACTGCAAAGAGATCATTAAAGAGGGAGACGCTGCAAGACTAGAGGATGCGAAGAGGAAAGTCCAGTTCGCTGCGAAGGACGTGTACAAACATACAGCGCCGACGGCAACGACACCTAGACTCGAAAATAGCGCTCATCTGCACAAACGAGTCATAGACTCATACCGCCAGACGCAGGACAGGAAGCCCATTTGTGGCCGACCTTAAGCGAATATTACAATTCACTTTGTATGTTGTGAGGGTGAGCTCGATTGGTCTATCATAGGATCATGCAAGTAGTCTAGTAACTCTTCCTAAAGGTGAGAGGGCTAATTTGGCTGCGGCTCTCTATCTGTATATGTATGCCACAGGCGTTAATCAATATATCGAAAGGACGAAGCACTGCTACATTCCATCCTCTCTTCCCATAACAAGATTTAAAAGCTGTTTCAAGCTTGGAAGATCAAAGGCTACCTCTTTAGAGATTGCTTATATTTCACATACCCATCGTCTTCAGACCACCAGTCGTCGGTGTCGTAGAGTGAGTTAGCCTCCGACCAGAAAAGCCGGAACAGTCGTTTCAGTTCGCGGTAACCCACAGGTCTCACGTCTCCAAAAACCGTCCACGGATGTTCATCGATAAACACCAGCCGTTCCTTGGCACACGGCCATTGAAAAGAGTCTACTTGATCGCCCCAACTGGAAAAGCCATCAATACAAACTAAATGAATCTCTTCCGCATTGATGAAGCTGGAGAGCATGCCCATCTTAAGATCAAACTCATCTGGAATCTCACGACTGAGCTTCAGTCGCTTGATCGACGCCGCTATTGGTAGGAAATGCCAGGTCCCACCTTCCGATGTGTATCAGATCGATATTCAGGTTCAACCAAGCATATTGGCGACCAGTTGGGGGCTGGTCGTCCCCGTCTAAATAGACTTTCTGGTATAGACCGTGGTTGCGAGCTTCTCGACAAGTATGAAGAGTTGCAGGGATTATTGAAGTCAGGTGAGCGTAGGGATGGTAGGGCTTCCACTGATTCCATGCTTTCTGTCTTGCCTTGCGCCCAGCACGTGTCGATGTCGGTATGTCTTTAATGGCTTGTTCGAATTTTGTTTTGCTTATGCGCAGCCAATCCGTCGGATCTACCCACGACGGCATGAATGGCCCTTCTGGGGTTGGCTTTGGCTTCACTATGCGGACCTCGACTTCGCGAGGCTCAACCGTCATTTCCCATATTGCTAAGCGAAGTTCCAACGCTAATCGAGGGAATGGATGGAATGTGGACATGTTGTAAAGTGGCGCCTCACTGTCAGCTGTAACGGTCGACATGGTCAGCGCCAACTCTGCTTCATCGGAAACAGAACGTGAGATATGGAAGACATACTAGGCGGTTCTTGGTCAAGGCGGTCGCCAAGTCCGTCGCGGTACCCCTGAACGGACAGTGCGAGATACCGCGATAATAACAGCACCAGTGGCAAGGAATTCAAATGAACAATTTGGCAGTGCGTGGAATAAAGTAGGACTGCGACTGGGACGGATGCAGGGACAGCGAACTTTAAAACGGATCAGAGTTGCAGTCCAGCCAGATGGTACTAACGGGTTTGGGGACACCACCTAAAACTTCCTCCGATTCGCGTCCGTGCGCACCCAGCCTGTTATAATATCGCGTCGCTGATACCGTGTTTCAAAAGTAGCATGCAGAGCAATTAACAATGCCAGCACCAGATCCGGACAAAGGTCCGGCTGTGCCAAGCAAAGCGGCTCAAGTGGGGAAGCGGAAATTACTTCGCCGAGGCGCGCTTTTGACAATCTTTACGGTGCCCACTTACCCTTACAACAGGCACCCGTCGTCTGTCCAGCTGCACTGACGTAACGTGCACGCTTCAGAGCAGCATCTCATGAAGGGCGCGACCTGCCAGTACTGCCGCACTGCTTTGACGCTCCATTGCTCGTCTGTACGCCTAAGCATCCAGTCTAGTCCGCTTTGCAGTTTGTTGCCCGGTACATTATCAAACGATGTGCGACTTTATGCGAATGTGACGTCGTCAACTACCTACTTGAGACCAAGGGTCACCCAGTCCTCGTCCTTGTCCATCTAGCATAGCTCCCGCAGCATCTGCTCGGCTTCCGTCAGCAAGTCCTGCGCCACCTTGTAGATGCGGCTGATCTTAATCAGCCAGTTATTTACATAGAACCTCCTTTCGTCCAGAGACTGTGTGCATTGCCCAAGTTGCCAGCGTTTAATGTAACGCACGTATGATAATCATCTCGCTCACCAGGCTGAACGAGCCGTTTGCTTGATATCTATGCCGCATTTATATAAAGCAGTTGCGGTCCTGCTCAGTTGGCGTGCTGCGCTGTGAGCCCGGGAGCAGCACCTCGACGCCAACTATCCACACATTTGAATTACAGTGACTGGCGCGTCGCTATTGCTCGGAGTTGCGGCATCTCGTAGCCAGCTCTCGAATAACAGGTGTCTCGTCAGGTAATTTGAAAGTACGTGTCTAATGAAATGCGCGTATTAGGATGCCTCTACCGCCTCGAAGATCCCTGATATCCGGGTACCGGGAGCGGCAAAAGCCTCCTCATCTCGGAGCGAGCTGTTCGTACTCCACTCGCCGTGTCCGACTATAGGGCATCAGGGTTTGATCGCGAGCGATCCACGCAGGGACGCTCGTAGCGTGGAACGTTCGAGGCCGCATTTAGGCAAGCTTTAGCAACTAAATCTGTACGAGTGCGAATAGGTACGAGACATATGATGAGGAGTTACCGACCTGCCTCCGTTACTTCCTGGCATGGTGCTCAATCGGCTAATCTTTGAATATTTCATCAACTTCGCTACATGGATCTACAACCCCAAAGTGGCGGAAGCGTTAGACCTAAGCGTTATGCCAGCATCGCAAATTACGGCCGCTCAAGAGCAGTTCTGGCCGTCCTGGTAATGGACCCGCGGGGATCTATAGACCACTAGTGGTTCCGCGACCAGTGAGCTCGATAGAGCCTTATGGGCCATGCCAAAGGCCGCTCCACTACCTCTGGATAGATTGGCCCACGCAGGCAAAGACCTTCTCATGCTGAGTCTTAAAGCTGTGCCAAATCCATCATCTGAAATCTCAGAAATGAGTGTAGGTCTTGAGGATTTCGAGGAAGTCTCCGAGTATGCCAAAGCGGCGCTGGCCCACTGTTCAGAAAAGCAGGCTGACCTGAATAACAATTTCCACGCCGCAATGGAAAAGGTTGGTACGTTTCCAGAGAGAGGAAGGAGCAGGGTCGACGACCCTGGAGGCCCAAATCCGAACGGCCAGTTCGAACATACAGAACGCGGTCCAGACTCCAGAATCTCGAGACCAAATCCAAAAAGCTGATGGATGAGACCCAAGAGGAACTCCACCCTGACTTTTCTACCGTGGTTGAGGCTGTCAGCATGGGGTGTATGTTTGCCAATCCTGAGCCTATAAGTGATTCCCAACGGGGATTCCAATTTTCGAAGCCACTGACTTTCAATCCGTACATTAGGGCCCTGCATTTACCGCTGCTCCTCTCCTCAGCGTAGGATAGGCTGCACCCCACTCGCTCACACAGGCAACTAGCGCGCTCGAAATGGAAACCGGCGTGTCGGTTAAGAAACAGTTTGTCGTTTAAGAAACAGTTTGTCGTTGACTGCGTTCAGACCTTCAGGAGCGACGGTAGTAGGCTACGCAAGGACATCACCCAAGCCTTTGTTGACGTGAAGAAGAGCAGGGTCAAAATTGGAGAAAAGGACCTGACGCAGCTGCGGGTCGATGCGCAAAAGTTTGACGCCATGGCTGAGAGCTACATACGTGGCGTCTTCTTCAACCACGAGTATAGCAACCTGGCGCGCAATGCCTTCTAGTATGTCTCTGAAGTGGCTCGCGACTACAACTGCATCGCTCTAGGCCCCACAACACGTTTCAAAAGCTTGAGAGACTTGCCGTCCTTTACACTCCTTACGCCTCATGTGCCCACGTCAGTACTCAAGACGTACTTGATCAACCCGGACATTCACGCCCTCAAGCCCCTTTTGCACTCGCTGAGCTCGACTGCGGAAGTCACGTACCCGCTCACAGTGAAGCTGAACGAGATCATGGATCCCAAATACTTTACTGAGTTCAAAGACGAGGAGCACAAAGCTTTCACTTTCTTCTTTACTCCTGCGCTGGCAAGTACTCTCTTCCCAGATAGCAGAAGATGGTTGGATGTTCGCCTGGTATCCCTCACGGTTTACCTCGTCGGCGCAATGGCCTCCACCGACGCTGTCAGGCTCAAAATCGGTACACCGGGCGCCATTTCGCTCCGCTCTGGGTTGGGCACAAATCACCCTTCCAAGCTGCCGCCCCAGCATACAACATTTGGGTACGAGTAGAAACATCCAAGCAGCTGGAGACGTTCAGGCCTCTCACGGGTGTGTTCTCAGGCAGGCAAATATCATTCACTCTCGCTGAACGCTGAAAACGAGAAGTGGACCGAATACAAGCTTCCTATGGCATGCCTGCTCGCAGCATGAACGCTGAAAACGTATGATTTGGTTGATGTGGACGATGTGGACGATGTTGTCTTTGAATTTACAATATGCTACTGTACGCTGTAGACGGTATGATTGAAAGACACCTCTAAGACCAAAATCATGCTCTTGTCAATCTCTAATACTAACCTACGATACCTCTCGACTGAAATGGACTCAGTGTGCCGCCTAGCCACCAAGGAGGCTGGCTTAATCGCGGAGCTGGCGTCTTGTACTCTAATATAGCCGCGCCTCTCGTCGCATAACCTACCGAAGAAACACAAGTATCAGGTGCGAGCAGATCTGGAAGCTTGAATCTTAGACTGCCAGATCCGTAACCGCCAATGCCAATGCATTGCAATTAGATGCTGAAGAAACGCTATGCGTATAGACTGGCCAGTCACAAATAGCTTTGTACAGTTACCTTGCGTGGCTTGACTCCAGTGGCACAGCGAAAAAAAGTATTGTCATGGACCTGTTGACTCTTTTCTGTCGCATTCAAGAATGCAGAAAAGAGCAAACTTTTGATGAGCGACCACATCCAATGCCGTGGAGTGAATGAACGGTGACCAGACGTACGATGCCACTACAACCCTCCCTTCGCAGCAACGCATCGATGTCTTTGGAGACCTTGATGCGTTCATCAAATTCTTGAGCGTTGATTGCGTAGCGCTCCTTAAGCTTCGCCACATGTATAGTACCAGAGGCCTTGGTCACTTCGTACACTGGTCCAGAACCGCCGCTGGCGATGAATCGTGTCAAGCTCCAATCTCCGAAAGTAGTCTTTACTATGCAAATGCCTTAGTGAGGTGAAAAGGTTGCGCACATAAGTGGTACTTGGGGCACCAAGCTGAAGGCAGTGAAGGGTATGGTAGGTTGAGTCCGTTAGCTCCGAGAGTCAAGTGCCTTCATCAACCGCGAGCTTCGTAATTGGTTGGATGGTCGGTGAAGTGCTAGCACGACAGTTTTGGGTTAGACCGAACACCTACTAGCTCCGTGCCTACAACAATAAGCTCGAGCGGTTTGTTATGACCCGGACTGCGCCAACTCTGAATCAATACGCGTGCAAAAATAGACGCCAACGAGATCGTCGCTATACAAGGTAAATGTCTCCAGTCTAGCTATAACTCACCAAGACAATTTACGTTCTGCATGCGCCCAGACTTTGTGCAGGAGCTCACCCAACGCCTGAAGTCGCTGAATCAGCTTGAATGCACCAGATGCAGTATCTATGGCGCTGAAGCAGACGATTCACGCATTGGAGATACTCCACCTGAGATACGCGCACGCTACGACAAATACAAACATAACAGCGCGCAAATCTGGATGGAGAGCATGGTACCGCCGACGCCGAAAGTTTCCCCAGATATCCTCCAAGACACAGGAAACGCATCGCAGCTTCACAAGTATGGGTTACCATCGAGAAGCTCAACGGATGACGCACAAGGCGCCAATCGCATAGAGGCTAGCAAAGAGAGTGCAGCTTCAGCACTGTCCCAGCGTAGAGTCAGACCCCTGGACCCCAAGATTGATCAACGCACAAGTAGAGAGTCAAAGGGTGAGGCGGCAGAAGGCAAGTACGCAGAGCTTGTGCCCAATATGCAGGGTGCAAAAGGGCTAGAGGCGCTGTTGGAAAAGGAGAACATTTCAGGTCGGAAGGCGGTGACACAGGAGAAGACAGCGCGTAGTCGTGAGCGTGAAGGATTGTAGATCGGGGGCAAGGCCAGAAGGAAGAAGCCGTTGCAGGATCGGGGGTTGGGCGGGCGGTAGAACACCAGACATGGCCACGACAAAGACGAAGCAGCAGACTTGCACGGCGCCCACATCGCCCCAGCTATACACGTGCACTGCAACATGGAGAGGTACAACAACAACAGCAGCCGCTGTACGGATGATGTTGTGCCGTCGGCGGCGAACCAGCCAGCCTTGAACGCCACGGCCATCATCACTACTCGCGGTGAGTGTCTTGAGGTAAGATACAGCTCCCCAGACCGATATGGGTTCGACATCGACCCGACCTTTGTTCAGGATTTGACCTACTCTCTACGGTTACTGAGTGAGCTGGAACCGTATAAGCGCAGGATCTATGGTGACGAAACAGATGACTCACGACTTGGTCACACCCCTCTTGAGACCCGCGCACGCTACAACTCTGAAGAGCACAACAGGACTTGCCATCGTATGGAAGCGCAAGTCGCCACGACACCGAAAAAGGATCCAGATAGCATGTTGCCACAGATCGCCAGCACCTGGGAAATGACCGCGAACATTACAGTTCCTGCGGTGCCCCAGTGCAGACCAAGGCCCCAGAATCCCGTTCCTGGACCAAAGAAGCAGCGAAAGTCGGCGAAGGAGGAGCACGCAGAGATTTTGCGATGGGCGTAAGAGATGGATGAGCTGGAGGCGATGCTGAAAAGGTCGAACGCTTGAAGACAGCGAAGGCACGCGAGAGACGGGCAAGAGCGGTCATGAAAGAACGACGAACAAGCGGATGGCCTGAGAAAATGACATATTTCAGGGTCAGGCAGACGCAAAACACTAGTGACGAGATCTTGTACAGCAGAAGTGTGGTGACATGGAACCGTTGAAAGATAGTTATACCTTTTGCAAGGCAGCAGCCACTGCCATATCAGCTCAGTATGATCAGACCTGTTTGCCATCTTAAAGGCGCATTTACCTCACATGTACAGTATACACTGCCTGCTGCATCATGACTTTGGGACGCCGTCGAGGCGATTTACGGATCTGCATGGTGCTGGAACCCAGGATCAAGACTGGAAAAGACATTGCGAGGTTTACGGTTGGAATCATGCTGCTTTGTTTGCTTCTTTGGCGTGCGAAGGAACATCCAGCATCGTGCGGCGGTTGGTGGTTTCTTGACATTGCTCAGCGAACAATGGCTTAAGTGGGAAAGGAAGAGATGAGAAAGAGATGAAAATTTGATTGATAAGTCGCTGAGACGGGTTTCCACCAACCTGCCTGCTTCAAGAAACTGTCTCATTAGCAACCTTCAACAACCTGGTAAAGTTGTGCACGCAGGCCACACGTCGAATACGCAAACGTCAGGCCTGCGTTGTTCAACGTTGAAAGCAGCCTGGAATTAGCGAGGACATTGGATTCGTCAGCGGGGCCAGCCTTGGATCTAGCGTGTAGCGGCGGTTTGAGATGCATGGTGGCCACAGCGGGCTGTGGCGTGCACACATTCGGACTCGTTTGTGTATGCCGCTAAGCTGGCTTGTGCCATCAGTAAGAAGCAAACTTTGACGATTATCTCTGCTTTGAATGATGAATGCCGACAGTCGTTGCCTACCCATGTTGGTCGTGCCTGTAACGTTTAGTCATAATTGGGCGGTGATTGAGACTGCCAGTATTGTTGGTGCCTCGTTGCACCCACTGCCAACATGGGCAGGTGCGACGACTGCACCTGTCTCGGCTACGCCCTACAATCACTCATTCTCAAGATATGAAAATAAATGTTCAATCTATAATAATCCAATGTGTTTTACAACTAGTTGAGCAAGAGATCTCGTCAATTGAGTAGTAAGTTAGTCTGGACTAATGCGTACTCTAGCGAAACATCTGCTCTATGTATTGAGAATAAGACAATTAAGGTAGTCCTTTTTCAACATCGACTTGAGATGTAGACCCTGGTACTGTGATTAGTCCGGTTGGCTTGTCCTGCATTGAAAAACGCCTCATTTGTAAGATTACATTCTCAGGGACTGGAAGCACGGGGATACCGCGATTCGCAATCTCCTGTACTGCAGCTCGGTACGAAAATTGCATAATCTTCCTATACTTGCTACACACAGATGCGTACCACATTTGAAAAGAACCCATTGGCGTGTCCTGAGTGGTAGTGATTCTGGGTTGTCGCTGACTTGCTTGTGGCCGAAGCGATGGAGCTCGCGCAGCAAATCTTTTAATGGATTTCTCGTTTCCAGAATTGGCATGAAACATGCACCGGGACCAGAATACATCTCGAAGACTGGCATGAGTGGTCTGCTTGCTACAGGACTTTGTATCTAGCGGCGTCATTACAGGCACACTTTCTTGTGGCTGGCTAGATGTGCCACACAGAGGCTGCCGTGCTGTCGGCATGTCCGCGCTTTGCTTGGCCAATCCTTTAGGAACCGTATGAGGCGTCGCAATGTATGTTGCCAACATTGAGGGGACCATGATTAAAGCCAACCAAGTTGTCCTGAGTGTTTCCCCGCGCTTCTTTTGCTGTCTCTCATAGTATATGACAGCAATGTTGAAGAAGAAGACGTACTTCATTGCTTGCCATAAAGCACCTGGGAGGATCTCAATCGTTTTCCGAATGCAGGGTGCTACCGTTTCAACAAATCTCTTATGATACTGTATGGTGAACGGTGTCACGATAGCCTTCCAGATAGGCGCGTTGAGCAATGCAAGAAGAGTAATACCAAGCGCCGCAAAAGCCAGTACTATTAGCTGCTGTACAAGTGAATGATCAGGTGCCCCGCTCATGCTCAATAGTCCTGTAGCGAACCCAAGCGGTAGGAAGACGACCGTGACATAGGTGAACAAGTTGATACTCTGAGAACTCCGGAAGTCGATCTCTTCACGAAGTAATGCGAGTTGAGTTGGCAGCGATATGCGAAAACTTTGGATATCATCTTTCAGTCGCTTGACTTCGCGTGCTTGTCTCTGGGTGTATACTTCGAGCTTTGAAAGTATTGTGCGATGCTTTCGCTCATCTCTCTTCGTCCAGCGGGGTTGTTGACGTTTACGATCGTCCTCTCTTCGACTCCATTCTCCTATCTTTTCAAGGTTGTCATCCAGGTTCTCTTCCACCACCAACAGGATCTGAATATAGCGATTCCACTTCGGGACGACCGATAAGTACTCGTCCTCGTTGGCCAGGTCTTCCAACCTTTTAGCCTCACTGATGCCTTTTTGGAAGGGACTCAACTCTGAATCACCCTTTTCGCTGCCCCCCGTCAAAACCATTTTACGAACCTCGCAAAGTATTTCGTCTGAACTCGACCGCAATTTGTCGAGCATCTTGCTGTACATTAAAAGCTCCAAGATTCGACGTTGCTGCCACTGCTTTTTGCGATCTGACCTCTCAGACCTCGTGATATCTGGCTCTGGCTCGTTGCGGTGTCTCACCAATTCCAATCCATCTCTGATGCCACATTCTACTTTTAGAAGCAGACGTTCTGCGAGACCCATGCCAGCGTACCCGTCTGGTCCGTGCTCGAGGAAATGACATATCCAGAACCTGTCCGAAAAGTCGCCGATGAAACGAAAGCTCAAGGCTGTAGACGCAACGTATTTATCCTGTTGGATTTCAAATGAGTTTTCGGTGGCAGTGGCGGTAAGCTGGAAGAAGGACAGATGCATCTCTGTCTCCCACTCGTTGGTAGTCGTGGTAGCGCAATCGAAGAAGTATCTCTCGAGATTGACGTGTCGATGCAAGAAGATGAGCATTCCATCATTCTCGTCGGAAGATGACACTTGATAAGACTGGGTTATGACAGCTTGGTTTTGCTGTGGAAGCCAAACAATCCTCTTCTTCGAATCCCAAACGCTCCGTGTCTTAAGGGCTGCCATCATCTGAGTGGAATCCTGAGGTGACATGTTGATCTCTGTACCCAAGCTACGTTTGGCTACGTCCACCACTGTGCCCGTTCGATCTGACATTGGTGGCTGGCTATAGCGATGGAAGATCTTCTCTGGACTGATTTCGAGCTCTTGTGATACACTGCAGGGGCGTTGAACCCCTAGATCTGTCCCTGGGTCGAACGGCGTAAAATTCAAAATCGGTGGCGGGTCCTGCAGCCAGTCGTCTGCGAGCACGTCAAGACCCAACTGATCTTTCGAGGACGCGAGATTGACAAAATCGACGTATTTGCCGATCTGTTGCCCGATCTTAGAAACGTCTTTGCTCCATTGCTGCGTTTCCGTGGGTGAATCGTCTGTCGTGGTGGGCTTCTGAGGCTTGCTCAGCGCCGCAGTAAACTCCTTGGTCGTCCGATAGGTCCACAGAACTCGCGGTACTTCGAAAGTAGAAAACCAGTAATCATCTCGTTCCCGCTCATCCCCATGCATGGCGGGCTCATTGTCTGCATCGAACAGTCCAGCAAAAAGCCCATTATAGCGCGATGTACGGAGCAGTACGGAAAGGCTTTTAGCTGTTGATAGAGCAGCTGACTGACTGCTCACTCGTTTGTTCTTGCAGCCTACAATCAGAACAATGGCGTACCAGAGCGGCTTGTCCCATTCAAAGTCACGGTAGTCTTCATGGTCGACCTGGCAATCCAACATCCGGGCCCATCGCTGGTCGATACACTGTAAAGCATGTGCTGCTTCATCGTACTTGGAGGCCTTGTTCTTCTTTTTTCCAGACGTGGACGTGTTCTGTGCCCGATTTCTGTCCTTGAAGAACTTCAAACCCTCCCAGGAGAAGAGGAACGTGTCCTTGGAGTGGAGAAGAAAGCGAGTTTTGTGAGTCCATCTGCTAGCGGCCAGCATTCTCTGCTTGGATCCAGGGTACTCTGTTGTGAATCTTTTCAGAACCTTGGCTTGAACTACATCAGGATGATAGAATATTCCTGAGCTACTGGGTTTCAAAAGCCCCAGCCGATCAATGCACTTGAAGGCAAGAGCAATCATCACATGATCGGTGAGACTGTATCTAGGGTCATCGCTCCTCTCATAGTCGCTAAAGTGGACATCAGCGTCTTCGAGGGGACGTGCAAAGGCATACGTCCCGCGTTCGTTGAGACCATGGACCTCTTTGATCCAGTTGGAGACCTTGGCCTCAAGGCAGCTTCGTACCCGTTCTCCTGTGCCAACAGAAGACTCGTTCGCATCAAAGCCCAAGCAATGAGAAATCTTGAGTAACTGCAGTGGCGTATCTAGTATAGTAGCTCGTGGCAGCCATTCTGTCTCACCAACACTCTCTCCTGTTGGCCAATAGTGGGCGGAGAACTTTATGGCGTTGCCAGCATCCGCCAGCCGACAAATCCACGTCAAGTGACCTTTGAGCACTGTCTGAATGCGATCCCTGAGCCCCTTTTGGTACTTGCAGTCCAGGTTATCCTCACCCTCTTGGTCTTCTATCAAAGACTTGATGTACGAGAGCATCGAGTGAAGGTACTGCACAGCGGATCTTGAAAACCCGTCAGCGTTATCACTGGTTCGTTTGCAAATGCGAGACTTACAAGCTCGCTCTTGCCCCGATGCGGTGGCCTGCGATATCCCCGCAAGTGATCGCGAAAGCCCCGTTTTGTACTGGGATGCTGCACACCGATAGGATGTGTTCAAGATTGCGACGAAATGCAAAATCGAGACAAGGATCCTGCGAGAAGTAGAGCTTTTGGAAGGAGGTGTCCTTGAGGAAGACTCGTACCATTTCTTGAGCGGCCGCCTTCGACTCTTCAATAGACTTGTCCTTCAAAGCGCGTACGAGACCACTCGATTCATTGTCCTTCTCGGAGGTCTGGTCTTTGTCAAGATTGTAAGGTTCAAGGCTCTCCATCTGTTCATGACTGAATATCTGAAGTTTGTAGACGAGGGTGATATCCAGAACAGTCCGCTCAGCCGAAAATGGAATAGCTATGTAGCGATCGTCGCCGATGATAGCAGCAACCCCGTCGACGAAGACTGACACAACGAGGGCTGCTGCTGAAGGTTTCCCAGTCCGGTCTAGAGGCTTCCCAGTTTCGTCTAGAGGCTTCCCATTTTCGTCTGGAGGCTTCCCAGTTTCGTCTGGGAGTCTGTGTGTAATTACGAGAGTGCCATCCGAGATTCGGAACGTCTCTAAGTCATGAGGATTCTCGTTGAAGTGGTTAGCATCGTCGACGAAGTCTAGATCACTCTCGCCGATCTTTGGCACGATCTGCAGGCGATCTCGCTGAATGGCACCTGCGGGGAGCTCATCAACACGGACATCCATCGCATACTTCTGAACAACCGAGCCCTCATGACAGAAATATTGTATGGAAAGAGTAGGTTGCGCAGTCACTGACTCCTTTGCGATTTTCTCTTTCGTCTTGTTCTCTTCTTTGGGCTTGTTCTCTTCTTTGGGCTTGTTCTCTTCTTTGGGCTTGTTCTCTTCCTTGTGTTTCTCCTCTCCTTTGTGTTTGTCCTCTCCTTCGTGCTTGTTGGTGAACACATATCGTGGCCATCGATCGTGTATATAATCGAGCATCGGCGCATCTTGAAACATTGTCCAATCATAGACAACATCCAGCCGGAGTCCAGTCTCTGGGTCCTGCATTGATCTCATCAGAGCGTCCATCCGGCTCTGAACGTAATATGGCTCCGGAAGGTCTGATGCTTCGGCACAAAAAACTCCCGACGAGCCGTAACCCAGGAATCGAGACAATTGCAATATGTGTCCATATGCGTTGATGCTGACTGTGGTACCAGAGTCTCCAAATAACGCATAGTCATGCTTTGTGTCTTTGGGGCTTTGGGTACGATTCGGTGCTACAATGTATTTTTCTGGCGACATTATACTTGGGTCGAGGAAGGAAGCCATTGATACTAGATGAGAAGTTTGCGTGGTACGATGGTGCCGGTAGATCTTACGCTTGGAATTGAGTGCCCACTTTTACGGGAGCAAGGCTGAGCGATGAGAGTGAGGTAGAACGATCGCGACAGTAGCGCCGATGGCAGTAGCGTCGAGATTAAGTAAAGCGAGGTGCAGGCAAACTCCTCTGATATTCATTCACGCATCTGCCCAGCTTTAGCCCAAATCCTCGCGCAAGCTGAGATCCAGTTCTGGTAGAGCCAAGCGAAAGGATTCGATCGGGGGATACCGCGGCAATCGCTGCATGAGCGCAGCCTTGTCACATAATTGCTGCCCAATGGAGGCAATCCATCGCCCTTTCAAGTGCGTGCGTTGTACAAAGCGGAGCTCAAGTTGCGCTGGCTATCGGTGGCGCAAAAGCAGGCAATGATCCAACCATACTCTCGTAAAGTCTACAGTCTTGTTGTGCAAGTCGATGTCTCCGTAACTAGACAGACAAGTCGATAGCGTTCTGGAACATAATTGAAACCGGGGTGACAGAGCAGAGATCCATTTCGCCCGAGTTCGAGTATATTATGGCAACAAGTGCAAGCACTTGACAAAGTGCGCAATGGCTTCGTCCGGCCCGGGCCGCGCCTCGTGAACCACCCTGCGTGGAGCCGATCGGTTAGATAGCGCCACTCTGCATGGCAATCAGGAATAGGTAACTCGCCGAGATCGGTTGGATTCTGCACGTCGGAATTGCGTGCCGCACCACTAGAATCTCGCTTGGTTCCGAGTTGGCTAGTAGGGGTGTAAGCTGCCTCATAGGCTACGAAACGATTATCATGGATACCTTCAACTTAGAGACGTTAATTGCCTGCCCGCTTTGGGCGTAGCTGATAAGGAGTTGAACGAGAATCTACGGTACTGGAAGTCGTGCACGTGATCAATGATTACCTCTGCGAGTGCCTCTTCATCAAACTGCCACGAGTGCATCACGCTTCCATAGCGAAGATCTTCTCGAAACACGAAGATGCTTTTTGGCTGCAAATAAGCAGTGAGACCCAGCATGGCGTTAATCCCGAGATGAGTTTCCGGAAAAGCAAACATGGTGAATGCCCGTCGTATTCTACATACGGAAGCAGTGAGAGCCTCAGGGCCTGTCGAAACCCTGCCACGCCTGCATGCCGACTGAGATTAACATTTGGGCGTTGCGGCCACGATTATTATTTCACTGATGTGGCAAAAGCAAGCATCATCGTATACCTTGGCACTTCTGAATTGTCCTTGAGGCGAAAGAGCTGCGGAAAACCTGGAAAAAATCCAGTAGAAAGGGGGAAATACGCTGGCGTGCTCAGGTTGTACTTCCACTCGCGGGTGTCATCATTACAACATCGAAATTTTTGCGTGGACCTGCGCCTCCGTAGCCAAGCAGTGACCATGAGTAGCAGACAACCAATGTATGATGCCTTGGCCAGCTCGAGGCTATTGGTTGTTTCTCGATGAGAATATAGTCGCCTTGGCTCAAACACTACTGGCGTCTTACATGACAGGCGCGTGGATAGTGGTATTATCTACGGGTGTGAACCTTCACATTCCGAGCATACCAGAGCTCACAGCATGGTCAGTGGGTAAAAGCTCATCGCGTCGCGTCACAATGGCACGAGCTGAGCAAGCAGTCAACCTCTGGATATTGAGCGCAAGGTATGCATCTCAGAGACGAAGGAACGGTTCTCGTCCCATCAGGCTGAACACGGCCACCACATCGAAAAAGAACCTCGGCAGAGACGACTTGACATTGATTTGGACCGCCAACCACTACTGGCGCATGCCCGTGTTTCTTCACACGCCGCGACTATACGTTGTTTTTCCCAACTTCCAGCAGGTAACGCAAGCTACTGTCATCCACGAGAACGCCGCGTCTCCCTTCTTCTCTCAGAGCCTTCACGTGGTTGTGAAGTGTGGGTAATCTCAACATGATTGTTGCGAAACGTCTAGCCTCTCCTCACCCGTGGCCCTTAAGGACCAACCATCATACTGTGCTGTAGAAGACACTCAAAGGTGATCCACAGGATGCAATCAAGATATCGCATGGTCACGTGCTCTGACAATGCAGCCAACCCAAACGAGGTTCAAAACGAATCATGGTCTTGGCGACACTGCCGAGTCCGTGCATGTGATGACTAATCCAGCTGTAGACCACACAGAGAAGACCACGATGACGTCTTCCTGGAACGAACCCAACTTCTCGTGGAAGTACTCTGTAGGTCTACACGAGAACTGTTACAACAAAGGTGCGAATCGATTGCGCGCGCGGCCGCTGCGATTTGTATGAGTTTGGACGTCTGCAAAGCGGTGGAGGACCACGACACGCGACACGCACCACGCAAAGGCGATACGACTCCATGCCTCTCCTTGCACGCTTCTCGCCAACTTCCTTACACGTTGCTCACCGATTTCCTCGCTAGGGCTCTGCACAGAGCTGGCATCACGCTTTGAATGGTGCTGACCTAAGCCAATGCGCGCAATCAGTGCACGGACCAGCTTTGAATAGAGCGGTTGCCAGGCACCCAGGCCAGCTCCAAGCGCGACAACAATCTTATCTTATGGGTCGTTTCCGAAATAACGTGCTACCCCCTGTTGGGGTGCAGCAAACACGGAGAAAGAAGGCGAAAGGGTGTCTATGGAAAGTGGTGATGATGAGTATGGTGGTAGTGGTGGTGTGGCGGAGTGACGGTCGTTGCAAGCCGTGTTATTACTAATACAATGCGATCACATTGTTGGTGCAAACCAGGAAGCTACGCTACCTTCTGTCTGTCCTCTTCTGGATACCTAGGCTCAGGCCATGCCTTCTGCGCTATCTCTTGAGGCATTGTAACAAAAGTACTTTACTTTGGTTGACCCCAAACCTGGCAAGCAACAAGATACAGCTCAGACAGCTCTACCCAAACTACGCTGTCCTTCCATTCGCTTCTTCCTAGCTACTGCAATTGTCGCTGCCGCTGTTGAAGAGGACCTGCTGGAATTGCCGGTCGTACGGCCTAGTGCTTCGGTACGTTGGTGCTTTTGGTCCTCTGATAAAACAGCTCGGACTAATCACATAGACCAAATGGCGGATGCGTTCGCGTTTGGATTTGCGATACTGCAAGAAACCATCAGCTGTACCCGACTAGAACGGCGATGTCTGAGGTCTGACCGGTCTGGACCGCATGTCTGGCGAGGAGCGTAATCCTCCGTATAGTCGCCGACTCTGTATGCTGAATGCCGCAAGTAATGGTGCAGCTGCGTGTCACTCTCCGTCGAGCAGTTTGATGCGCTGAACGTGGGGTTGGTGTTGGGCAAGCTTGACAACCGCAGCGCAGCCGACTCGCTGCCTCGTCGATTATAGCTTGCACCGCACGCAGCTTCCTAACACGACCGGCGCCAAAGAAGCCCCACCACCACAGGCCCAGTCAGCGCGGGACAATGCGAACAGAGCGCCTCAAAAATTCGAGCCCCATCATAAGTGCCCCTGAATTTGCTCCTGAGGAAACTTGCCAGCAGCACTCAATACAGAGTCTATACATCGAGGCGCTTCGTTTATCGATCGGAGCCTTGGATAAGGTAGATCCTGAAACGAAAAGGGAAGCCATGCGCCAATGTCATAAGGGCTCTGCGTGGAAGCAACGACCCATTCCAGATTCGCCACTATGTCCCAGAGTTCGCCTGCTAGCAGCCGGTGAATCGATCGCGCGCACACCAGCTTCTTTGACTGTAAGCCTGCCAACTTTTAAATCTACCAATTAAGCTATGATACGTGGCCCATGACCCAAATTCGATCCATTCTCGAAGATCTTTGCATCGGCTACATGAGAACTCCGCCTGTAGCAAACCTAATTGATTAGGACGCGCTCGCTAATAGCGCAAGGGTTGGTAGTACTCCTACTGCGCCGTTCCTTATAGCTACAACTGCCAATAGTTTAAGATAACTTAACCTGAAGAACAGCAGGGATTAGTGCAGCATTAGTTATAATAGTAATGTTATAATCTAACTAATTTGCTAAAGTTGTGAAGTAAACTCTATTATAGCTTTGCTATAGTTAAGGCTAATAACTCTTTATCTACAAAACGCAGCATAGAAAGTCCTAGCAAGCAAGATCTATTTCGTAGTATTGAAAATACTATTCTATAGAGAATCAATAGTCTACGATGATTGTGATGAGACGTGGATGGTGACGCGGGAGCCGCTATCTACTCATAGGGTTTTTTTGCAAAAGGGTAGCTACACCCCGTGATCTGATCAATGTAAGTCAGTTGACTGGCTCTCCTCTTTTTTCTTCTTCACATAGTGTGGACAAGCATGTATAGAGCTAAGATAGAGAGAGACAAAGTCCTAGAATTTAATGCACAAGGGTGCACGGTTACTGCTATCGCAGGCCCTCGATATGGAGGTTAGTGTGAAACCTGATCTACATTGTGCGCGCAAGGCATCGAAAATCCTAGGTCACGGGGTGTAGCCACCCTTGTACAAAAGATATTAGTGTTCGACCCTGCCTTACTCTCGGAGCTCTCTCAGTTCTGTTTCCCAGCACTTCCCCAGCACGATCTGACCATCTCCGCTCTCGCACATGTCATATGAGAGTTCAGGAAAAGAGCAGTTGCGGGACCAGACAAGGGCATGGCGAGGCTGCAGAAGCGCAAGGGCTGAGTGCTTGATGATTGATGTGCGCGACAAGGCATGAGAGAGGAGGCAATCTACGAGGGTGTATGCTGTGTTGAATCGGTTCGATGTGATTCGCAATCTGCACCATGCCTCTTGGACTGATCTATCGTTCATTTACTCACTACACGCCGTATCATTGTTAGCTGACAATCTGCGAGTGCCCTTCCACTGTTTGGCAGTCCGTGAAAGCTTTGCAGATGGGAAACAACAAGCGAGTCAATGCGGAAGAGACACATAACCGCCCCTGGACGGTGCGAAAGGCCGATTTCCTTGGACCGAAGTTAGGGACACTCCGTGATACACAGTGACCTGCTAAGGATCTACTTATGCTGAGCTTCGTTTTTCAACTTGATTCTCATCTCCTCAGACCTAAGCCGGCTACACTAGAGACAGCTTCATTTACGATGGAGTTGACAGCCGTGCTTGTGTTACAATGATGAGAATCATAGTGTGTATGATACCATGGCTTTGACTGTATCAAACGAACTGTGCCACAGAGTGCGTGAAAGGATTGCCCAACATTCTGGCTTCTCAGCCATGGGGACGATGCAGTTCTCAGCCACAAGTCGGCAAGATCAAGCATTTCCATTTGCTTTGTCAGTGCGCCCAAAAGCATACTACCGCACTGAAATGAGTACCTAGAGCTGGTTGGACAAATATAAGTGCTGCTGCGATAGGAAGCGAGTAGTGTAGTCAACCCAGAAGCGACTTTTATCATCGCACGGTTTCGCCGACAATCAATCTCATCTGTTTGATGTAAGCGCGATCAGCTCACAAAGTCAGCGTACACCTACCAGTAACCCAGCTCGGGATTGGGAGCCCTAAATTCCGAACGGGCTCAGCGGACTCCTGAATTGCTACAGCAGTAGCTTTCTCAAAAGTATCAGATAATTTGAAGGCCCACGATATCCAAATCCACAGCATTAGGTCCCGGCAATATGTAGTGGGAACGGGTGTCTTCTTTTCCAGATCTGCCACCCACATGCTAACAAACAGGTCCACAGATTCTTCGCATTCGTAGTAATCGGTTAGAACCGCGAACTTTGCCAGCATCTCCAGTGTCAGTGTACGAGGGACTTTGTGGTTGCGAAGATGAAACACATTCATCAGAAGGACGAATGCCTCTTCATCCCAGTCTTCTGCAGATATGTGATAGCACTTGTTCTCTGGATTCCAGGTGGACTCTATCCATGCTTTTTTCTCTAGTGCACGATTAAACCATGGGGAGGCTGACATTAGGTTCCCGGCACAGACTCGAAACCGAACTCCCTCCTCTTCTCTGTGATCGACTATGGTTTTGGTTTTTTGTTCCCGTGTCATGACAATCTACAATGACAGCTTTTGAAGTTACTTCCGTATTGCTGCTCTCTCCCGGTTCGACCGTTTCTGGCATGGTGACTATCTGCTCGGTGTCCAACATTTCAGGCCCAACAGAACTTTGCTCTAGGCCATTTGGGCCTTCAAGAGGAATGACAGTTGAGATGACCTCGCCAGTGTCGCCTGGTGAAGTCTCATCCAATGCATGCACTTCATTAGGCACCACGGCTGGCTCGGGATGATCGGTTTCCCGTGGAGATTTGGTCTTGCCTTTCTTGGCCTTCTTTTTAGGCTTTCTCGATGAAGGTCTCGAGGGTTCCGAAGGCACGGGTTGGTCCCATACTGCAAATGCATTGCAAGGACTTCTCAGGAAGATGATAGTATCGGCGTTTGAGACAATTTCGTAGACAGTCATATTCTCCATGTTCAGGAAAAGGGATTGTACGACGTCTGCGGCTTCGGCGATGCGTTACAGCTGTCCGGCCAGTGCAAGATCGTCTCGTCTTGTTCGATGGCAGTTGAGAGCGGGTCTTAGACAGGCGAAACCGTCTGCGACGATGGCTTCAATGGCGGTGGCGTAACGACCGCGACGTCGGCGCGCTGGACACGCCGACACTTTGCGACGGGAATACTATGAAGGAAAAGGTGCGAGTCGTAGTTGTCAGACAGACGTCGCTTTATGTCTGAGTGTCTGTAAACATGTGCAGAGGGTGTTGATAGTGCTAGTGCTTGTGCTATAGATGGGCGCTACTGATGCTCATCTGTGTAACCGTGGTTGGGCAGACAACCGGGGGAATCTCGGCTCCACACTCGAGTCGTGTACATAGATATGTAGCAGCTCCGCCCACATACTCCAATACCAACAACAATAGCGGCCCAGAATGTCCATGTCAGCCTGCAGTCCGAAGGAACCTTGTGAGACAACAAGGCGCAGCTTGTGAAAGTGGTTTACAAACAACCGCTTGTTTGCGCTGAGCCTTTGCCTCAACTTCATCGCAGACCGCACGCGGGTGACTACTCTGGATCTAGCGCCGGACTAAGTATAGCTCTTTCATCAAGCTCAGAATTACCTCATCTGAACAATAAACTCATGCAGAAGATCACTATTTGTACTGTAATAATTCAGACAGAAGCTGAACAAAAACGCGAAGCAGTTCGACGCCAGCATCACCGATTTAAAGGGCCACACCACCACGCTCAGCGCCCATCACTAGCTCCAAGCACCCACTGCCGGCTTGCAACAGGCTCTCTCGCAACTTGACCATCGTATCGCACGCCAGCGTACGGATCTGGTGCGCAGAGAGCAACTTGCTAGGGTAAGGTTCTGGCATTCATGCACGTGATGGCGGTTACTGACATCACGCACGGAGCTCGAGCGACTCCTTCAACTCCAGGCGCTTGCCAGCTTCGCTGAGCTCAATCAACTCGTCTGAAGCCTGCGATCGACGATGACTGGCGAGATCACGAGCCTGTGCAGCATGAGCTTCGGCACCAGACTCGCAGTCGGCCGCCGCCGTCTCGCCTCAATGGCTCGGCTTATAGATATCACGCGCACAGGCGGGGAACGCTGACCGTCCGCCATTGGGATTTCTCCAACCATCAGATCGCGCCCGCTCGACGACAATGGCGACGCTCGTCTATCGCTAGCACGTGCCCCGTCTCCACGTTAGCGCACTCTCATCGCACGTGCAGAGTCCGTTCCGTTCGCTGTGTCGACTGCTCCGTTCACTTCCTCGATGCCCAGGCCGTGCAGTCAACCGCTCTTCACAGAGCACGCCGGCTTCTACGTGTGCGCGGTGCGACACTACTTGAATGCTGCTCACATTGTTGACCAGCGCGAACCCGCCAGGGTTATAGAGGCGCGGCCTAGTGAGCATCACAACACTCTTCGATATTGATAACGCCATCGATCCCCATAATACTTTAATAGTTCTCGTCTCGAACACAAGGCGTGGGTGTGTCGAAAAACTCTTCGATTCTATCATCCTGGGTGATAACTACTTGCTTGCTATGCCTCCTATGCGCCTTAATATGCAGCCCTCCGATTAGCCCATGGACTCAATCTTGAGGGACAGGTTGGAATGGCCGGGAGTCGAACGGATGGTAATGCTGACACTAGTCCTGTCCTTGTCAAACGTCTTGGTCTCGCCTGTATACTCGCCAGACCAGCCCTGGTCGCCGATCTTTATCTGGTAGTACGGCACTGTGCTAAAGGGGCCGATTTGCAGCGGGACGTGGATGTTGACGCCAACCTTCGTGCCGTTGGGCGTGGTCCACACGATGGAGCCGTCGGTCAGGCCGGACGCGATGGCCGAGGCGGTCTGGAATCGGCGAAGAAGGCGTGTTCCAGGAGTGAGAGTGCGAAGTAATTTCGCGACAATATTGTGTAATCTACTTGCTACCGCCATCAGACATCAACAGCGCCCACCTGGACACAGACGAAAGGTTCTTTTAGACTCTCGGTTAAAGCGCGAGGAAGCGTTCTTTCTTTCTTTATTTAGTGCGTGTTCGTGCAATACATAATTCCTGACTAAAAGGTGGTCTGCTCTGTTGCTTCAATACTGCCTTGATTCTCTACCTAGCCCTTAAAGCATTTGCATAAAGAGAACAAGAATGGATGTCTTGATTGTACAACAATGTACTAAGTCAATCTGCGCGTGACTGTCCCTTGAGTTGTACAGAGGTGTGGCGTCGCCTACGCTTGCTGCTCTGCTTTGCTGGGGTTTAGTCACTGAAGCTTACCCTTATCGAGCGCAGGTCGGCTCTTCTTTGCACCCGTTGTAGCTTCGGCGATATTCTCGCCTTCTTGAGAACGAGGTCATTGTTCAATTTCTGGCCCAGTTGCTGTGAATCATGAAGTCCTCGTCGCGAGCCATCGATGAAGATCGGTTAAGAATTTGGCTCAGGCGGATGACCCTGGAAGCTCACTGGCATAATCCTGCGACGTCATACGCTTCGTTATCCATGATCTTCCAGGAAATCTACGGCAGAAAAGCTTTCGAAAAGGAACTCCTGCCACGAGCGAGTAAAGTGTTGGGAGGCAAGCGCCAACGATAGCGATGTTACATTCGACCGAAGACCAGATCGCAATTGTAATATCGTACGCAGGGTCATGCTTGATATCGCTCTCATGGAGAAACACTAAACGGAGTACTGATAGTACACAGACGCTATCAACCACCCGGTTAGTTACTGTGAGCTCGTCTAGTAGTTCATACTTACAATAGACCCACCGAGAATAAGAATGATAATCCGATTCTTTTTGTCAACGGCAGATGCAAGCGCATCAACGCTGGAACCGGCAGTATTATGACCAAAAAGTGGATAGCGATATTCATGCTCGCATTCACATATGAGATGTATGTTGGAGCGCACCATCCTCGAGCGCTGCGATTCCAGAAGCGAGTAAGTGGTACGCAGTGTATTACAGATATGCCAACAATCCAGAGAGTGTAGAGTGAAAGGAAGATAAGCGCAACGTGGCATACCGTTCGTGATCGCCCCACCGACAAGATGGAGAGAGTAAGAAAAGCAATAGAGAACTGAGTCAAGCAGAGCGAGACATTGTAAGCAATAATAGCACTGTAGAGGCCCTGGAGAAGTTGAGTGTATGCTGATAAACTTGTGACGGGTGTGCCGACCTTGAAGAGATCCGAAATTTGCGACCTGGAAAGCATGCCATAACTCAACCCAAGCCCACCTCGTTCCACCTGGAAATGGATGCTTATACTACAGACAAGAGAAGCGAGCTTTTTGAACTATTAGACGATATGTTGGGTAGAGTGTGTTATAGAACATACCAGTGCACCTACGATGCAGGCATCTTCGATTTTGATTGCATGAAGACGTCGCCATCGCACAATGATGCGAATAGCTACACAAGTTGCTGCTATACCAAAGAAAGTATAGGTGTATAGAACAAGCTTGGCTCCACTTGCAGAGCTCATGGTATCTCTCCGTGGGCCTTGGTTTGTACTGGCCTGTTTTTGGGACCTTCGGATTTTATGGAAATTTTAGCTATGAGACAGCACCGTTCGCGATCATGTCTCTACAGCCTGCTGGTATGCATGCGGTATCGGATGTGGTCTATCAAACATTGTCTCAATAATACAAACCAATACATCACATTGGATGTACTCAAATGTTTGCGAGCCGAACAATATCATATAGGACTATTTTCAAGGATAATTGGAATCTCAGAGAGGGTCTTGGCTGACTAGTGCTGTTTGGGTAAGAGAGACAGTATACGCACACAAGCGCTATTTAAGAGTGTCTTTCAACCATGCCAGAGTGGTGATGGACGCACTACTCTTTACATTTATGGAATATCAATAATTTCTTGTTGCCAGATGTTCCAGCCTCAGATGATGCTGAAGAGCTTTGAAGATGTGTTCTATCTGCGGCTGGCTAGTTGTGGGCCTGGGAAGTTGGACATCAAAGCGGGACCCATAGTCTAAGCTTTCGCTATGTTTGTGGATGTCTGCTCAGGGTGTGCCTACTAGATCAAGAGCTCTTGTACTCACAGACACGATGATCTCAATATGAGTTTTACGCCTTCTCAATCTCTTTTGCCTTAGACTTTCGGGATTACAAGACATATATGCATGCAAACAGCCTAAATCAAGGCACAGGTCTATGGCTCCGGGGAGGCGGAATGCTATACCATTTTTATGGGCTAGGATCCCATCATTTTGAGCTCTGAAGCATGGCGTGGCGATTTCGTTGCGAGTGTCCGGATTCCACGCCGCTTCTAGGCTGAGATCTATCTCGTTATTTCATGCCACAATCCAAATTCTCAGCGTCGGAAGGCTAGATTTGCAAGCTCGCGCTAGCTACTAGAGATAAGGGCGGAAATGAAGATCACCGTAGTCTTCTTGAATCAGTGGCACAATACCGCGTAAGTTGCAACCTTGGTTCTTCGGCGCTGAAGGTTTAGAATTGTGGCTCTTGGGTACTCCCGTCGGCAACAAAGACAACGTCAATCTGTGTTTCGACTTCATGGCATTTGATAGCGTTGTTTTCTTTGATCCACCTGTCTAACCACTAGGATGAAATACCTCTACAGCTGCTCACCAAGATCGCAAGGCCACGATCGTTGGGGCTTCAGAGACGTCTCCATCGCCAGATCGCTTACATTTGCTGTCAACATAATCATTTGATCTGGTGGCACCTGATATGGTCATGCCGCAGGCCGCGAACTTCTAGCGAGTCGCGGTCACATGCAAGTCAAGGGAGGAGAATGCCCCGCATTCCGCCTTCGCTCTATATCAACAAGAAACAACGCCTAAAATGGGAAAGATTAGTACGCCAAAGCCACTGTAGGCGTCCATTGGTTATTACAGTGGCTACATCTTGTCTCGTGGCTGCATTTGAGAGTCTTTTGACCTCTGCTGTCGTTATTGTAACAGTAGCATGATAGCATAGCCGCATGCGGGTACTAAGGAACAGAAATACTGTGATCCGATTGTGGCGATGCCAAACATGTCTTTCTATATTCACGCAAAAAGCCGCCAAATCTGAGACCTGTCTCGGGAAAACTCTCAGCACGGTTCCTAATTGCGGTTGCCTCAATCGGAACCTTTTTCTAAGCGCCTTGTCTTCAGTGCGAAAACGTACAAGGTTCTATTGATGATTGCTGTGTGGAACTAATCACTCGGCACTGGAGCAAACTACCAACAATGCTCAGAACTGGTCAACCTTACGACTGTGACGCTTGAAAAGTTTGTTGAGTTGAACAGCGTTGACGCAGGTGCGTCGCTTTATCACTTTGTGGGATTGGAGGGGCATGACTGACATTCTCAAAGCTTTAGCAAGAACGCTGCGCCTGTGACCGAGGATCCTGTCGAGATAACTGCGGGCGAGGAGGGCACGTAGCTCTGGTGAAGAAGCACATGGCTCAGAGCACCATTACCACGGCGAAGTTTGATACTGGACTTGCGCAGTGTCGTTTGAGACTCTTATCGGTAACCTCTGTCGAAAGGCTTTTCTACAATTAGCCTGGCGTATCTAGATTCCATGTCGGGTGTGAGAATGGCTACTTAGCGCCGCGTACATCACTTTTCGGATTGACTTCGATCCAGCAAACAGCCTCTGGCCCCGAACGAACCACTCTTGTTGGTCGTAGAGCGGTGACCAGATCTGTGCAGAACGAGCTGTGCTAGCTGCTGGTGCAGACTGCCTATTCCTGAGCCAGCTGCTTATCCAACGATCTCGGGACTTTGCAACTACCCCTCTAAGTTAGCATTCCTTTTGCCTATCCTTTCTGTATCGTTTTACACATCGAGTCCCTGTCTCCAAACCATCCTTACATTCTCTGTCTGCGTTTGCAGGCCTGTTCGTTCCGGCGCCGTAATTTGCGCTATAGCGGGACGCAAGATTTCATAGATAATTAGGCTTCTGGTAGCAAAATGCGCTAAGATCAGCTTAGTAACTGGGTTAAGATATCTATGAACGTATGTAAGGTTTGCTGCTACTGTATTAAAAAATATTATAATCTATAAGCATAGCTTGTCTAGAGTACTTAGATACAAGATGTAACTTTATTATAAAATTACTAATACTTAAGATTTTAAAATTTATTAGAAATTTAGTAAATAACTTTATAGAAGTAGCTACTATTAGTTATAAAACTAACTTTACTTATATCTAGGTTAGAAAACTTTAAATTTTAAAACTAGTAGATTATAAACTATAAAACTAGTAGAACTTAGAATATCTTTTAAGAAATATTATAATAGAAAAGCTTCTAAAAGACTAAAAGAAAATTTAAAGCTATGTATCTGTAGCTTAGAATACCTATAAGAAACAGCCTCTCTTTAGAATTCTGTAGTAGCAAGGCTTCTAGGGACAAGTAGTTCTTAGAGGCTAAGTTACGCGGCGCGGATTAACGTCCGCACAGCATCGGCGGTCTGCCAAGCCCGTTAGCCGCAGCTGCATTTCGTGGCTGCAACCGTGTAAGACACACCAACCAATTAACCAACCGACATTTTGGTATTGCGACTGTGATGCACACAGCTACACCTCTTCAGAAGTTGCGAAGCAGCAGGTAGTATGGCTTCGCTGACCGATCTCCCACCCGAATTATTGAGCCGAATTGCTTCGTATCTTTTTCAGATTGTTGCCGCCTCCTACGATGCGTACGAAGACCATGATTTCCATAGCATGCGTCTCAGCTGCCGAACCGTAGAGACGAAGACGCGGCATACGTTTGAAAGGGCTGCATTCTCGACAGTCACTGTGACCCTTCACCCGAAGTCTCTGCAAAGACTTTACTTTATCGCGCGCCAAAGGCGACTTGGCGGGCTTGTCAAGAAGGTGGTCATTCTGAAAGCTGACCACCCGTCTACGACGCGCCGGTTGGTGTCTCCACACCTGCCTTCAGAGTTCCACGAGCACATGCGTTGGCGTCCTACGGCGTTATTGAGCTTCCTAGAGAAGGCGAGGATGGTGTGTATCCCAACGATGGGCTCACACTCAAAAAGCGTGTGCACCTTGGCCTGGAAGATATTATCGCAAAGACTGTTGCTCTAACACCTGATATTCAAGAATTGGTTGTTGAACCAGACTTCATGGCTTCCTTTACGCTGGACTCGCCATCCCGCCAAAATCAACCTGATGAGCTGGCCCAACGCATGCACCAATCCACCACCTGGAGGATTAAAATAAGACATGCACGTGATTTACATCAATTTGAAGACTCCGACTCTGATGATGAGGAGAGCTTGCATGGTGCGAATCAGGACTACGACGACAACAGACACATGGACCCACATCATACCGAAGCCTTTGTCTACCCTGACTATCTCTTGTATCTGATAGCAACAGCCGCGCATCGTCGAGGTATTCAACTTATGTCCCTGAGTTCAGACTATTCTTCGGCTCCATCGATACGAGCCCGCACTTTCGTTGAGCTTGTCCAGCTTTCCAGAGCCTTGAACATCTTGAGATCAGCATGGCTGTGGGCAGCATCAATACGCTGGTCAGGAAAGACAAGTCAGTGCTGCATGACTTGGACGATAAGCCTATTGCCGATTCCTTCAGCCACGCACTTGGTCGACTTCAATGTTTACGATCACTCACCTTATCGTTCGACAACCTTTACTTTGAAGATGATCGCCTTCCTATGTTGGGCAAAAGTCTAGATGCTATCAGTCAGCAGACCTTCGATCGTCTGACCAATGTCCATATCTATCACGCCTGCTTCAATGGGGAAACCTTGTGTTGCTTTCTTCACAATCAGCGGTCACTGCTTAGGAGACTCTGCATCAGCCGTGTTGCTTTACCAACCTTAGAGCATTGGAGACCTATTTTTGCTTTATTACTCGGTGAAGCGCAGGAGCTCGTAGACTTGGATCTCTCTTACCTATGGTCTTATTCTGGGAATGAGGAACTGTTTAGCCCCGGGTTGCACTGTGACGGAAGAAAAGAGACCATAACGGAGCTGCAGCAGGCTTTGGAACACTTTCCAGGCACGCTGTAATGAAATGCTAGTTAGCTTCACCGGAGTGCATTCTAGAAGCATTGCGCTGTATTCTCCGGAGAAACATAGGCTACTTGAAAGCCGAGACCAACCTGCGCCTTCTCTCCAGTTTGCTAGAAAGAATAGATCGTTTCCACAGCACTCTTAAGCCAACAAATAGAACGAGGTGCGTCGGCTCCCCTGGGCTAAGGAAGGAAGAAGCGGAAGCACAGCAAGAAAGATTCACGCCTGCCCAATTAAAGAGAGCAAGATCTGCGCCGCTTAAAAGCGCGCCCAAGAGCCCGCTAGCAAGCCATTTCTTCTCAACGGCGCAACAAAACGAGGGTGAGACGGCGATTGGCGAGTTCGTCGTCTGCGCTCTCGCCTATGAAGCGGGTGGAGAAGGCCAGGACGGTAGGGGTGTGTTCTCCGCAAACGTTCCCTTCTTTGCATCAACGATCTCATCAAGATCACGGAACGTTCGATAAAGCGGCTCTGCGGGATGGCACAGAGAAGTAGGTGCTAGGTTCGCGCTGTTAAGGTGTGGCAAGGTGAACGGAGCCTGAAGGCCATGACGACGTCGCGAGCATGCAAAGTAGGTCCGCCTTAAGGTCTGGGTTTAACGAAAGCTCGGTCCAAGATAGTCAGTGTTGAAGTAATGAGTAGTGTTAATCAAATAGAAGTGACATGAGAGGCTACATAGAAGAAAGGTGGGGGGATTAATTAAGTCTGTTACGTTAAGATTAGCTTGTAGTTCTAGTATCCTGTAAAAATACTATCCTGGATCTATAATTCCCAAGCTACCTTGTGCTTTTCATAAATTCAATGTTCTCAAGGTAGTACTTCAACGCCTAGCAATATTACACAAGGATTATGTTCTCTAACTTAGAATGGTCTTGGCCCTCTATTGCCTCGCCGAACATAACGCCTGACACGTAGCATTCTCCAATAAGCATGTACGCATCTCCCTTCTTTCGGAGTAGGTGTGGTAGAGGAGCACCAGCTACAACAAAAATCTCGTCGCCAATCTCCGCAGCGGCTGGTACCAAAGCCATAGTAACAGGCCCTATCAATGCAAACTTTCGGTGTCCACAACTCCTCAAGATCCATCTAAAGAAGCGCACATCTGAAGAGGTGAAACGGTGGGATCCTCGACACAATCGATGATACAAGCGCCCGACTTGCCGAAGGTCACCCGACCTTCTTACGGTATCTTGAGAGACCAAGCGGTAGAATGCAGACGATCGAGAGGTTGTGTCTTTCACGAGGTTTATTAGCTCCCGTTTCTAAGCCGGAACACCAGCCAAATTGCGCCATTCGAGAAGTGGATTAACTGGTCCGTCAACATGTAATCTTTCGACCTGGTCAAGCACAACTTGTGCATTGTCAAAGGCTATGCCAATCTCAGTGATTGAACCTAGAGAGATGCCTTTGACGCAGAGTTGGTTCGGATCCAGAAAATGCGTGGTTTCTGACATGCTGTCTTGATCTTGCATGTAAGTACCGCCAGCCATTAACTCCCGGTCTCGAGGTTTCAGCTCGAATGCCATCGGCCAGTCCGGAACGCGCGACCATTCCGGTACCCACGATGGAAGTGTTGCTGATCTAGTCTCGACAGTATGTCTCAGCAGACTCGGCCCCAGTTAAGAGTAGAGATAATTAGCTACTCGAGTGAAAACTGCCGAAGCCTGGACGCTATAATCTGGTTCGAGGGCGTCTGGAACATCCAGTCCTTGAAGCAGCGGGAGGACCCCGTATATTTTGTCCCTGAAATCAGAAGCCAGGCAGGGCCTCGTAGCCTGCAGGATGGACAGTAAGAATTGCGCCACGTTGGTGTCATGTGTTTGCTTGAGTAAGTTCACATGTGTAAGCAACTCTAGGATTGGCGTCTTAGGGTAGGTCCGGTCGAAGTGATCACGAAATGCTTCCCAGGCCAGAGTCAAGGTTCCACATTGGATCAACAGCTTGGTCGCGTTGAAGACCTCTTGGAGGGCCCAGCTGCGGAAGAACCAAGGGCGGTTAGTGAATTCCGTGAAGTCATCTCCACTTGGCCTAGACACGGTGATTTCGCGTCTTGGATAGTCGGCAAGGCTGTAGTTATACTCGAGCCATTGTATGACAAGCGCACTGTTGTTGTTGGCCTCTCCAAGATACACTATGACGCGCCTCGCTCCGGCATAGATCGAGCCCATGATTTGGACCTGTGCGCTTCTATCTGCGACGTTCGACTGGTCTATGCACACTGCGTCAAGCCAGAGCGTTCGGGATTGCTCGACGTGTCGGAGGTTCTTGAGCGCGTTGAAGCAATTTTGTGTGACGCGCAGCGGTGCCGGGCTGGCGGAGGGTGCGTTGATGCAAAAAATGTCTTGTTGTTCCTGTACATTACCCCGCGTGTAGGACACCGCTTCATAGCAAGCCCTTGTCTCCTTGCTCGACGAAGAAATGATGTCAAGGGTGAACCGTATCAGGTCGCTGGCCCGTCCAGGTTGCAGGTTCATGACTCGGAAGCTGTCAGCTCCGCAAAGAGAAGTCGCTGGGTATGACATCTCGAGGCGATTGATTAATGGAAGGGAGATGGTGTTTTGCCCAAACAGAACAACGCAAAGCAAGACTGTGTCATGTGTTGAGCCACGTGCTGTAGCCGTTCACTACCGTAGTCTGGTGGGGTAAGATGGTCAGCTTGCACAGCCTCTGTGCGTGCCACGTGGCAAAGCCGCTACCGCATAATCGAACGTTTGCATGCGATGCGTGCTGGCCCATGATGCTGACGAAGTGATGGGTGTCTATCGCTGGTCGAAGAGAGCCAAGGGGCGGGGACCACGAAATGGTCTCCAAGTCCGAAATTTAGAAAGCCTGAGACGAACTTGAGGATCTGGAGTTTTATGGGCAACCGCACACCCCATGGCGAACTTAGCATTCAGGAAAACATCTCAAAGACGTATTTTGAGTCTATCCTGTCTTGGCTGACATTTCAGCAACCAACGCTCTGCCCAAGCGGTGGTGGGCGACTCGCGCCAAGCCTCGGCGAAAACTTCGCCGTCCACTCCGCCGTCCATCGTCTTCGCATCAATTTGCTCACCACCGCCCTCAAAGTCGCCCACACACTCGCCGCGAACATGCCATACAGCACCCGCACATGCCCTCCTCGACAGGCAGTCCGATGCGCTGACATGACACCACACTGCTCGCCGTCTATCGACCAAGTCCATACGAAAAATAGGGCGGCGCAGTCAATGGAACGACTGCACCGCTGAGCTTTCGCATGGCACGGTGGATGCTATACTCACGCGCACGGCAAGCCTAAGAGGCACGGTGTATGCTACAGACCCTTATTGGCTCAATGTCATGGACGACTCATCTGCTTGGCAGAACGAAGCCAAGATCTGCACGTGAGTCTTAAACTTCACGTGTTAACGGGTACGAGCTGGGTGGCTCGGCTTGCTGAATGTGGACACTCCGTCGATGACCGCCGCTTCTGCTGGAGCATTGAACGAGAGTGCGCAGCGGTAGATGGAAAGAACTCGCGCCTCTATCGCGGGCCATTGCAGCACGGATGACATATCCACAAGCAGTGCAGAGAAATGGGATACAGCGTTCGAACACCGCATGTCTGAGAGTCTCATGATCGCAAGACCTTGAGCAGAGCTTGGCGATTGGTGTTTTGTGAAGATGGAAAGACATTCGAGAGGTGAGCGAGGGAAGGGCGAAGGCGAGGATTGGGGTGGTTTCGTCTCCTCTTCACACCACTGCTCTTTGGTTCACCTGTCCTCGCACATGTCGAGGGCATTGCTGCAGTCAGAACGCTTACATGCATCTTCCTTGAACAGATCAACGACTCACTGTTCAACTCGTTAAGGTAGCGAAGGCTCTATGGGGGACCGGCAGCGCACGGGAAGGGAGACCAAGGTGTTCGTGGTCATATGTGACTCGATCCCCGTCGTTCGAAGCATGCGAATGAACTCTACGGGTCTTCGATTGTACGTCCCACCAGATCTCGCGCTTTCAAACTCGCGCAACCAGATCAACAAAGACATAGGTTTTGCTGCTTCTTGTGTTATAACCAGAACGCTGGTCTTCGAGTGAGTGAGCATTACGCTGCAGTCGATCGTCGTCGTTTTACCAATCACCGGGACCAAGATCTGTTGCAGTACGGTACGGCATTTTGAGAGCCTACCTTACTGACCATACCGGGCTCAAAAAAGCTGTGCCCGCACAGTGCCCGAGGACTTGTTGCTATATGTTGTTTCTCCTCCAGCTCTTCTGTCCATAGAACAAACACGAGCAGACCAACAACTTCAACACAATTGCCATGTCAGAGCTAACGTCGCCACGTGCTAAACCTGAAGACCTCCCTTTTCCATCCACTCCGGACAGCATCATTGAAGCAGCCAAGCGGGTTCATACAGAAGTCTCCTAAATTACCTCTGCTGCCAAAAGCACGAAGCAGATATCCAGCTGTGCAAGGTGAAGGCCGCCAAGGAAGCCAAGCGGTGCGAGTGGATCAACTTGCTCGCCATATCTGAACCGAAATCAAGGCTAGAAGAGCGAGCAGACTTCGGTTGGGTTTGGATGCACGAAGACGGTTGGCAGACGTGGATCCCCGAAGAGAACAACAAACACCTTGAAGATGTGGTCGCTGGAAGCTGTCAATTGCAAACAGTGTAAGTGGCTGCGTCGGAAATTGGTGACTGCTGTGGAAGAGGCGCAAACTGCCAGTGACGAGTAGCAATGCTTCCAGCACATGCGGTCTTAGAGACTCGCATATTGATGCCGAAGAATGTTTCCGAAAACGTTAGGCGCCTGTTTACCGATTTGAAAGAGCTCGACCACGATTATAGAAAGCTTGACACATGCTACAACAACCCAACCATCTGCCACAATATTGAGCGTCTCCGCGCACACCAACGCACACTCTCCCGCTACCCAGCCGTCCGGTTCCAGGAACTGATCCACCCGCCCTTCGCAGAGAACGAAAGCGGAGAGCCGTGCCGCGAAGACCCCGTGGACGAGCTGCATGGCAAACTCTTCGCTGCAGCCCTCAAGACGACGGGTGTGTACTACGCTAATCCAGGGGTCGACCGCATTGCAGAACCCTACGATAGCGAGATGCCGTTTCATATGAGAAACGAAGCGTATTATTCGATAGAGAGCGTGTTTTGGCTCAAAGCAATAGGGTAGTCGAAGTTCTCGGACCTCTCAGCTGTGGAGATCCTCTCAATGCTCTCTCGAGCTCCGAACGGGATTTGAAATGGGAGTACTAAGAGCTGATCGACTTCAGTCTGCACGAATCCTTTTCCACCGAGGTCCACAACGTCTCTGAAAATGTACTTCAGGCGGCAAAGAAAGAGCTGCGTGAGCTCAACGGAGAGGTCTACTAACGTCAATACATGTAGGAGTACCGGAGGGCGTCAAAAGAATTCGAGCGTAGACACCACAAAATCCGAGATGACAAAGTCTTAGCATAATGAGGCTACAGCAGTGATTGAGCGGCTCTTCCGGCTCCTGCAAATCCACCTTGACATTCTTTAGCCGATCTGTTTAGCAAAGATCAAGCTTAAGCTAGATCGAATTTAGAGTTGTGGGTGTATACCATGTACTCTAGACCAGGCTAGAGTGTATCAATGACCCATGCTGTTAACTTGAATGAATTCCCTCGATCTGTGCAAGCAAAATAATAACCACATCTATTTCCAAAACACAATAGCGTTTCTGAGTTAGGCCCCATCAGATGCAAGGCAAGGCATCTTTGCACTGAAAACTTACCCATGCTCAAACTTTTGGATCCACCATCCCAACTCGGCTGTCAAGACAAAGAGATTAGCGATGTCATCCTATGCGCTTATCAACCCCAGTATCCAAGGTTGCCGTAGCACGCGTACGTCTGCAGTGTTGCGTCAACAGTCTTCACCACTTCGACTTTTACTCCTCACGAATACTTTCGTGCTAACTCTCAAGCTGATACAATCACCTCATGCCATGTCCTCTATCCCCACAGACGCACAGACGATAACAAAGTTCTTGAGGCGCTGAAAGAGCTCGGCATATGGTGCCCAATCCGCAACCGCCCATCGTCCTCTCCCATCAAGTCGTCCCATCTCAGCAAGCAGCACAGGAATCGAAGGGACTGGCAGCTTGGCCTTCCTGTCACACGTCGACACAGCACTACACTACGGGGGCTGCCAAGCGGTAATCCACAGGCGGTTGTATTGATGGACGGGGCATAATAATTGGAAGCACGGAGTTTGGTGATTAATTGGTTGTTCGCTCCTTCCGTAGCGGATGTTAAGAAAGTTAGACGCTAATGAAAAGCAACTGTGCAAAACCCCGTTCCTGTATCTGTCACATACCTACCTTCGTGTGTTCTAAAATCGGCCTATACATACTTTTACCGTCGGAGATGACTTGGGAGGACACTCTAGCATCGTGCCGCAATACTTTGAACACGATGCATTTGCGGTGCTTGTGTACGCAGATCCTACGTCAGTCCGCCATTGTATTTTGTTACTCCTTGGACCAACATCTCCTTCTCCGTCATGCTCAAGACTTCTGGATCGGCGTTAATCTCAGTCGCTGGATCCACCCACCCGGTCAACTCTCCGATACCGTCTCCGACTTAACCTTTTGGCCGCTGGTGTCAGCAACGTGGCCTATGATCACAGTGAAGGGCTGCTTGTACACGGCGTACCTGGTGATGATAAGCTGCATCTCGGGGAAGAGTGAGACGAACTAGATCGTGGAGAGTGGTTGGCAACATGCCGAATTTGCTGTAGTTTGCTTGTTGACTTGACGTCACGCTCCTCTGTGTCTTTGTATGAATTTCACCCCACCCCTATCCCGCAGCCAAGATAGCCCACGGGCTTTCCAAGCTCGTTCAGCGCGTGTACAAGGCTCGTCCCTTCACCATTCGTATTTGAGCAGCCGAGCTCTTCCTGGCCCGCGAGATCAACTACCGTGACCGCAGCCGTCTTTTTGACGCCCGCCTCCGTGATGCCCGTCTTCTCAAGACCCGTTTATTGGATCTTCTCAAGTCCCGTCTCCGCCACGCCTTTGTTGAGTCGGATATGGTAACAGCCGTGGTCGCGCGAGGATTTGGGCTAGTCTTCGTGTCTCTAACGAATCGTGGACAGGCCGTCATTGAGCGTAAACAAATTGCCGGATCCCGATTGGCCGTACGACATAATGATCAAGTAGCGATCCTCTGCGCGGACGACCTCTGGAAATAGTTTCAGCTTGTTGAAGACCTGCAGCGTCGAGTCATTTCGCCCAAACACGTGGTTCAGCGTGTATTCACTCTTCTCGAGTAGGATGGCTCGCCCGTCTGTGATGGTGTACATGAGAGACTGCTGCTCCAACGCAGGAATCTTAAGGTTTGTGGATGGGTCAAGCAAACCCTGATGCGGATCGGGGACAGAGCTTCATTGAGTACGAGTCGCCCTCATGTCTTGCTCATCAGCGCGTCGTCACTTTTTTGAACCGATTCAGCTCTCATCGTGTTCCTCCAGCATGTCTTCCTGCGTCTTCCGCAAGTCTACCTTTGCATCCCGCTTCTGCTCGAACACTACTCCGTACTGGTCCTTTGATTTTCCGAGCTCACGAATCTTGATTTTCTGATTGTCGCATCTGTTGGTCAGATCCTCCACCTTCTTTCTATGCTTGGCTCCGAGCTTTTGCAACTTTTTTGGACGTCTTCAAATGTTACGTGTTGAACGGACATGGTAGGTGTTGCGTCTAGATAGAGCTGCCAGGGAGGTTCCGTGTAGTTGGCTGCTGCTGCTTTGTGCACAGGAGCTGGCGTTATCGCGTGCCACCGCGGCAAGAAGATGCTGATGTTGAGGTGGTCGTCCACCCACGGCGTCGGGCTCGCGAGCTGGACGTCTGACAGGGACAGGCTTGGCGAGACGGGCGAGGTCCTTTGGCCGAGCAGCGGCAATTCAGCGTGCGACATGGCAGTGGAGGTGGAAGACTGCACGGACGTCACGTGGGACGAGTTGTCCGTGTGGGAACCAGCTGTTGATTGAGGTAGATCATGCATGAAGCTTTGAACGTCTCGGTCCAGCCACGACGGCTGGGCGTGGAGCGAGAGGACCATGTCGCCGGAGTACATGGTCTTGCCGGGGGATACCGTGCCTTCAAGGTGGTGTGTGATATCTTGATGGTAACACACTTTGCAGCAGTTGATGGTTCTGGCCCAAGAAATTGGAGGTGGATGGATCGTCGCTTTGACTAGGCGGGAACAGGTGGAGCGGTCAAGTGGGTGTGGTGGGCATGTGGTAGTCTTCATCACGTGCCATTTCGAAGGTGAGGGGGAACATCTAGGAACAATCTTGCGTAAACAGAGGAAAGGACGTGAGACCTTGTCGACCAAGCATGTTATGGAAGGCTGCCAGAACGCACGGGCGAAAGTGCAGTCTGCGACGATGGACAGCATACAAGAGAGCACAGGCAGTGCAGTGTGCGAAGGAGAGACCGAGTCTCACGATTGTGGACATTATCGAGACGTAGGAGCTGAGCGTTATTGGCGGTCATGATGTGAGTGTGAAGTAGCAGAGAAGGCGAGACCCGCCGTGATCGAGGCTCTGCACGGCATCAACAATCCGCGTCTCTGATTCTTTCTGCCTCTTTGTTGGGTTGAGATATAGTTTGTCACGTAGTGAGGATGAAGGTGGCACGGTCGATCCTAATCCCTGGAATCGCAGAAGTGGTCAGATGCAGTATTTCTTCTTTGCACCAGGCTAGCTTCGGTCAAAATGCGTAGCTGCGGGCCAGCGCACTGACAAGACAATTCCAGCTCAAGTGTTGTATTTCCGATGTTTACGCTTTTACGCATCAGACACCGCCCACATGCCTAATACTGCCTTCGCGCACGCTGCAGCTGTGGCTGCAGCGTGCTTTTGCCAGCCTTTATTCTTGTGGCTGTCAGCGTAATCGCAAACGCCTTTGATGACGATTGTCGCCGGTATTCTCCAAAAGATTCCTGCACTCTCCATCTCGAAAGCAATGAGTTCGTCTTCTCCAGACATGTTGTCCCGAATCTTCGCTGATTTTATGACAGAGTCACCACATCCAATCCGGCCAAAATGGACCTTAGGCCCTTCAGTCTTGTTTTCCTTGCGTTGGACCAATTCCTGTGCACTGCATTCAAGATCCACGCATAACATTTCCATGGCAGTCGAACAAGCGCCAGCTGTTTCGTCTTCGAAACAGTCCCTCGTATCGCATTCATGGTCGTCTCGATGTCTGTGAATGTACTTTGGCTGATAGAGTTTGTCTTGCTCAGGCCCCGGATAGGAATGATCTTCAAATCCTGCGGTTGCGCACAATTCTCTCAAAAGTTCTTCAGTAGTCTTGTGTAATTCCTGGTTTACAGTTACCCAAGAAAGCTGGTCCAGAAACGCTCGAATCCTATCGGGGAATCGACCGAGGTCATCCCGGCGCGTTCTCTTTCGTACAATTTTGCTGTCGTATTGACGTGCGTAGTCATATTGCACGATCTCTGTGCCGACAATGACGTCCCCCAGTCGTATTTCTTCTCCAGTCATGGGGTGTTTTGGCATGCCGCCACACACGCCAACAACAAGAGCAAGGTTGACGTTTGGAAAGCTTCTCAGTAAGGCGCTCGCTGTATGTGCTCCTGCTAATTTGCCAGGACCGGACATTTGCACAAGAACCACATTGTGGCGCCCAACCCAACCCGTACTGTAGATATTGCTCTCATCGTTCTGCCCATGGGCGATGCCTTCCTTTGTCCAGATCCCATCGAGTAGAGCTGCAACGGCGCTAGCCTCTACAGCGAGCGCACATATTATAGCGACGTAGAAATGGTGACGAGTCGGAACTTGGGGACGCGACGTTGCGTTCGGATTTGTAGCGCCGCGGCAAGTGAATCTGGCTCGTGGCGTATGTTCATTATCATCGCGTGGCCGATCAGAAGCCCGCCGCAAGCCCGCCGCTAGACTTGAGGACACGGCACCTTCAATACCTGGTGCGAATGGTAAAGACTGTTTACCAAAGGAACAAGGCAATGTGAGAGATCATTTGGTACCGTGTTTGATCTGAGGACAGACATCATGCCCATTGAAGTGAAAAAGTACCGCACCGTGATCAGGTAAGTCGCATTGCTCTTGGAGATCTGTAGCCTGATCGGAGTTCTTACGGTACAGAACCTGACATCTGTCCACGCGTCCTCCGGACCTAGAACCCGCACATACGCATGTGTCGAAAATCCCGGATGAGCCGTGCCACGCAATGCTGGTCGTTAGATTCCTGGGAACTGTTGACTGGCTCCCGCCATAGTTCGTCATCATCATCTTTAGATCCGAAATCAAGACAGCGAGAAGATCCTGGTTAGCCGGGACTCGAATCTCATCGCAACACTGATGGTATGAGTCTGGGTCTGGAATGATCATCTCGCCAAAGTCACGGCCAAAAAGGGTGACAGCGCGAACAGATTGGACCAACGCAGGCCAGCTTTTGCCCAGTGTATCGAATCTCGCAATACGAGGAACCAGGAAGTTTGTTTCAACCGCTACATCATTGAAGTCCCAACCTTCTAGATGTGCAAAAGCCTCGTTTTCGGGTCTTTGATGATATTCGTCGACATACCATTCTTGATGGTCCATCAACTTCTCCAACATCTCGTACAAAGTGTCGATTAAATACCCGAGTAAGCTATCACTCTGATCGCTTTGCCCAGGTGTCTGTTTGTAGACCGGCAACGCCCTATTGTGCTCGTTTACAAGCACTTCGAAGGCCGACTCGGCCGTGTAAGGTTGTTCCGCGTCCCGGAACGCTTCCCATTCGAACGTGAACATGAACTTGGGTGTCGTTTCCGCGCGAGATCTCAGGCAAGCGCGGACGAGGTGTAACAGTGCAGTGGTGCCGTTGGCCAGCCAGCCCCGCCTCGTTGAGTCATCCCATAGTACAACATATCGCCGGTGCATGGCCTTGAACATCTCATGATAGGTCTTCTGGCGGACGCTGCGTAACACGTCTCTTGCACCAAGAGTGTACGAGCTACCGCCATGTATCGGCTCACCTTTGGACATCGCCACAGGAAAGAACTCGCATCCTGTACTGAGGGTTCCCAGGCCCGAGCCTTCCACCGGATATGTCGCACAAGCCGATCCTACAGCAAACCGAGATCAGCTTGAGATACGGGGAACTGAGTCGGAGCTGCTCTTACCAACGTAGTTTTTTACTCTAGAACTCCACCCAACGATGTGTCGAGTGTTAACCAAGTCAGAGATATCGACGTTGTCCGCATGAACACCGCGATTGACTGTATATGAGATCCGGGAACCCCCTTTTTGCTGCAGAAAGTGCCAAAGGATCACACCATCATTGAACTGTGTTGGAACTAACATTGAGGCAAACCCTTTTATGAACAACTTCCCATTGAACATGTGAGCGCGTCGTGTGCCGATCAAACCCGCCATCATACTAAGGGAAATCTCGAGGCCTGTATTAGGCTCTGGTCTGCGAAGTATAGGGAAGCCTCGTACAACGACTGGGTTCTGAAACATGTCATGCCAGCATTGACAGTGAATACCGGCTGGCCGCTCCTCTTTATATTCTTCGTCCGAGTCGAAGCTAAACTCAAGACTGACACCGATATGGGCTTTGACAGCGATTTTGGTCAAGTAGCTGGAGCTCTCGGTATGCATCTCTCCCAGTCGAGGTTCACAGTAGACAACTCCTGACTCAATGGGAGATGAGCGGAGGGCAGCACCGATCCATGCAAACTGCTCGCCAATTTCGGCAACAGAGTACGCCGTTCCGGTCGCTTCGATCATAAAGTCAGGCTCCGATATCCAAGCGACTAGCTTTGTGTTGTCTGGCAAGTCGCCTAAGAGCGTCTCATTAACTCGACAGCACCTTGCAAAAGTTCAGGACCACTTACAGTAGTGTTGCTTGTTGCTTTGGCGTATCACGGTTTTGATGAGGTTCATGATGTGCTTTCCCGTTTGGGGCCAGGTTTGACATAGGTACTCTATGCACGTCTGGGCCTGAGCATCCCGATTGGATCCAGTGAGAGCGACGACCGTTTCTAGAACTTTGTCCGCGTTCTCTCTGTGACCCTGCTCCGAGAGAAAGGCTAACGGATCCCAATTGATATGGAACGTGACTCTATATGCGTCTGCTGACCGACTCCTGCTTACTTTGCGAGGAGAGGGAAGATGCTGAATAATCCCTTGCCTCAAAGCTTTCATAACGTTTGGCTCAGCGCTCGTCAACTGATACTCACGTTTCAGGCTGGATAGAAGCCACTGATAAGCTGGAGCTTCCACAACAAGTTTCCCATACCGAGAGAGTGTCTTCGTAGGGTTGTTTTCATCGCCTTCGTCGTCATCCTCCTCATCCTCTATGTCGTCGTTCTCCAAGTAGGGGTCACTATGCTCTTCGGAGCTTTTCGTCATGTGAATATCACTGTCTTCCGGATCTGGCATCGGCAAATCTACGGCATCGTAAGTAGTGTTCTCCTGCTTCTGTTGCCAGCTTTGAACGATCGAGGTTTTGTCAACTTCGACAGGGATTCGGCCAGTAGATTGGGCGAGGGCATCTCTCAATGATTCCACAAAATGACTGCAGAGATAGGGTCAGTTCAATCTAGGACTACGAGGAGTGTGGTTGAGGCAAACTACTCACTTGCGAAACCTGCAAATGAAGACCATGGTTTCACGATGCTCCTTGTCCTCGGTTCCATATCCAACTTTGAGGGCAAGAGCTTGCAGGTGATCGGGCAGAATATCATAGATTCGCTCCAAAATCTGACTGTCGAGTGAGTTAAGGTCAAGGTGTTTTAGAAGATCGTGAGCTATCTCGGAGACATATCCGTCGTTGACAGACTCGGATATGCTGAGGGCAGAGTAAACGGACCCTTCACTGTCCATTTCTGCTTCCAAAGTTGAGGTTTCTTTCACAATTCTAGATGTCCTGGATCCATATCCAGAGTCAGTAAACGCGCCATCAACCACACTTCCGTCGCCGAATTTCGAAAATAAAGGTGGCTTGGTTTTGACTGCGGCCATTTGAGATAGGAGTGTGGAGATATCTCTATGTCCCAACGCTAAAGCTGCTTGGAATGCGTTGCCGTGGTGTCCACCCTGCGCGGTAACGTCGGCGCCTTTGCCAATCAGCATCTTGACAACCTGCTGGTGGCCCCCAGCCGAAGCTGCCTGCAGTGCGTTGCCGTAGTATCCACCCTGCGCATTAACGTCGGCACCGTTGTTGAGCAGCATTTCCACAAGCGCCTCATGCCCAAATAAAGATACGACACTAAGATGGGAGTCCCGGCTACTGAGTTCGATGTTTTGGGCCTTTGAGTAAATAGTGGACCACACTAAGAACGAATCGGACTTTGGATCAGACACCTGTAGTCCAAGATGTGTCACAACTGGATCTTCGCTCATGCTGAAGCTGGCTTCGCGGAAGTGTATTGGCCAGAACTCAGCAGAGTAGTCCAACATGGCGTCTAGGACACGGTTTGTGCTGATTTGTGCGCTTCCCGCACTCGCAGTTGAGATCGTCTCAGAGCTAAAGAAACTAAGATATCGGACGCACTGCTCTGCAAGGATCCGATGCCCGTGCTGCATTGCAAAAGAGTGTTGCCATCGCACCCCTTGAGGTACATCAATAGATGATGACCGATCAACCAAGAGAAAATCGCGAGCAGTCTTGTGAAGTAAGTAGACCTTGTTGTGGTGGACCGAGACGAACAGCGAACATAAACTCCTAATCCGCAACTTGAAACTGTCGTCCTTCTCGAGCTCGAGATCCTGGAACGTGTGTATGGTTTCGTCCAACTCCATGGCAACATTCAATTCCGAGAGTGTCAAAGGACGGCTAGCGGCCAGTATGATCGCTAAGGCCCTCCGGACGGCCGACTGATGTTTGGATCTGGCCAAAATTTTCTCATATGCCCCATTGATATTTGTCGGTACGTGGTCCAGGGCGGCTTGAACACCCCTCGTCGTCTGCTGAAAGCCTTCAGACTCCAGGTAGTCAAACACTAGATACACCCAGAGGTAGGTGCGATGTTCAACACTAAGCAGTGACCGCGCTAGCTGAGCCTTGACATTGTGTTCCAACTCCTTCTCTTCGGCCATCCTCTCAACGCGGTACTTAATGACATGATTAACCTCTTCACTAATGGTATCATATTCCTCTTCCCCAGGTATATGGATAGGCGGAAAGGACATGACTAGACCCCGGAATCTCCCTACGATGTGCTCGTACGGGCGGCTTGTCATGAGATACTTCAGCGCGCAAGGACTTGACAGACATTTGCGTGACTGGCTCTCGATGTTGCGCATCAGATCCTTGAAATCTGACTCGACACACTCATCCAGAGCATCCAGGACTACGATGACGGGTCCTGCTTGATCGTCATGCACAGAGTCTTCAAAGACTGTCCAAAGCGACTTCTTTGAGTCAACTAGGCCCTCGCCGTCCTGCTCGTACTGTTTCATAGCATGCTTAAGTAAATTTGGCTTCTGAGAGAAGAGTTGGTGCAGCAGCGCGCAGAGAGCTTGACGGACTGTGTTTTGATCTTGATCCCTAAAGAAAAAGTAGCAGACAGTAGCCGGTTCTGGCAGAACATAGTTTACCAGATACTTCGCTAAGACTGACTTCCCACAGCCAGGATCCGCGGTGACTAGAAGTGTCCCAGAGACTTGTTCAAGCCATTTCTGGAAGTAGGCGTGTTCGAGAACCCATTTGCATGTGCCGTCTATTCGATCTTCCACACGATCTTTGTACCACTCGTAGGTAGCATCTGTTATGCTCTCAATATGACGAAATAATCGAAGACATTCTCGTTGGCGGTCAGACAACTCCTGGTCGCGGACTGTTTGCTGAAGATTAAGCGACTCCTCTGCAATGCTTCGATAGTCTTCAGTAATTGCCTGATGCTCTACTGCGGTCGGTTGGAGGTCTGGTATGTTTGCAAGTGTTAGCCTACATTTGCGTGATGATTACGAAAGAACTGCCGACTGACCAGAGAGCACTTCAGCAATCTTCTTCTCTGCTTGCACCTCATCTAACGGAATGACCGATAGTAGTTCTTTTGTGTACGCTGCCGCTGTCCCTGCCGCATACAACTGCCACTTCTTGTTCTTGTGCGAGTCGGCGTAGTCGCAAATGCCACGAATTACAAGACATGGGAAGCTGTTCATAAGGCCTGCTGCTTCCATCTCGAAGCACAGCACGCCACCAAGGTTTGCGCTGAGCCTGTCTCTCTCTGCAGCAGTCTTCATAACCTGGTTGCCAGACGCAATCGTTCCGTAATGTACTACCACTTCCTGCCGTCTTGCTTCGCGAGGTACTGATCGGTCTTCACTACATGCTCTACACGTAGGCCCTCCTCCGTGGCTGTACTCTGCTTCAAAGAGTACGTCCGGACCAGCAGTTTCGCGACCAAAGTCAGGCAGTTCGGCAAGCTTGGAAAGAAACTCCGACAATTTGGCCCTCCCCCTTGTGTGTTTAGCCTGCACTTTCGCAACAGCTCCAAGGAGTATCGCAGGTGGCGAGTTAAGCGAGCCTGTTCGCTCAAATGCAGGCAGCGAATTAAGTGAGGTCTCTTGCTCGGATTTGATCGTGTTGGTCTTCCCCAAATCGTACTGCACCACTCCACCGTGCGTCTTATGCGGCGTGCTGACCACAACATCGCCAAGTCTGACGTCTGCCTCCTCGCTAGGGACACCGCCACCGATCCCAACCAGTAGACCGAAACGGGTTGAGGGGAAAGTGGACTTCATCTGCACAGCGACTGCTGCTGCTGAGTTGGTGCCTATCTGACCCTTAGGCAGGCAAGCAATCACAACGTTGTGTTCGCCGATTCTTCCGCATGTGTAGATGTTCGTGTCGTGCACGTTGTACTCGGGCGTCTCGTGTTCTTCATCGAGCATTTCCTCGGCGGCTGCTAGCTCCACTGGTAGCGCGCAGACCCATCCTACGGTATAGTCTTCGCAGCGGAGAGCCATTTGAAAACGCTATGCTAGAGAGGAATGGTAGCTGAAGTTCGTGCTAGCTCACGGTGTAACAAGTCACGTCATGCGCGAGCAGGCTGAGGAGTTTGGGAGAATGCGAGCATGTGGGCAGGCTGAGGAGAAAAAGGGGGAATGGTGGTCATCATGGGCAGGCTGAGCAACAGTATTCGTGTCACGATCAATCTGCCAGGCTGCCATGCAGCCCGCCGGCTCAGCCTCTATGATAGGCTGAGATATAATTGCGGCAGTGGGGAGCGGCGGCTAAAGTTGGGGGCGGGAACGGCAGTCGGCGCGGGAAGATCATGAGCCGAGACTGCCTAGGTAGGATCACGTGGTCGTACCTCGAAAAAGCATGCCACGTAATCTTTTGGAACACTAAAAGGTATGACGAGAAAAGGGCTATAAAAGCTGGCTACAAGTAGGTAGGGTGAGCCTCAAGGGACATACTGTCTACGATGGAGTTGAGCATCACGTGATTTTGGCGCTGGTGGAACCATCCTCCGTTGCTCCATCGATACGCCGAGTATGTATAGCTTGGCCATCTGAGACTCTATGCGACTGTGATTCAACTATAATGATTGCCTGAATAAGCTCCCAGCTGCCCCTCGAGTCCTCCACAATATTTCCTTCACCTGGGCAGCTTTCTAAGTACTTGGGCACAGGTGTCCTTGGCTTGTCTGCCTTCTGTAAATGCACGCCGCCTTACTTCAATTTCAAGTCACGAGGCCGAAGCTTTACCTTGAGAGTCGTATACCATTTGGTGGTCACATTGGCCTCTCCCCGCACACTGAGATTTATCGCCCAGTTCAACGTACGGCGTATGTCTCAAGGCGCAGAGTGATACGGTGCGGCGGTGCCCGGCATGGTGGTGATAGCGGTAAGGACTCGTCACGTGTCGTCTCGATGTCATTTGAATATCGCTGTAGCTCATAGGCGGGCGCATATGCATAGGCCATGAGTGTAGGCCGAAGCCTGCGACGTGTCAGAGTTCTGCTCGAAATGCCACGTGACTGCTTAGGAAGTAGGCTGTACGTTGTTCTAACGCGGTACCACCGTCTGGGCAAAATTGCCACATAGAGTAACCGCGTCGATGTAGCGGCCATAATGCACAGCCAATTGTTTCGCAATGATCTCGGTGGTGGAGAAGTTCGTGTAGACAACTCGTTCGCGTTGCGACGGACAAAAACTGGCGATTGGCTGCGAATGCCGGAGTAGGTATGGCCGAGCCCCTCGCGCAGAACCACACCAGGGCTCCGCAAAACCGGGAGACCGCCGCTTGACAGCGTCTATGGCCTGCTGCCACTCCCACGCAACCATCAAATGAGGATTGGCAGGCATGGCATCAGAGAAGTCAAGCGTTGAGATGTCCAATGCCACTCATCGTCCTCTTGGCACGCTCGCCGTCCCAGGGAAGACGAGACGGCGTCCGAGACCATCACTTCACCTCATGTTCTGCTCAGCCCCCCCAACAAGTCCATACCTTCGTTGCTGATCCCACAGTCCCTGCGCCTCTTCTCTGCCCACCTTCATCAGCCACCGCAATAAACGACCAACGAGAACGCACCGCAAACGACGATGTTGTAACCCACGCGCTGCATACCAATGGAGCTCTCGATTCTCGGGTGCGATGTACACATTATATCGTACAAGGCGCCTAGAGGATGTGCAAATGATGCAATGGAAAGTGAGAGAGTGTATCATCGTCTCTCGTCCACTGCGCTGAGCAATCCAACGTTTGAGCAGCTCGACTCTGGACTCAACCTTGCGTATAAATGTCTTAAACGTGACAAACTCAAGGGTCTGACAACGCTTCCTTTGCAGTCGAGCAGAAGACATCGGGGAGACGTTCTGTCTTCCTTTAGTGCTATAGACATTCATGACGGCTACACAGTCGAGAAAAACGCGAGAAGAGCTATTCAAGCTTTACCTCCTTGGCTTCGCCGCGTCATACGAGGCAATGCTCACTTGAATCACATGTCATGCAGCACATCAAATTGAGTAACATTTCATTTCCGGACTATACCATTCCCAGCTACGTAGGCCCTTTGCAGCGAGTGTCACCCTCGCTATCTGACGAGAATGGCCGGTTGCAGAATACACCACAGACTGAAGAGTGCCATCGTAAGTCTTGTCGCCCCCTTTCAGCTTGCTGCTCAGATCACAGAGTCGTCTAGCGCATCATACTCTCCCCTGTCGCCGTCCACCACGATCTTGCCCGCGCCTTCTGCGCGCGCCAATGGTGGAAGAGACAACGCTTCGACTCTCGTGCCTACGTTCTAGTGCGCGTCCCGGGAGCCATTCGCATGCTCTCCACCAAAGCATAGAGACGGCTCCTCCTCTTCGCCAGACGGATGGAGCAGCACTTCACACAGACGCTGCTTCAGGAGTGCCGCAATATCCTACGTAGCGGACGCTTCCGCACGGCGTTGGGGAATTTCGCATAGGAATACACACTGAAGTACTCACTGACTGGCGTGGGCGGGGGCACTCGATATGTCTTCTCCATTGTAGTGGCAGTGAAGTTGCATGGTCTGCCAGAAGTAGGTTTGGGGTGTGGGTGGCTTCTGGCAGCTGAGATGGAGGACAACGAATCAAATGGGGATTGATATTCTACCAAGGTGTTCGTGAACAACAGCACGATAAGCGAAAAGCAGACGGCGTGAGCACCAAAGGAGGACGTGCCCAGCGTCGCGGCTTTCACCTTCACCGAGCTTCCGTCAAGGGGTGTAGGCACTAAGATAAGCCGACATCGTCTCACAAGAAAGGCAAGAAATTGTTGCTTGCAATTTCATTCGGCACATAAACGGAGGCTTTCGTCACATGCTTCCATTCTCGACTGGTCAAGTAAGATCAAAAAGGTAGTGTCATGGTGTGTTGAAGATGTGGTCAATTTGACTTCCCTAAGCTGCGAAACTGGGCGGCATTAGACAAGGACGGCGGAGATCCCGTCACGATTGTGTATTTGAGGAGGAGTCGCTAATGGAGCGGGCGATGCACATGCAAGGTGAATAGTGACTGTGTTGTAGCTCAACGCCTTCGAGTTTGACCGCGTCACAGCATCCAACGAATCTACCACAGAGCAGGTGAGCAGATTGATCCAGGAAACCCTCTGAGAGTAGTCCTTTAGCTGATGTAGATGGTTTTTGAGTTGAGTTTGTTTGCTATCGAAAAGCCTGCAAGACTCGAAAGTCACCCAAAACACCCTACGCATCTTGGCGCCCGGACATCGCCGACCGGTTGACCTGGGTTTCATTTCAGAAGATGGGTCTGTACTGCGCTCCGAGATCAGTAGGTGTTTTGGTAGAGTTGGATAGTCTGCTGTCGCTCAGCTAGTAAGGATGGTGACCTTGCCGTATATTGACGATATCAGACGCTGTTGTGATGACGATATTCACCAATGCTGGCAGTTGGCGCTGCTGTGTCTTCTTTGGGTAGGCCTGAGTATTGGCACGCGTTGTCGATGACGGACGATTGGCTTCTACTTTAGGACCAGAAGGCGGCGGGGTAAGGGTCAGGTGTCGGAGGAGCTGATTGTGAAGGTATTCTCTAAGGCCAGTTCAGCTCAGCGCTTGGAGACGCGTGACGGACCTCGTCCTTACTCGGCTAGCCGGTAGGTCGCAACAAGCATGCGCTTCCTTTTAAGTAGCTGCGTCGAAGCCTACATGCTCAAGTTCGTCCTCGCCGCAATGTAGATAGGAGCTGAACCTATGAGCTGCTAACATGGCCCCTCCGATGATGCTTGCTTGTTCAAGCGGCTGTTCCAGGGAAGACGCTCACCGCTCTTTGAGACAGCCTAGCAGATTGGGGAGCAGCGCGGTCGGGTATCGGTGCGTCCTTGGTATCACTCAGAGTGCGGGTCGTGTGAGCATCGAGGCGGTTCGTATACTCTGCTATGCATAGCGGCATTGGAAACGACGGCGTTGCGCCCTTGCGAAGAGATCAAGGCACGCAAAGCACCGGTTACCATCGATGGAGCAGATCTCTTCTTTTCTCCAGGATGTCTGGGAAGGTCAATCTGGTACCGGCAAGAACTTTGTCCCTTTCAGTTCGCATATGCCTACTGACCTCACTTGAAGACCAATCGCTATCACCCCATAAGACTACGTCGCTTTCTCATCCCTCATCGACCGCGCATGCTACCCACTGCCACCTTGCTGTCAGAAGACGTACCCATGGCCGAAATTTGGAAGACCACTTCTGCACTTGAAAAAATCAGCAAGATCTTCGGAAATGTTCATAGCATGAGTGAACCGTGTGCGAGAAAAGTTGTTCTTCGGACGAGCTGTTGCCGATGAGTGACTTGATTAGACGATGATGACCCCGCTAGGTAAGATCCGAGCACTGACTTGCAGTGTCGCCAACCCTATTTTCAGTAAGCAGGGCACATTCGGATTTTTGAGAATGATTCGGCGATCTCTCTATCAAAGAACACTGCATATGCACCGCGCTAGAGACCCAGGATATCTGATCCTGTTAGAGTGTAGAAGTGTCGCACACCAGCTCCGCAAGATTGCTAGGGTATCTCAAATACGCTAAGTCTAGTTGTCTCAATTTCACCAGAACCAGAAGCTGGGACATACTTAAATCGATCCCCTAGAGCAATACTACCTCGAGGGGTCCTCAATTCCCCGCTCACGGTCAACAGCAGTCCAGCGTGGCAAATTTGAGTCGTTCTGGGACGGGTGGGAAGATAAATTTCTATTCCTACCTACGTTTTGTCGGCATCAGATCATAATGCACCTATCCTTCGCCCCAGAGTCATCAAGTCCATCACTAAGAAATGCCGCTGAGTCCTTTGCCGTGCCTCGTACATCGACGAGAATGAAAAAGTAAGCAAGCAAAGCAAAGCAAATCAGATTGCAACGCGCGATCCTCCTGAAATGGGCTCGAGTAATTATTCGTGATCTCATCAGCACGGCCCCAATTGCCGATACTTCCAATACTCAGAGAACCTCCTTTTTGAACTTCTTGGGGCAACCTTCGACGGAAGCCTCGGCATTCTTACGCTTGACCATCGCCTCAAAGATGAATGCCAGGTTATCCCCGTCTTCCTGGATGCCAATAGTGTCAAGTTCGAGACCACTTTCTTCCTGGGTGGCTAGAACCGGAAGTAGAGCACGAAGCTCCTCGAGCTTCTGTTCTAGCTCTGGGAGTCGGTCTCTCACATCAGCACGAATAGCATCGCCTTCCGGTGTCAGGATGTAGTTGATGGGCAGCAATTGCCGAAGAGATTTACTAAAGTCTTCGAACAATCTCTCGATACCACCGAGATGCTCCATGAGCGTCTGAAGCATGCTTTTGTCAAATTCGTCCTGGAAGTGGTTGATGACACTGTCGATTATGTGCCTGTCGCCGTGCAAGAGCATATCTGCAAGCTTCCGTTTTTGAAACTTCAGCTTTGGCTCGACATACTGCCTGTACTGCCTTTTGGCCTTGGGGCTCGGTGCTTTGTATCAGGTACGGTATTGAAAATCTCGATGTAGATGTTATCGGTCTTCTCTGCGATAAGATTGTTCTGCCTTTCGTAGGTCATCGTTGCCCATTCTAGCCTTTCAGTCTGCACGCGATGAACCGCTTCCATAAGACCCATCAACTTGACTTGTATTTTAAAGCGGAAGGGGAGGGTTCCCACTTCTTTTTGGCCTTCTCAACGGTGGGCAGATTAGCCGTAGAACTGCTCATCGTCCGGAGGACCTTTCGATGCATTTTGTCGAACGCGTACACGAAGGATGGTTTCATTGGTCGCATGTGCTTAGAATAAGTGTTTTTCACTTGTGAAATGACGATGTGAGAATGTTAGCAAGGTCTTTGTTCCAGTTCGCACCGTTCTCTAGACCTTTGGCTTTGGACACGCCCGTTGGTACGGTTCCTCGACATTTGAGAATACGATTGAAGGCCGCAGCCTTGAGCTCATTCCAGTCGCCCAGGAGAAGCTCAGTGACTTGATCTTTCATGCGAGGAACGTCGGCCTGGATCTTTGAGATGCTAACATCAGATGCGGTCTGGAAAGATGACTTTGTCTGCGAGAGCAAGCGTGCCATAAATGGCTTGAAGATGTCCTCGAAGCAAGTGGCGAGGGTTTCGAAACCTCCATTCCGCTCGGTGTCGTTCACAGTGTACTTGATCTTGTCGATGAAGTTTGGAAGGACAGTGTTGATGTGAAGGTCGTAATCTCTGATGTTCTGTTCGGCGGGTAACGAATATAGAAACTGTCGAATTGCAGGGATCCCAGTCATCTTCACGGGTAAGGATGGCTGATTCTTGAAATTGATCCTTGTCGGCTTAATCCATTCCATGTATTCCGCCGCGGAAGTGTGGAAAATCTCCAGCGCATCTTGCCCCTTTCGACCCTGCAATTTGGCCGACAGTTCGGCAGTCATCTCTTCATTGCGGTCCAGAACCTTCGTCTGCTTTAGTAGACGGTCGAGGTACGACTTGTACTTGTCGATGAAGTTCTTTTTCTTCAAGGTCTCATCGTCTTCGTCATCGTCGAGTGGAGCTTCCTCATGATCAGCGTCTTGCAATAAGTCCTTGATTCCATCGTATTTGACCCCAGAGCACTGTAACAACTGGTTGCTGCTGAATGCCTACAGTCTTGTCAGCAATTCAACATTTGCCAATACTCATTCGTCACGACTTACATCGATCTTGGTGGTGACTATCCTGACATTGGCAGCGCCATGATGAGCGATCGCTGCACGGGAACTATTAATGACTTTGTCATCGGAGGAGATACGGATGATATCAGCCAAGATGAGCTCCACGTCGACGCTGTTTTTGATCTCTTCAGCATGACGAACACGAGACAAATTGCTATCGCCCCAGCCTGAGAAATGTTAGAGATGCCGAAGACGATAACCATTTGGCACTTACCAGGGAGGTCCATGATCTCGATCCCGGACTGTAGAAGCTCATTGTCGAACTTGACCGTGATGTGATCAACGAGAGGCCAAAGGCAGGTGGTGTTCTTCATTTTAGTAAGGAAGGGCTTGAGTTGCTGGAGGAGTTCCTTCTGGTCATTGGCGAGCTTGATGGCGGTACCTGAACTGCCACCTTCCCTATGCAGAGTTTCTTCGCATTTCAGCTGACAGATCCTGATGAACTCTCCGTTTCTGTACGACTTCGAACTCCAGCTTTCTTGAAATGCGCTCCGAGACCCAAAGAGTGTCAGGAATACATCTTCGGCAGTGTCCTTCAGACGGCGCTCCAATTCTTCGTGGTTGTCGGGCTTCTTTCGCGGGGTATCGTCATCATCTGAATCGTCGTCGGCATGCTGGTAATGGAAGTAGTTCCTAGCGTGCTCTTTGAGAAGGGCCTCCCTCTTCTCTGCAACCAGGAACTCAATCTCAGCCGAGAATCTAAATTCGCCACTGTAATGCACATAACGTGTGATAGAGGACGTACAAGCAGCTCCGTCGGCTCCAGTAAGCGAGAGGCCGTCACAGTCGAACAACGCATTCAAAGTAAGCGACTTGCCCGCTCCTTGCGCACCGATGAGAGCTACTTTGATTGGTGGGCTGCGTGAAACGTTGGCGAGCTCGGTGGAGGTACGTAAGAGATGTTGCAGCTCTCTGTCATCGCTTGGAGAGCCATCTAGCATACTGGCAATTGATTTTGAGAAGCTTCGGAGTAGCTCGGCGATCTTGGCTTTGTCCATACTGTACCAAATGTGGTCGGGCTTCTTTTCGAGGGTGGGATCGTATCTGGAGAGGGTCTTCTGCGTGCTCAAGTACGCACTGAACTGCTCAAGGCTCATGACGTCCGATGACATGGTGCTGGGACTTCGAGAAGCCAGACGCACTTAACCGTGAGTGAATGTATGAAAGTAGAGTGTGATGGTGTTATGGAAGAAGTTGAGAAGTTGGGGCGACGGGTAGGGTTTTATAGTAGCAACGACAGCTAGTACGTCACATGCGTGCTGTCTTGCTAGAAGTGGAGGTAAAGGTAAGAGAGGCAGCAGGGACCTAAAGCTCAACAGAACCAGGTGAGAGGGGGGCTTGTTTACATTACCGACGTGAGCAAGTGAGACAGTTGAGCGGGTGAGCTCGTAAATTCTTCAACTATGACATAGAAGACTGCCGCTGTATTCCATTCGTTACCTATGCACAAATGCCGCGAGCGATGTCTAATGGCACGTTACTGGTCTTCCGGTGCAAGCAATGGCTTATCGACAGTGCCGTACATAGTTCCAGAAGCTTGATCGTTTTCCCTACGGACAGGAGCCTTCTGGCTCGAATGATCTCTGCACAGCATCATCTTGCAGTCTCCTCATGAAGTTTCACTATAGACTATAATGATTGGTCGCTCACTCTGAATTGAAGAAGATGATTTCCTGGAGCTTGAGCACTGTGGCAAGCGTGATCGCAAGGACAGGGTTAAAAGAGTTCATAAATTCTCCAGCTGTAAGAACAACTCACATGTACGTCCCCCTGCCGTTGGAGAAAGAGCAGGGAACTCACCCACCCGAGCTTTGGCACACAGCGCAAAGAACAGCTCTGACTCGATCACAACAGCTCAACTTGGAGGCTACCGCACACTCCTTCCGCGCAAGCCGTGCTAACCTCAGTTCCGCCCCTGCATGACGAACAAGAACCACTGCCTGAGCGGAGCTGAGTCGTTGTGCACCGCGCCACAGGGGGTTTGTGGAAGCGGCAGCACTGGTAGATATCGCTGCCACCGACGCCGTGGCACCTTGTCGTAGCTGCATCAAGGGAGACGGATCTTTGTACCGTCTTCTGTTGACCTTTAAGGGCCATGTACAAGCTCAAGATTGCGATGCTGGTCGTGAGGCACTTGATTCATTGCAGACGGATGAGCGAAAGCTCTGGGAATTTCGACTTCAAAAGGTCTGCCAACGCCTCGATGGCGTAGTGGTCTGAATGGATACCGCAGATGATGGAAGGGCATAGAATAATCGCAAGCGCAAGTGAAGACGAATTGCTTGATCTCCAGTACCGCAGAATCGAGCGCTACTTGCAAAACAAACTTGCATTTCCCCGAGATTCGTTGCCGGCTGTTGACAGCCTCGCACGTCCTGCCAATGAACTTATCCCTTCGACATTCAGAGCGAGCACTTGGGCAGATGACATCCGTTCTGGTCTTACGACCGGTCTGTGAATGCTGCAAGGAAGAAGAATCGTCATCGGTCCAGCTATATCGCACCTACCTGGTCCTGGGCAAGTTTCCAAGAAGAACTCGTCTTCCAACTCGTCTTCCACCACCCTATAGATCCCAAAGATGCATTCGAGTTGAGAATCTTAAGATACTGCGGGCCAACCTACAAAGGTGGGGGCATCGTAGCCATCGATGATCAGAGCATCCATTGATCGAATAACAACATCTACGGCGAAGTCAACGGTGGGACGTTGCACAAGACAGATCCTGTTGTTTGAGCTTTCTTCAAAGATCAGTCGAAATCCTATATGCCATCTCTAACCGACCGGCAAGGTGTAGGCTAAATGATTAGGGACAATGATTGTGAGCAACAACTTCACCGCCACGTTCCATGCATCCTTTTGATCGATCATGATTGCAAGAGCACCGATGCTGGTAAATGTAGAGTTTGACTGGCGCTTGTGTCCATCGCTGGAAAGGACGATGCGTCTCAGCGCGTTGGCCGCATATCTCATTTGCGCTAGAGCAGATTCCCCGGTGTTGTTGTGGCAAAGAACACCGTTGTATAGGACATACGCAAAGGCATGCACAAGAAGAAGCCTCAACTGTCCTCACGGAGATTGAAGCTTTCAACATAACAGAAATATCAACCCCCGTCGATGCGCCTCTTATGCTCACCCATCCGCCTTACTTCTCACTTCGTGGGTTTGCAACCTTACCTCCGTTCTGGACCTCTCCCATCTATATCGTTTCAATAGCGAATGCATGGGCGACACAAGTGAAAAATAGCGCACCAATGCGAACCCCTCTTTCCGTATGAGATAACCTAGCCCCAGTCTGCCATGTTTGATCCTCCTGACAAGGGACTTGCCATCGCACATTCCCTTCATCGGCGAACCACAATTTTGAAAAATCTTGTATGCACACCCGCTTATGAGCTGGAATAACACTTCCTCGCCTTCGCCTTTAGATTTTGGGGTACGTGCTCGTTCCTATGCCACATGAAACGCGCCCAAGCCTCATGTGCATCAAGCAAAGACGAATCCCGATCTCAACTCAGGGCGCTTCTCGAGAAACTTGCGCATACGATCAAGATCTTTCGATCGGGAAGATGCGTAGAGATCCAATGCGTAGGGATCCAATACGATGGGAGATGAATATGATATGATGATGATTGTTGTTCTTTGAGGTGCCGCGCAAGGCTGATAGAGAGGTCAGGGGACCATCTCTTTGTACGACGGAGGTAAAGTTTGGATATGAAGTAGCACGAGTGATGGTGGCATAATATTGGTAGGCGTGGGGTATGGGTGCTTGTGGCGCGGGTCGGAGCCTGAAATAATGGTTGCGTTTTCGGTCGCACTTTCTTCTTTGTGGAAAATGTCCGGTTTAGCGTGAGACATGGCATAGATATTTCCTGGCCACACTCTCTCCCGTCTTGGGAATTAATCTCATGATCATGTGTCCTCAGATTTGCAAGGTATTGCAGGATGACCCTAAAAGAGGGTGCGAGATCCACCGTGGACGAGTGAAAGATCCTTCGGCATCCCAACATGCCAAATTTGTGCTAGCTCGGGAAGACGGACTTGCTAATCTTCTTACTTACTGACGATGCTCTGGGGACGCTCACGAATCAAGGAGAAAGAGCCGCAGTTATAAACCTAAGACTTTTGTTGTGGATACGATTTCAACTTGCGGAGGCGGCACGCTTAGAGGTGTGGACACCATCTTTACCTTCGTGGAAGTGTGATTTCGAGAATTAGGCATCGACCACATCTAAAAACCCAACCTTCTCCCGGCTCACAAAGTACAGGCTGGGCACAGCAGGGTTGTCAAGGGGAATCCAAAGTGGGTGAACCTAGGCCGCGGCAAGCATGAGCCGTGTGCCACGGCGTCGCTTAGAGGCAGGACCACTCTCGTCACCTTCCAGGTCCCGTCGTAAACACATCTTCGCAGCCACAACGCGGGTATCGCAAAATCTGTGACCATGCCTTCTTTCCTGTATCCCTTGCTACAGGACTGATTCAAGATTGTTGCCAAGTCCAGGGTCAGTGAGCCTAGGGCTTTGCCCCTTGCATAATGGCTGCTGCAGAGTCGGTTTACTACGTGGTGCACAGTGTGGCACTCTGTCATTTCGTCTGTTGTCAAGCATATTTGCTTCACCTTCTCGACGCCAAGTCGGTGAGGACCATCCTACCTTGTCAGTGAACGTGGCCAAGAGCGAATTCCGCGCGACGTAGCGCGCGTACCACACTCACGCTTGAGGAGAAGAGCAAGCCCTGAAGTCCTTATCTGAACGCTCTTTCGCTATGCGCCAGGAGCGTCATCACGGCTGAACTCTGCCGCAACGTCCCAACGAGATGCGAAATCCAGAGGTAACGAGACGAGCGTATTTCACTCGGCGAAAATTGTAATGCCTGTGAAAAGCAACATGACGAACTAATCAAATTCGACCTCGCGACTGGTCGTAGTTGTAGTGCATGACAGTGGGTCGTGCAATGGCAAGAGGTTATCTGAAAGATCAAGGGAAGCGCCGAGAAACTCGTCTGACCCGCAAAGACTAGGAAGAGTTAGTAACACCTGGAAGAAAAGTGGACGGGAGCAGGTTGATATCGACTTTCACGATGTGCACAACTCTCGTGTGCAGAAGAAGAACAGGGTAAGTGAGTCCCGGTGTAGAACTTGATCGATTATTGCAATTTTGGAATTCCTGTGGTCAACAGAGGTCATTGGGAAGATGACGGTAGACAGTGGTGTGTTACCCGTCACCATGCACTCATCAGCTGCCAACCGGATCGTGATGAGTGATGCTAGAGCAGTCAACGCGTCAGTCACCCATGACAGCAGCTTAAGTATTGAATCGCAAGACTTGCTCATTCGGAGATCCAAAATGGGCGATCCCACCATACGATGAGAAGTCTGATCTAGTGAGCAAGGAACAACTTCGTTCACTTCTGAATCGGCCTTCACCTCGACTCCGCTCATGTGTTCCACGTGATTGCCGTGAACAAAGGATTTGCAGAGACAGTCCCGAGTCTAATGAGATAGATTGCGAATTCGTGATGGTGGGATAATCTATGTTCAAGCAATGTGCCGAGCGTCGTCGTTGACCCGCACCCTAATCACCTTGGCAGGCCGTTGCTTAGCGTTGGCACTAGGCTTCGTTGGGCGGAGGAGACCAAACTTGCGCACAACAACACCAGACGACCTCCAACAAAGTACTTTCTGCCACGGCCCAGCAACAGCGCCTCTCTTGATCATTCTGCGTCGTCGAGTAGCATTGTGCAAGGCCGATTGCTCTCGCCATCTATCTTGTAGTCGTTTGTCTGAACTTGGCCGACTGCGTCCTTGCGCAAACGCTCCTCTCACATGCGCACACGATCATGGAGTCACGTGAAGGCATATCTTCTCGCTCACCGCGACTACAAGGTCGCTCTTCATCTGCAGTTAATACCGCTGCCATCAAGGTCGCAAAGCACGCACGTAAGGCCAACAACAAGGCCAACAACAAGGCCAACAACAAGACCAAGAGACAGCCTGCGAAACCCAAGACGTCGAAAGGACTAGTCTGCGACCAAGGTCCACCAACTGTCCAACTCCCTCTCCCAGTTTGTCCGCTCACCGAGAGTAACCTTCGTGCGCACACCGAGCAGACAAATCCTGGCGAGCGGCTGCGCGACATCATGACCACCACTTACGACGCCCCTCAGACCGAGGCTGCTGTCAGAGCCACCATATCTGAGACAGAAAATCAGCTCAAACGCTATGGTGTTGTCATTGACTCTGACAAGCCCTACCCTAAGGAGCTTGACGATTTCATGCGCAACATTGTTAGGGCGCCAAGAGCAGGACCAGGCTCACCAGCAGCGAAGATGATACAAGAAGGCGCGCCATTAGCTCAACTTGTGAATGAATGCGCTGCCATGGAACTTCTCGCTCCACACCTGGGCTTCCTGAGCGCACACAAGCCAGGCGGCGCTCAATACAACTTCATGACGCCCGAGGCCGAGTTCAGTCAGGTCTATGTCACGCACCACAAGGATCCCACGTTCAAACTGCCAAAACCGAGGGTTGACCAAGCCATGGGATATATGCCGCGCGATCTCCTCAAGGCGTGTAAGAAAGACAAGCAATTGCCAGCATTCACTGCCGAGGAAGAGACTAAACTCACTGACGATCCTGCCACTCCGCCCATCAATCGCCATCTCCATTGCCCCTGGTACACTATGGAGTTCAAGTCCGCTGAGTCACATGCGGGACTCAAGCAAGCCAAACTTCAGGCCAGTCGCAACGGTACAGCAGCTTGTGAGTACATGTATCGGCTTTACAAGCGTGCTGGCCTCACACCAACTGCTGTAGACACCATGCATTGGTCTTTGGCATGCGACACAATCACGGCGCAGCTCTTCGTTATGTGGCGTGACCAGACTGGCATTGGGCCTGTGCAATATCACATGCGCCGCGTGTTGACATCAACGCTAGAAGCTTTCGACGAGTATGAAGAAGAGAATTTCCAGATGATTGAAGTGAGGAAGCGCCTGCGCAATGTTCTTGAATATGTCAGCGGCCCGCGCCTCGAGCGCATCAAAAAGGAGGTCCTTGCCAGAATACCATTGCCAAAAGCGCGCGTTGGAGGCAAATCCCAGAAGTCAACCCAGTACCAGCCGTCTGACAATGGTCTAAGCACGGCATCTCCTCAACAGCAACACCCATTTCGGGCGACCAACGTTAGGAATACTCCACCGACCAGCAAGATGGCGCGACCTTCGGAGCGCTCGGGAGGAATACCGCCACGTGGCCAGCAATCTCCTTCTGCGCCCGACCCAAAGTCGTTACCACCATCAGCCAAGAAAACGCGTTTAGGGCGTGAGGTTCATCCTCCTGTCCGCTATGGAGACGGCATTTGAATTGCCTAGGAGGACATACGGTCAGTGGGAGCTACGTCAGGCACATGGATGTACACAGAAGGAGCATATCACGCTTCAACCGGGAGGTCACCAATCATGAACTTTTCATTTGCTTTCTCTGGTTTAGCAAGGAGTTCAGGTATACGGAAGGGAGATACACCAGTCAGCTTGCTTAGCTTTGAGTCTCTCGACACGACGACCATCGATACAAGGCAGGAGAGAGAACACGTCATCATGCGTGTAAGAAGTAATGAATGAGAGCCTGCCTGTCCTCGCACAATGGTCCGCCAATCCATCCTAGAGATACCGTCAATGGCAATGACCTCTACAATTCGGCGGGACTGGGCGCTATGGTCTCCTTCACCCAGGAGGGGACAACAATCACTTCCCTTCTATGGTTCCCCTTCCATATGGGTGAAGTTAAGGGCAGGAGCGCTTTCGATATTAACATGTTCTTTCACCGAGGTATTCCTGCGAGGAAATGGAGAACGCATGTCTTTCCAGAGAGTCAACAGTCAGAATCGAGAATCAAGGACTACTCGGTAGGCAACAAGGAGACATCTGCGCAGTGCGTGTCAGTGTAGACCGATTCACGGGCCTCGGCGGAGCTCCTGCTCCCGAAAATCCATCGCGACCTCGAGCTTCAGGCAAAATAGTGTTGGGATCATGGCCGAAGTAGACAATCACTGTAGATTAACAGCCTGGTATGGTGCTCAATGGATTGTATGTGACGAGCAGACAGCCGGTTTCATCGGTGTCGATGCCTTCAAGCACGCCGCTCTCCTCTAAGAACCTAGTGAAGTATCATCAAGTGATGTACCATCCACTCCTGCCCTCATCACAGGAAACAATTATCAAGCACCTGAGTGCGAAGTAGTAAAGACCAATTTTGGTGACATGCAACGTCTTCGTTTTCTGTGAAACATGGGAGGATCTTGAGGTAACGCAGCTGAGGCCCCAACTTTGTGCAGCACCTAGTGACGTTAGGGACAGATCGTGGTGTTGCTGATTGGTTACAGAGCAACCTGAGGTTGCTCGCAAGGCCACTAATTAGCGGAACGTCTCTGATTTAGGTGGCAAAGCTATCGTAAATCGTTGGGAAAACGAGCTGTCCATCGTCGGCGAGCACGGTATCAATGGCACCCAGATCAAAATTTGGGTCAAGGTGTTCGAACACGTCAAAATCCGGTATGTTGTCCCACGTTGAAAACCCTGTGGAAGTATTGCACGTATCAACAAGCGGATCCGTGTTGGACGGATTGGTCAAAGCAGGCGTCTCGTGTGTTTGCGTCAGCTTTGATACCTCGGACTCGTGCGACTGTTGTGACTGGACGAAAGAAGAGTACACCTTGTCCGTTTGGTCTAGCGTCTGCTCCACCAGGTTCGCAATGCCAGCTGCTACCACAAAGGCCTCGCCAAGCTTTCGCAATATCGCACAGCCAGTGACGAGATGTTTCTGGGCTCTGGAGCGGAAGAATGGCACCTTGGTGAAGCGGAACTCTCGATAGAAGAAGCGAAGCGCCAGTGATACGGCGTAAGGTACGACAGGCAAAGGCGACAACTGACCGTGGACATCTTCAGCCACTATGGCGATGATTCGGAACGCGGACAGGCTTTGCCGGACATATGAAGGAGATCGGCGTTGGTCAGCGGCCTGTGATCGACAAGAGAGGATGGCAACAGCGTGGTAGAAGATTTCAATAGTGGCTGTGCATCTCTGGAGTTAGCTATTGCTATCCAGCGGCACCCATGTGTAACTCACCGAGCAGATCGTGTTTCGAGCGTAGCGCATCCGCCTCGATTACGACGCTCTCGAAATCAGGGAACTCGCGTTCTGAGTCTGCTTTTGTATCGTCTGGCTGTGGTCGATAAAGGTCGATGACCTTGTCGAGAAGAAGAGCGGTGCGTAAAAACACCTGAAAGCAGCTGTCTTGAGCGCCGATGCTTGCTTCCAAGTCACGGCCAAAGTCGCGTGCATACATGCAGACAGGTCGTCCATGGAATGCAGCATTGAGCCTATCCAAAGCCCATAGGCAACAAAAGACCCTGGAAAATGATTCTGGCTCTGCTCGATCGCTCTGGGCCGGCAGGTGCAGCCCGAGAGTTTGGGCGTATGCCACAGCGCGGGCACACATCTCGGCAGAAAGATGAGGGTCATCGGACAGCTGCATTGACATGGAGAGCAAAGCGTAAATCTGAGATAAAGTGAACTTATCCTTGACTAGCCCTAGGCTCAACGATGTTCGCACAGCAAGAGACAGATGGCGCACGTAATCGGCTCGCTCCAGACTCACTCGAGCCCCGCTCATCGGGAGGGCAAGGAACGGCGTAGCCCTACAGCTCGAGCTCGCCATCAAGCACATGACCTGGCTGATGATGACCCGGGACGCCTGGCCGGGAGGTGAAGCATCGAGACTCTGCTTGCTCACGATGGGGAATATAGGGTGGATTTGGTCGAAGTAGATGGAGCTGAGCACCTCGAAGTCCGACGAGGCAGGAAGCAGGGACAAGCACGATTCTTCGAGATGAGGTAGTAAGACGCTGGAAAGAATGAGGTTCGGGCAATAGATGGCATCTGATTGGGATGGGCGTCTCCGCTTGCTCCCATGGGCTCTGCCAGAGAGCCAGATACCGATTTCCTCGTCTTCGGCAGAGCCAGTAGTTTGGACAGATCTGGTGGCGGCAAGGAATGTGCCTTCAGGATTCAGGTGGCCGATGAAACGGGGCTCCTCATCAGAGTCATTCGGCTCGCCTGTGCTAAAGACGTGGACAGCTGCATCTGTTCTCGTCTGCGAAGCTGTCGGCGAGGCTGCCATGGACACTAGCTCGCTGTCATCTACGGAAGATTGCTGTTGAGCTGCGCCAATCGTCTCAGGCAGCAGTCCACTTCCACTGACGGCAGTGTCGATTTGTCCATAAACATCGTCAGGTGGAGTAGAGTACCGGACACGTTGCGCCCCGGAGTCCATCTGAGCGGCTGTGCTTGCAGGACTGCTGACATGGTCGCAGCGTTTCTTTGGTAAAGGTCAGTGTCATCTGGCTGAGAGCTGGCTGACCGCCGACCTTGCGTTTGCGGCACTTCTCGCAGGCCCGCTGAGAAGTCGAGCGTCTCTGAGGAAGACCATTGGTGTCGCTCAACACGAACTTCAGCAAAGGCGCGGTTTGCATCGGCATCAGATCAGACAGGTTTGCAATCATGTGGTTGTAAATTGCAGCTCCGACGAGTACCCTGCGCAAGCTTCGTAGCATGGAGCGGTGGCAGTCGGGGGCGGCGGCGGACTCGCCAATTTGGGCCAGATCTTGAGATGAGATCATCCGACCGGAGCTGCCTGACTTAGCTAGTGCCCACGTGACTGTCCGTTTTGGGAAGCCCGTCCACACCGGATGTACCAGAGAGTAGCGAATCGACTCGCAAGCTCAAAGATGAGAAAAGGGCCATTGCATGTGTGCGATCATCGTACCCGCCCGTTGCTCTCGTCGCTTTGTTGTCCCATCGCCAGGCCTAGAGCCAGACGGATGACTTTCCTCGCTGTTCCATAGTCCGACAGACGGCGGGGTTGCCCGATCGGGCAGCTCCGCTGCCACAACGCTTAAGAGCAGTCCAATCTCGTAGACGTATATGTTGAAGCTTCATAAGTCTCCATCTAGACAGTGCAAGACTTCCACAGACACTTTAATCATTCTCATTGCATTCCTGCTTCATAGCGAATTGAGATATCATGTTGATCCAAGGTAGGCCGGTCCACCTCACAAAAGGCTCCGCTCACAATCAGGACAGCCCTTTTCATCGTCGCAGTCTTATTTCTCTTCGTGTGGCCGTTTATAGCCTTCTTCCAGGACGCGAACGGCCTTCGCAAGTTCCCTGCTCCAAGTTGGGCCGGGATTAGCTCGCTTTGGAGAATCTGGAAGAACCTTCAGTGCAAACACTACCTTGCAGTGCACGAGGCACACAAGAAACTGGGGACTCACGTTCGAATCGCACCCAATTATGTCTCCATTTCCGACCCTAAGGCTGTGCATGAGATCTACGGCCACGGCGCCAACTTCTTGAAAGACGCATGGTACGATGGCGGAGCAGGGGAGCATCGACACATGTCTGATGCAAGGATCAAGGCTGAGCACCAAGGCAAGAGGAAGAAGCTCGCGCATGTTTTCGCGCAGAAAACTATCGCCACATTGGAACCCGTCATCGCGGATACTATCACGACATTATTACAGCAAGTGGACCGGCACGCGCAGACTGGGGAGTCGATGAACATGCGTCGTTATCTCAACTACTTCACCATTGACGTGTTCTCTCGGTTACTCTATGGGGAGTCGCAGGGATGTCTAGAACGCGGGAACGACATGGTGCAAGCCGAGACAGTGGACGGCAAAGTATACGAAGTGCCGTTCATCAAGTCACTTCATGACGCTACCATAATTAACACAGTGTTGGGCATGGAGGCCGGTCTGCTCCCCCTGACGAAGAGGCTATTTTCATGGCATCCCTACAAGAGAGCGGGGGCAGACTTTGATAACATCATCTATCGCAACACTGTCAGGCGATTGCGTGACGCTGACGGAGAAGACGACATCTTCTCCAAGTTGTTGATAAACAATAAGGGCGAGTCCACAGACATTCCGTTTGGCGAGCTCCTTGCAGAATGCTCAGTCATGATGAATGCTGGGACGGACACCACAACATCAGCTCTGACCAGCACTATCTTTCTTCTCGTCAAGAATCCAACAGTCCTTGCGCGCCTTCGGCAGGAGCTGGATGATCGCACAGGGATGAGAGAGATTCCGGACTACGAAGTCCTCTCTCAGCTTCCCTATCTTCGCGCTTGCATTGAAGAAGCGTTGCGAGTACGACCAGCCAGCTCCATGGGACTTCCGCGCGTAGTCCCGAGCGGAGGACGTGTGATTGCTGGCCAATTTGTCCAGGAAGGCGTCACCGTTGCTGTTCCGACATACACTTTGCTCCGCGATAGCGACACGTTCGAGCGTCCCAGCGAATTTCTCCCGGAGCGCTGGTTGACGGAAGACAGCGAGCAGAGGGAGAGGATGCTTAAAGTACACTTGCCCTTCAGCGTAGGACCTCGAGCCTGCATAGGACGGAACATTGCCTACTTCGAACAGATGCTTTTAATTGCCGCACTGGTGAAAGGGTACGACTTCCAGCTGGAATCACCCGATTTTGAATTGGAGACCTTGGAACGTTTCAACTCAAACCCTGGAGAGCTTCACTTAAAGTGCAAAAGGCGGGTGCTGTGACAGTGAATCAAAGAAATAAAGGGACTATGATCAGCAGATGCTGAATAGTACCCACAGCGTGGGCTTGAGACATTACGAGTGTCATTAGAACGTTAGAAGTCCGTTCTGGTATAAACAATAGTTCTTCTTGTTATAGTGTGGGAACCTCCATACTTTCACTACTTTTACCGTTTCCCAAATACCCCTTCCTCTGCAACCGTGCCCATGGTATAGAAGCGATTTATACAGCAGTGCAGCTGCCTTTTACGCCGGCTACCTAAAGACTATCCTCTTTTTCTGACAAAGTAGCTGGTGAGCTGCCACGCATATGTTCACAACACACCGCAGGCAGCAATAACAGAGAATTGAAAAGGCAGGAGCAGTCACAGCATATCCTTATGAGTTGCTGTAGTCGCGGTACTCAGGGATGTTCCTAGCAGAATCTGCGCTGCTGGCAATTGACGATAAATCAAACACCCAAGCTGTGGAAGGCACAGGTTTATGTGTTTGATGATTCTGGTAGTTGCAAGACTAATTGGCAGTACAGGCTGGTATAGATGGGCCGATATGTACATACCCGTATATGCCGCCATTCAGACCGTTCTATTATGTCATTATGAACTCGTCCCAATGCGATTCAACTTATGGGCCGACACGACCGCAGTAGCAACTGCAAAGAAGCATTTTTGGGAGTGAAACGCACTGGGCTAAAGTAGGCGAATGTTTTTTACAAGCTGAAGTGATAAAGTGAGAGCTATCCCAAGAACATCAGTCTTTCACATTGATAGCTTGGCGTGAAAGCTCATGACTGCTGTCGTAGAGTCGAGGCTAAACCTGATGTTACAGTCCAATCAAGAATTTCAAGCAGTAAGTTTGTATATTCGCTCTCACTTTGCAAACTTCTAGGCTGGCTCCTGATCCCAGCATTGACTTTTGCCTGCTTAGTCAGCGTATTCGTATCTCGCCTTCTGTTTCGTATCCTCGTTTATTCGTAAATCATTCTTTTTTATCCTGTGTTCTTTCATTGCACCTACGGGGACTCCTGATAGATGACGCCTCTTTGCTTTGCCTCCTGACAAAGCCTCTAAGGTCTGTACAGGTCTGACAAACAGTCTGGGGTCCAAGCATCGCACGCTGGGGTACGTACCTTACATCAGATAGCGGGGCAATCTGACACTAAGTTATATCACTTCTATCATAGCAATCAGGTCGAGTCCAGACGCACCACTCGAGTGGTTGACTGGTGCTCTGAAGCCAGCATCAGTCAGCATTCGACTGGACGCATGGCGACCGACAGTCCCGATGTACAGATTCAATGTGGGGGACCGAATGATACAGTGTTCTAGCATAATTATTAACTGGCTTTCGGATGCTCTATTTGCAAACACTATCTGAATCCTAAGTCCTGGCCTCCTTCAACATTTTCAATGCACGTGTACCTTGGACACATCTCTCATTATGCGCCGTATCAAATTTCATATTCGCTTCATGTTCGACTCAATAGGAAATTGCTATTCGACTTGCACCACTCATCGTGGAACTTCATGCCGTACAAGGCTTTGGGCGCCTGATATCCTAGACCAGCCGCTACATCTTTCTCCACCAGGCAGATGGTCGTGCATTTCCGGGGAGCTGCAACAAACGCTGACAAAAGTCCACTCTTATCCGACACGAGGAAACAAGTTTTGTGAAGACAATCCACGACTCGAGGTCACGATGAAACTTTGTGCTCCTATGCCATTTTGCCCGAGCTGGCTTGACCTGGAATTACAAGTGCTTATCTATGTCTTGATGATGGCAAATGCTAGTATCGTCTCGACAACGCAAGTCCTCGTCATGTCAATACGTATCCAGTAAGGAGGAGCCAAATGCTGGAACATTTGGAGATCACTGTAATCCTAGATTATGCTAAACAATTCTTGAACCTTGCTCTGTCATCACCGTTGTGGGAATCCGCCGTGTTGATTGGCCGTTTGCATACTTGACCTGCGTAATACGGGCAGAAGCCGGCCATCTACTTTGACTTTTGTCAAACATATAGCTCTGGTTGTTGCTGGAAAGACGTGCACCAAAACAGAGCCTGGTATCCTATCGTTGCCTGGGATCGCCTTGTAAAGGACCGTTGTAATTCCAATACGACGTATTAGCGATACGACGTATATGTGATACGCCGCAACCGAACCGCAACGACTCCGTCCCCTATTCAATATCTACCGAGTCCATCACTCCCTCAGAGAGCATTACTTATCTTTCTAGCATTGATACACTTATTCTCTTATGTCGCGCCGCAGCTCTGTGTTCACCACGGCCATCTTTCCCTGCGCCGTTTCTGCTCGTTTCTTCCTCCGCTCGTTCTCTGTCACAGATCGTTTTCTGTGTCCTATTCAGCATCATGGCCGTACTCAAACCGTTGAAGAGCGGCTATTACATCTGGAAATACTTGCCATCCCTTCCAGCGGCTGCCATCTTCGCCATAATCTTCCTCGCTATCTCGATTGCCCACGGCTGGAAGATGCACAAAACCCGTCTTTGGTTCTGCCTTCCCGTCGTGATAGGCGGATTCAGTGAGATACATGGTACCCAAAGATCGTTAATGTATAATCTAACGCTTTCCGTTTGTAGTGGAAGTCATCGGCTATGCAGCCAGAATCGCATGCCACAATGACACCAGCAAGCTTGGCTCGTACATTATTCAGCAGATGTTCATCCTACTACCGCCCGTTCTTTTCGCCGCCTCCATCTATATGGTCCTCGCACGCATCATCATCGCTCTTCGCGCCGATGAATACAGTCCAATCCGTCCCTCTCGTCTTACGAAGACGTTCCTCGCCGGAGACTTTGTGTCATTCTATATCCAGGGTGGAGGAGGAGGTCTGACAGCAGCCGGCTCTAGGTCCAACGGAAGGGGTCCAAACCTCTCAGCCATAGGTCAGTGGGTAATCATCGGTGGGCTCGTATTCCAAATTATCATCTTTGGTCTATTCTGTTTTACGGCTTTCACGTTTCACAAGCGGTTCGTCAGGAGCGTGAGGGCGCCGATTTGGTCAGAGTGGAAAGGCATGATGAACATGCTGTATCTCGTCAGTGGGCTTATCATGATTCGAAATCTCTTCAGGGTCGTCGAGTATGCCACCGGCACAGATGGATACTTGATGGTGCATGAATGGCCGATGTACATTTTTGATACGATACTCATGCTCGGAGTTCTATTGTTGTGGTACTTCTACCATCCAAGCCTTATTCCCGGCTTGGTCCACGGCAAGCAACACGCTGCTAGAATCGTATCTTTGGAGGAGCCACTAGATCCTCAAAATGATTCTAGCAATCAAGTCGAGTTCCAGGAGCAGCGCGCGAACACGAAGCATTAATGTTGCTTAGTCCTGCTAGTTATAGGTAATTACATCTACATTACGCGAGTCTTTTCAGTTCATCCTATGTATATGGAGCGCCTTCGATGCTTCATTAGATCCTCTTCGTGGCTGAAATATGCCTACCGTTTCATCGACCTGAGAATGTGTTACTGTGTGAAAGTAGAAGATGGCTATTCGGCGAGATATCCCAGCACAGGAAAGCCTTACTTGAGAAGGTGGCGTTTGCTCATCCTGCTGTCAGTGCCTATGTTCGAATCAACTTGCACAAAGATATCCACCCCGCAGTGACTCGCCGCAAGGGAAACCCGCCCACCCAGGATTGGTACGAGCAGCCTTGACTTGTCTTAGTGAAGCAGCAGTGCTTCTGTGTCCTTAACAGGCCAAGTGTTGTCTGCGCAACTACCGTACGCCCGCGAACCACCCCTTGAGCAGCAGCAAACCGATGTCCAGGCTGGGGCAGAGTCACGCCTAAGCTGAGGCACTGAGTCTACGACGTACAAGAGGCCTTGTAAAATTCGCAAGGATCGCAGATGGAGACCTCCAGGTAGTGCGTGGAGCAAGGGCGGGGCGGCGGATTCCGCAGATGGTAGCTTTGCCGCCGGTATTCGTGTTGATCTTGCATGACCCACGAATGTGAAGAAAAGGACCTTCAAAGAGACGGCCGTGGTGACCGAAGTAGGATCGGCTTGTTTTGCGGTTGTTCGGCTTTCAGTTGTAAAGTTGTAGGTTCGTAAAGTTCATCGTGGGTAGGGAGCTGGGATAGCGGGAGTGAGTGGGTGCTATCACGTGAGTCTTGGTATGGCCGCTGCCTGGCGCCCGCCGACTTTCAGATGACGACATACCCAACCTTCACTCAGCATCTAGGTGAACCAGTCTGTAAAAAATTGCCAGCATTGAGGGCGACTTGACTTTGGACCCGGGCGCACCGTGCAATTTTGGAATCGCACCATATTGTGCAACAGAAGAATGCGCCACCAGTCGCGTGGCACGCTTGGTAAAACTGCTTTAGCGCTTACTTACTGCTGTGGCTTCTAGATCTACAGGAAGTTGCTGCACTCTTGCGTTGTTCGCTGGGATGTTCATCACAATTAAGATCAATACTCAGCAATAAGTGTGCCTTCACAGGTTATAGCACACGAGACGACCATTCGGTCAACGGCTAAGAGCATATTGCTTCTTGGAGCTAATTTGTGCCAGACTTGAGATAGCTCTAGCAACTGTCTGCTGGTATACTGCCTGCAGAGCATCGAACAGGACTAATTGCATCGAAGTTAGGCTTGCTATATCGATTGTCTGTCTAGCCTTGCTTGGCTAAGCTTTGGCAATCAACAGTGATGGAACAGTTAAGTGAGGACAGCACGTGCCTCGTTACCGAGGAAACTTCTTCGTGGTCTCTCATAACACTACTTGATCTCGACAGAAACTGACATTGTACCTTTTTAGATGTGTGTTCTCGGCTGTTTGGAGGATTCAATCTGTGATTAGGAGCACTGATGCTATGGAATTTATAGTGCGCAAAGATACAAGTATTCGTGAGATCCTTTCTGCTAGGCAAGGACACGCCTCTCTGCACTTTGTCTATGGGATTCAATCGATAGCCATTGTCAAATCGTTAGAAGCTTGCTTCAACCTTCATCATTGCTGCGCTTGTATCTGCGCTTCCGTCGCTATCTGGGGACTTCCCTACGCGGCACTACATATATGTCACTTTAGCACATAGAACATCTCCAGCAACAACTCTTACCTGAGTCGAGCTTGTGACTTGGTCCAGAAGACGTTCTTGCGATGGACTCCGACTATGGAGACTTCTTAGCAATAGCCTGTACTATGCCCAAGTCAATTAGTTCCAGGCCAGCATGCCGCAACTGCGGTCAAAGATCCAGGAAAAAATGGTTCGCGCGCGGCAGCGGATGTTGGCGGATTCAATGATGTCGCTGGTTGAGATAGCGGCTGTAGGACAAATATGGGGTCATTGATTAGTCTATCGACGTCGAAGTGACGCGATTAGCGTTGGCCAGGGACAAAGGCATAGTGAGGATATGAGACCGCGTACGAATCCACGGGCAGGCGATGAGAGAAAGTCGCCGCCGCGAGCCGTTGAGTGGAGAATACCCACCGCCAGAGGCGAAAGACAAAGAATCTTCACGAAATACGAGGGGGTGGTGTTCGGATATGAGTGTTACCAAGAGCTGGGAAAACAGGACAGGGTTCTTATCAATGTATGTCGCACATGATCGGCAAGCTGATCATGTTTTATCTGTGGCAAGAACTCAGTAGCTGTCGAGGAGGTTTCAACGCGGGCAAAAGCTGGGACAAGTCTCAAATCGCGGACGAGGCGTGAGACCTGCAGACGAGGCACGGAACCGCAGTGGGCGACAGCAGATGTGGATGTCTGAGCATCGAGCCAAAGTGCAGTTTAGAATCGAAGCGATGGAGGTTCTATACAGCTGGTAGAGAACGGTATGCTCCTTCGTAAATCGTGTCTGCCATGTCGAAGAGGCGGAAGAGGCACGCAGACAGATGCTGTCCCGAGGAACTGATTGACGAGACGTACCGCCATTGGGAACGATACGGTTTATTCGACTTGTATAGCTCATTGGAGAGGCTCTAGCGCGGACGGGTGGCATCCCAAGGTGCAGAAGCCTGCGATTTAAGCTATCATGCAACAAAACAGAACGGCGGTAGCCATCATGCGCATTAGAAGCAAGTGAAACCGTGCTCTTCATGTTACCGACATTGGTGTGGACCAGAGTCATAATGGTGGTTGTGCCATCAATTGAATCGCAGCTCGACATGAAGGAGGAGTGGCCGCGAGCGCCTAAGGGTGACAGCTGACGGCCGCCCGAGTGGTTGCATGTCATGAATGCTGTTTTCAAACCAGTGGTGGGCAAGGCGTCTGGGCAGTATTTCCACTGGCAGCGTGTCTTGAAGCCGTGGGACCGCATTGTGGTGAGCGAGTACAACGTTAGTGGTGGATCGCATTGCGCGCCGGACCAGGCAAATCACAGAATTCGCTCGCCGTCAGCAGTGCACCGCTACCCTGACTGGACTTGCAGCCAACCATGCTCCAGGCATCCCCGCATACACTTGCTAACGGCGCGAAGAGCTGTGCAGAACAACTTCAAGAGGTTGGCAAATGGGTGGATTAGTAGTCTCGCCATCACCTCTGCCGGGAAGCTGCAGACGGACAAAGAACGTTCTGATGTTGAAAAGTAGAATCTGGCGTCGAGAGGCGAGCACGCGGGAAGACATCATGGCAGACAAAGAAGAGGCGTATGAAACAACAATTTCATCTGGAGCCACCATTATGATCACCTTTCGCCACCAGTGCCGCATGCATGTGGGCAAGAAAAGGAAGACAGTGTACGAAGATGTCAGCGTTATGACGGCCAAGCTTAGTGATTCTCCAGCTCTTCCAGTCCTTGGGAATGACTCACCAGCCGCAGCTTCCACATCGGCCATATGAGGCTGAGTGCAAATGTGATGTAGACAACAAGTACCACGGCGCATTCCTGACACGTGCTGGACAGCGGCTTCGCACAAGTTGCATCCAGAAACGGTTGGAACGGCGGTCTTGGTGGACGGGCAGACTAATCATGGGTATGGCATCTCTTGAGCATGTGCTGGAAACAGCTTGACCCCGTCATGGTCGCTGTCAACTTCCGCTGGGCAGAATGACAGCAAGACCTTGGAAGTTGAGATAACGAGGTTGGCCCAGTCGTGAGGGTTGACTCAGTTCTGAGTCAGCCTTGCCTATTCTCCGTCTCCGCGCAGCCTCGAGTCCATCTCGTCGTCTTCGTCATGGCCAGCCTCGCGATACCAACGATGGACCACTCGCTATCATCAGCTGATCCTCCATGTCACAAGCAGCGGACACCATTGATGTGCGAAAGCTTTGTTGTTGGGGCTCTTGGCATTTGGGTCGGCCTGCCTTCCGTACCAAGCCTCAGCGTTTGGAGACGATGATTAGCTCGAAAACATCAAACACATCCCTGGACTGGCCATTGTCACTACCGATCATTTCCGCAAAGCGCATTTTAGAATGTTTGAGTATATGTACGCCGACAGGTCCGCGAGCACTACATTGTATCGTGGGTGCACAAAGACATATCTATGGACATGGAGGCTACAAAAGACCCACAAAAGATATCCACACTCGTGTAGATTGACTTGATGATTAGTTGTAATCGCTACGATTGACAGCAGAGAGATTCGCATGGCAGCTTGACCTTTTGCGCCATGATCATCAACTTCTGACCTGGATTCCTAGATGGATCGAAGAGGAAAGAGATGGGTGACGTCTGTGATCTATGACCCGTGAATCAGGAGGGTGTTGTCATAATCTTACCACGATACATGTCACTTGCTCTAGAACGCTCAAGAAACACAGTCATATGCACATCTACCCCATTCACTACCATGGGTCAGCGTTACAGTTTCAAGCAAGGAAACGAACTCTTGAAACTTTTTTCCGGGCTCAAAGTCCTCGCGCGATGGCGCCAGAATGCTCAATAACCAGAATTAGTCAATCGAAGGAATGCGTGTAGCGTCCACCACGTAACACTGAGTGATTAGCAAACCCGCAAGTACTGGCGCTGATCGCAGAACTGCCTATGCATTGACTCTATTGAGCTGCGCAATCTTGACAGGTAGCCATTTCGCGTAGTCTCACGTCGAAGAAGCCATAGTCTGTATGAGCGCCACTCACAAATTGTGGACGTGTCCCTCCTATGGAAGTTCGGCAAGCAGGGGTCAGCTTGATGGAGCATATGGGACGCTACCCAGCATTGAGTCTGCACTGTCAAGGTTGAGAGTCTTGCGAGCTAAAGCCAAATAAATCAAGGACAGTATCCCTGGGAAGCAAGATCTTAGTCACATTGCACGAGTGGGTTCTCAGCAAGTCAGTGTATCAGATTTTGAGCCTACTTCTTGCCTATGAACTTCTGGAACAGTCTTGATCGCTTATTTGTTGCTGGTGTTTGTATGTCTGGCTTCGAAGTTTCTGTCGATCCACTGTTTGTCCTGCTTACCGACAGAGTTGCTGAATCAAGATACACGTGTGGCTGGGGGAGCTTAGTTTGCTGCGCCGTCTGGCCAGACTCTGCGCTACCTGTACTCTTTGCGAACTCGGGATCTTGATAAACCTGAACAGAAGTGAACTGAGGGGGCACTTGCAGGTTAATCGTGGCAGTAGGGGCGGGGTCCTGCCAGACATATGGTGTGGAGAAGAACGTTGTGTGTGTTGCACCGACTGGCGTTCGACTTGGTGCTGGGTATGCCCGCTGTGGTGCCGGTTTGGGGGTTGGTAGTCTAGGTCTATTGACAGGGACGCTGATCCATGCATCTGACAGTGATGGTTTAGCTATGCTGGATCTTGGGGGTACGAGAATGTGCAGTGCCGACATTTGCGCGGTGAGAATGTTTTCTCCCCCTTGGATATCGCCTCGATCCCCAGACATGCGCGCGTAGTCCAGAACGGAGCGATCATTGTGGTCACGCATAGTGAGACACTGCGCTTGCCTGACATCCGAGGCTCCGTGGTGATGCAGGAAGAACACGGACATGACGTCTCCCCAGCCTTCCTTCGCAGCCTGATGGAGAGACGTCATGCCTTCATTATCCAGAACTGTGATATCTGCATTGCGGAAAAGCAAATGACTAGCGATAGCGCGGAAGTCGTGAACCCGTGGGTCAACCTCGATGAATTTCTTGTTACTGCCCCACGCCTTAGGCTTGTCAAGCGACGCTGTAGTAGGGAGATGATAGGAAGATATCAAGTCGAGTATAGTCGGGTATAGCGATGGGAGTAGTTTTTGATCTGGAAAGCAGTAACTGAGTGGTGTGCGTCCCTTATGACATCTCGCGTTTGCGTCCCCGCCACAGAGCTGCAGCAGGCGGAAGATCTCTTTTGGTGCCCGATGTTGACAAGCTAGATGGACAGCCGTGAGGCCCTGTGCATTGCCTTGGTTGATCACTTTAGTCCAGTATTCGGATCCAAAACACTCGACCATACGTTTCATCACATATGGGTAACCAGCCCGTGCTGCATACTTGAAGGCAACATCAGCTTGCTCGTCAAAGTCTTCGGCCCGTCTGAGGGGTTGGGTTGAGGTAAGCTGCTGAGACCACAAGCTCTTCCGAATCAATGAAAACCAGCCATTCTGTACGCATGATAAGATCATACCGTGCCCTTTAGACCGCCAAGCTGCTTCATGGCAGAACAGAAATTCGGAGCAGGCGGTGAGGACTTTCGACTCCTCTGATGAGACACTGTGATCTGGTGATGCTGCCTCGCATCTTCTCAAGGCTAAGTTCGCGCGGCTCCATTGGCAAATTTCATCGGCCGTTACCTTCAATAAGGCGGTGATTATGTTGTCGTGGAGTGGAGACCAACACTTCACTTCCAACAATAGGGCCAGCAAGTTCGTGATGGGGTCTAAGATCATAGTGCTTGCGCCGCTTGAAGGTAATGATGCCACAGAAAGCCCGATTTGCCGAATAAGATCTCCATGGTATGCTAAGCCCTTGACCCCGTGAAGAAGCTGAGTTACGGCGGTTTGACATAAGGCGGCGACAACGGAGACTCGGAGCGCGTCTACAAGACTCTCCGCGCAATTTGGGCTCTCAAGTGAAGGCAGTTGTATGTGACCGCGAAGTTCCTCAAAGTATTGGGATAACTCTGGCGAACTCAGTTTTCGCTGATCCTTTTCTTGCAAGGTGATAAAACAGTAGTATGCTACAGATGCGTAGTCGAATACGCTCTGCACTTGTTTAGAGGTGCGATTGCCTACGAGCTCCTGGTCGCCAAAGGCCATAATGTCGTAAATGACCGCCGCCTCTGATCGCAGGTCATTTGGAAGCGCCGAGAATCCAGCATAGGCGTGGTACCGAGCCAACACATTGCTCGACAAATCTTCCGCCGCGGCAGCGATACAAAGCTTCCGAAATGATCCATCTGAATCAGCGCATGATTCGTAGAGTATGTAGTTTGTGATGACATCCGATATTCGGATGGATTCGAAAGCATATCCTGCCTCGCCAAGCGCACGGGCCAAGGATGCCAACGATGATAGAGCTATGAGGTCCTCCGGTGATTTTGGGAAGCGGCTTGACCGCATCGTCTTGGATAAGACAGCGCATCTGGTAGCCTGCTCAGGCGCCTCCATCCACTTCCTTGCTTCTTCTGTGATGCGATCCATCTGTGAGGATTCGAAGAAGGTGTTTACGTAGTCATTATCAAAACGAAAGTAAACATTGGCAATACTCTTATCAAACGGCAGTACATATAGTTGCAGCTCTCTGTCTACTTTCTGGTTTCTGTCAAAGATATTGTTGCAGGCTTTAGCTGTTTCCTTGATGAGAGGGTGCAGGATACTTCTCTCAATATCGAACCGTCCATTACCAATGCTATTGAAAGTTAGCCAGATAATGGAAGGGTGACATGTTCATGAACGTAATACCTAACCAGGGCGGCTATTTGGGCTCCAGGCCATAGCTTTCTGCTCTCGTCCAGAATCAAGTGGACCGGATTGTGCGCTGAGTGGCTCCCAGTGGCAAGAAACTCTGGGAAAATTACTCCTGGCTTGATAATCCCCGGCGAAGCTACAGTCCCTAGTCCGATTGCATATAGCGCATACGTAGACATTCCATGGCGGCATTCGTAGGTACGATGTAGTATGGGCACGTGATATTGGCGGGCCTCACTGACCCCTCCGTCCTTTCCGTATCCCTTAGACTCCGATCCGACTACAAATCTGAGTTGATCAGCTGTTGGTCGTGTGATTCTCATAAAGGGTAGTGATACGCTTTGGATCTGCCCACTTCAATTTGACCATCGACACGTTTGTAATCAAATTCACCGTTCACCATATGCGTGTATCGCTCGAGACCATCGACGACATTCTTCTTGATAGCGGCGGACCAGCAATCCTGCACGATACCTTGGCGTAAGCCTTCGAGTTGTTCCTCTGGATCCTCATACCTGGAGAGGCAATCGATCCAATCCTCCAGGTCTTCTTCCAACTCGCGACGCACAATCTTGTTTCGCAAATCAACTACGTCGTCCAATCTCCGAGATAGGTCCTGGAGAAAATCGATAGTCTCATCAATTGTATAGTTCTGCGATGATCGATTAGTCGAGCGTGCTTCTTGACCCACACGAGGATGCACACACAAAGCGGACAAACAGTAGAGCACATAGCCCGGTCAGCCCTGTCCCAGCTATGAGGTCAAAATGCTGCGATGGTCGACAGCTGCCTCCTCCATCGGAACCAATCCGATCCATCATTTCCCGGAGGACATTCAAGGCGACCAGTCCGCGGGTTCCTCCCCCATCTGTTCACCTTCATTAGCGATGCCTTGATGGCTGCATCGGATTTCGACTTACCCAGCGACAACAACCTCAAACCAGCGTGTGCCATCCTACACAGGATCTCGCCGTCAAGATAATTGATGGCACAAAGTATCGAGTTGGCGATGAAATTTTGTCTCGGTGCACGCAGCTGAAAGCGAGAAGGCTGAGTTGTGCAAGTGCAAAAACGGTTTAGCGTGATCGCTGATCGCTAATCGCTTTCCTCGCATTGCCGAACTTGGCATGCAGCGTGCGACGCCACTGAGGCACCAGCTGATCCCCAGCTGAGTATCGTGAGCGGGGGGATCTTTGGAGCAAGATCCCCAAAATTTCAATGATGACCTGGCAGCTGGCTAATGATCATAATCGCACTGAGACTTGAGCACGTCCTCGGGAACCCTGTAGTACCAAGAATGCGTCCCACTTGATTACAAGAGTAACGTAAAAGTGGCGCCAATGAGATTCCGGAGTGGTCCACAACCCTTTCTTTTAGCTTGTTGATGGAACTCATCGAGCGTAGACAGATAACACGAACAAAGAGCAATGGGATCCATAAGCGACACGGATGAAGAGGAGCAAAGCATATCACTCCTCCGAATCACCGACCTTCATGGACGCCAACGCGATATCCACACCGGGAACGTCATGGAAGAGGGGCAAGAAGGACCCAATTCCATCTTCTACGTCCCTGGCATGCCCTCTGAAACCCAGCCAGACTATCGCCTCTACGTCAAAGGGGATGAGATGATCCCGTTTTCCAAGTGGATGAAAAAGATGCGCGATGCAGGTTTCGAGGGCTCAAGAGTATTGTTCGGTGTCACGCCCCGCCCACAAGATGTAAGGCGCGTACCAAAGGCACCGCCGGCGGAGAACGAGGTCAACGAAGGTGGTGTGGCTATGGCAGTGGCTAGATTCTATCGGACAAAATGCAATTATTGTTGGGCAATTGTGAACGAAAGCGAGAGGGAAACGGGATTCGACATGTCAGAGATTGAGGGCGCAGTAAAGAGAGGCTGTGGTACTTGTCGAGTTATCTGTGCAGGGATCAGAAACTTTGCGGACATGATCTTCCCGAGGTTCAATCCAGGACAAGTTCGAGTGAGACAGAAGGTGAAGGGGAATTCCAAACTCCTGTCAGACACTAAGGCGATGATTGTCAATTTCGACGAGTATAACGGGGAGTCTTTTACTCTGACATTTAGTGAGGGTATGGACACGTTCATGAAATAGATTTGGCCAAAGCAACTGACTCGTGCTTCAGTCGCCGAAACGGTCAAGAGTCATCCATGGGACAAAGTTCGGGTCGCCGATGGAAAGAAACGAATTCTGGATACCTCGTCGTACGCATCCATCCGAAAGATCAAAGAATGGCTACAAACCTGTTCAGAAGAGCATGAGTACTGCGCCGTTCCCAGAGAATCCGAACTTCCTACTCGAGTCCTTAACATTTCGAACAGGCGAGCTAATGTCGTCGAGAGCCGTGGGATAAGAGCACCATACGTATCTTTGAGCCACTGCTGGGGCTGCAAGCCCATTATCAGACTGCTTTCTACAAACATCGAGAAGCTGAAAGACGGTATTCCCTGGGATGAGCTCTCGAAGACGTTCCAGGACTCCATCATGGTGGCCTGGAAACTCGGTTTTCGATACATATGGATCGACGCGCTATGCATCCTGCAAGATAGCCGCGAAGACTGGGAGTACCACGCATCCCGCATGGCGCAGATCTTCACCGACTCTCAACTCACGATTTCGGCATCAGGCAGTGCAGATGGTGCAGGCGGCTGTTTCTCATCGCGCCCAAACGACCCCTGGATCCTCCACTCGACCGGCCGACAAATTCGAAACCCTAAACTATGGCTGCCATATATAATGAACGGTCGCGACCGCGAAGGGTGTGAGAAGACGTTCAACATTCACCTTGAGATACCCCATGGCCTCTATAGCCGGCGTCAGCCGAAAGAGCCGCTGCTGAAGCGCGCCTGGGTTTTCCAAGAGCAAATCCTCAGCTCTCGCAACGTCCACTTTGCTTCAGGCGAGCTGTACTTCGAGTGCAAATCTTATGTCGCCTGTGAATGTAGCGGCTGGACCGCGCGGTCACTGTCCTACGACTGGGAAACACGGTGGCGGAAATCCCATGCCATTCTGAAGGGACAGCTGCACTTCCCGCTGCCCGCGGCTGCGACGTACAAGCGGCACCGCGAGCTGCCCAAACCTAAGCCCATTCCGCGCCGTGCGGCGGAGTTCGAGGCATACTGTGCGCTAATTGAGTCGTATACTGCGCTGGATATAACGAATGTGCACGACCGCCTACCCGCGCTGTCCGGTATCACCTCCTCACGCAAGAACGACACGTATCTTGCCGGGCTATGGCGGTCGATCTTGCTGGAGTCATTGCACTGGTACCCCGTTTCTGTAGCAAACACAGGCCAGGAAGCGTCAATGGCGTACCGACCCCAGGAATACCGGGCGCCATCATGGTCATGGGCGTCGATTGAGCCGCCGGTGCGGTTCGTGGAGACGAACTTCCATTTCAGTAACTTTCCGACCAAACCTATAGCCCGCGTCTTAGACGCGTCTGTTACGCCAGAAGGACAACTGGATCCTCGAGGGAGAGTCAAAGATGGGTGGCTGAAGCTGGAAGTTCCTGTGGCTGAGGCGGTGGTGAAAGCGCTGGTTGTGAAGGAGAGAGATGAGGCGTGGGGCGAGCAGATGGCGAAGATGAGGATGAAAGTGGAGCCAGATGCGTTTGATCCGAGCGTGAAGGCGAAACTTCTGGGTGAGAGAGAGTTGGCCACTTTTGCGGTGCTGACTGTGGCTACGGCGCAAGAAAGAGACCCATACGCTCCTGACCGCGGGGTGAGTCGGCAATTTGTAGATGTTGATTGTACACTGGACGTTCCACTGTGTTTGGCAAAAACGGAGCCCGCCGAGGTAGAAGTTGGCGAGAGGGTCATAGTGGCAATACTGTCTACGGAAACTTGTCTGGTCATGAAACCCGCACTAGAAAGAGCTGGGTGTTATCGGCGCGTGGGCTTGCTACAGCTACCTGAGAAGCTTATCATTCAGTGGACGGATTCGCCCATATGTATTATATAGCTTGTCATACAGGTGTGTTCTGTCGCATTGTGTGCACGCACTAAGAACTTCGAGATGATCTGTCGTCCCCGGTCTTCAGTCATTTCATCTTCTCAAAGGAAAATCCAACATGAGTCAAAAGTACACTCAATCATGACAATATGGAAGAAACTACATCCGCAATGCTCGTACGTATCACACCGCTTCTTTTACGAAAACTGCGCATCTGGGCCCTGGTAACCCCACAGATCAAAATACATTTGCAATTTCGCCACGGACCTCGCCTCGGGCGCAGGCAATGTCGCGATCCTCTGCATGATACTCTGGACATCAATCCCTTCCAAGCTCGGGTTGGCCGTCATTTTCAACCAGCCCTCAGATCTCGGCAGCTGAAACTCCACGACAAGCTTCCGGCCTGGATGGTTAAAACCAGGGGGTGCAGGAAGTGGCCTGGCTGGCGTTTGCTCCTCCACAATTTTGACAATAGCTTCGATGTATTCACATAGATCTTGAGTACTGACGGCGCCAGTCGGAGGCTCCACCAGAAACACAATCTGCGCCATGTTGACATGTGTATCGCTAGACCGAGCAGGGACGGTGGGGTTATAGGTCCTCCAGGATGCGGCATGGCTGCCGCCATCTATCGGATTGTGGTACAAGGTGTGCTTCCACTGGATGATGAACCGCTTGTCATCTTGAAGGGGCACGGTGATGTCCTGACTGTTTTGGATGGACTGTCGGATAAGTGCCCAAGTACTATCGCGAATGAGAACTACAAGATTAGAACATGGCAAGATGTGGTTGAGCATGGACTTACCTCCGTAACCATCCTCGACCATGACGCTAGTATCATCTACTTGTTGTGGTGCAAACATGAGAAAGCCCAAATTCAGCCGTCTCATCGAGTTACTGGATAGTCAATGTCAGCACGAGTCGCGTGATTTCAGAACGCCCATCGTCCTTACCAGTCAGAACAATATCCCATGGCGTCCTTTTGTCCATTCTTCCACAGAAGCCCACTATCCGCCTCCTCCACCATGAATGACTCAAACCCAGCTGCCGCATCTGCCGGCAGATTGGCGATATGCTCTTTGAAGACTTTCCTTATATTTTCACCCACTGGGATCGTGAGAACGATATCTCCTTCCACAAACATTGCATTAAGTCCGTATATGCGCGCAAGCGGGACACCAATCCTGACACTACCAGCCTGGTCCGACATTTTGGTGACATCGCTCCTATCTCTATCAATCCACGGCGGGTAGGGAAACCAGCGCACAGAAAGACCGAGATGACCAACCACGCGCGTGACACCGAATTGGTTTGCTACAACTGTCTCTTCGGGTGTCAGCGCAATGACATGGTGGGCGGATGGCGGTATGACTCCAAAGGGGAGGTTGAAGATGGAGGCGGAGAGAGGAATACCGTGACACAGCGATCCGAAGCGACTCAAACTCTGCCAGCTCTGTGCATTCTGTACCACCATAACCTGGTTGATCTTGAGAAATGTAGCGCCACGGTCGAATACTAGTTCAACCAGCTGCCCTGTTTCGAGATGTAGGCCACTGTTGGCAATGGCGTAGATAGTCTTGATCCATTCCAGCGGTGCTTGAGGGAATGCGTCAATACTCTCGTTGGCACGCCGTGCGATAGTGAAGACTATGTCCGGCTGCGATGCGCTCTCAAGCCCTCGGGATATGTATGACCAGCATGGTGTCTGCTGCTGGCCAGCTCTCACAGTGTGAGGATAGATGCAAATGGTTACAGGAATTGTGGATAATGAGATTACCAAGGGCCACGAACCGGGTTGGGATTGCACCTGATATGCAGTGGCCTGAGGGGCCTGGGGAACTTGGGACTGCTGTGGCATGAGTGCTTTGTGTTGCTGCTGCTGGCTGATCGCTCTATCTGGTGGCTTGTGAAGTCTCGTAGGCTGAGTATAGCCGGCCTCCTTGCTCGAACCACAGCCCATGGTGGCTTACAATCAATACGACCAGGCTTTGATTATCATGCGGCGCGCGCTGAGAACTGCAAATGCACTGCTTTTGGAGAGCTCCCATGGAAGGGAGAAGGAGCGAAGTCCTCTGCTACACGTTAATTTGCGCCCATTTCGTATGCGCTAATGCTTGCGTTAGTTGCTCTGTGATAAGATCGGCGCACCGCTGTCGTTCAGCTTGTTTCTTGGCATCTCAGCCACGTGCTGTTGAATTGGCTCAATCCGACAGGCCTAAGCGATCATTCGCCGACATGGCAGTAGCCTAGCGCGCCCTAGTCCTGCTGTGGGGGAACCTTGCATCTAATCCACCAGCAGCTTTAGAAGAAATCTCGAATCAGAAAGAATTGGTAGATACGTCTTAATTAAGGTGAAGGTAGGGCAGAGGGTAAGCAAATGTGTAAGGGCTGCGCAAGTACGATAGTGGCGCAATGAATAATGTGGCGTAGTGTGCCCATGCATCACCGAACCACTACATCCCGCTCACCTTTCTGGGTTTCTTACCTGAAGGCCTTCGGGGCAGGGTCTCTTGTCGACTCGTTGGCCTGCGACTGATTCAAGACATGTGTGGAGAACAAAAAGTCGTAGTACGGGAAGCTGTTTGAGCGATGAACTGCCGAAGGTAGAGAGAAAGAAGAGGAGACATAGGTGCGTAGAAAAGAATTAGTGGGTTGATTTGGGATGAGTAGCGTAGTAGATGAGGATGGATTGCGAGAAACTGGATGATCTAGATCAAGCGGGCTGGTCGAAGGGCATCAGGTGTAGGGCGATGCAAGAGCGGATGTTGCAGAATTTTTGGGTATATTCAAAACGAGCGGAGATGGTGAAAAGACCGTCATTCGACGTTGATCGGTGTATGCACATCGTGTAAGCAAGAACGCATGCAAGTACAATACAGAAGCAAAGAAAACACATAATCGGGTAGCACCTAGGTGCATCGCCAGTGAGCTTCCAGGGCCTTCCATAGGTGATGCCGGGCACGAAGGGCTCGTCTCAGATTGATTCTGCGCGGGATCGCCTGGAGGAAGCTCTCGTAGGGATAGGCTTTGAGGCTCGCTGCTGGCGTCAAATCCGCGGAAGCTCGGAGTAGGTGTCAACGTTATGTATGAGCCTGCGTGTAGGGGCAGGGCACCATGTCGCGGTGTGAAGAATTGATCGAACCTCCGATGGAAAGGCCTGCGCGCCTTCGTCGTCGTCAAATACCCAACCGGGATCGAGGATACCCTATCCCACCTTCTCAAGATGGTACACCCGTTGAGAGTACCCGCTCGAGATATGCAACTTGTCAAGCACGTCCAACTTCATCGCTAGGATCGGTGCCGGCTGGTTTGAAGGCTGGTCTTGGTTGCAGCGTGAAGGTGGACCACAAAGCGGTTGAAAGTTACTTCTACACATGCATCCTAAGGTCTGCCACGTCGTCAAGCCTCATGCTTGAGTCTCTGCATTCTTGATACATCGTCACTGCGTTGAGGAGCTACCGACTGAGCTGAGTTTAATTTATGTAACACAAGGTCTGTAGCCTATCTACCAGGCCACCGAAACTCCTCGCCAGGCTAGGACTTGACATCGTGAAGTCGCTACCATGACCTTCTTATTCGCGCCGTCTCGCCCTCGTCTTACGTTGGGGCAGGTCTTAGCCGCTGTGATCTACGAGGTAGAGATTCATCATGCTACTGTTGCTGTTGCTGAGGTAGCTGACCGCGACCACAGGCTTGACCTTGGCCTTGAGGCCTGCCAGGGGTTTTCGTCGATGAAACACTGCTATGAGCAGTAGCAGACGAACTTGATAGTAAAGAACCCCTTGCTCTGCCCCTACCCCGGCCTCAACCCCCGCTAGTTCCCCGCTTAGTTTGAGATTGTGCGGCGGCTTGCCTTGTCTCATCATCTACTTGAGACTTTCTCTCTGCGATGGCAGCCTTAAATTTAACTGTTCTCACGTCCTTGGCCCAAGCAACGATATTGCGGATGTAGTTCCTTATTTTGGCCATTCCCTCATTCCATAATCCCAGGTGATCATCAGCGGCCATGAGAGTCCCGAAGATGCGGTTCATGCAATGACGGCCATCAGGACCAATCCAATGGAGAAAGAGGATCACTCCGCCCTCATATAAGCGCGTACCGCCGCATGCCCACCTTGAGTTCACGAACACCCCGAATAACTGCGCGCACATGCCCATCGAGTCGTTCGAGTCGTTGGAGCCGTTCGAGTTCCTGCAACAACAAGACAGCAGACCGTGATGGCTCCATCGAAGCGATTTTCTCGATTGGATGGATCAGATCAAGTGCTGCGCCACTGTAATGACACAGACTACCTCCATGCCTGATGGCTCACATCTACAGCCCGTAGAAGAGGTTGGCTTCCTCCACGATTATGTCGAGAGCTTCGATCTCTCGGGCGCATCACTACTGAGTAACCCCGCGAGTGGGAGCGCAAGGCATGGCGACTATCAAATTTCTGACTCTGAAGGCACGGGCACTACTCTGGTGTCCGGACTTTCAGCGACATCCCCTACTGCCGTTGCGACTGCCACTTCCCGTTCTCACAACTTACGACCGAGGCCTTCTAAGAGCGCAGGCGCCGCAACTCAACACGCCCGAACTTTGCGAGAGAGAGAGTCCGCCATCCCCCGCTCATGTGTCATCAAGAGTCGTGGCAAAGTTTTCCCAAGCAGAAAGTCTCGGAAAAATCGTATCGGTAAGATGTTCCAGGCGCATCTCTCCCACAGTGACTCTTCAGCTTTCAAACAATGTTCCCGAAGTACCCTCTCCGAAGATCACTATCACATGCATTGAAAGTCTCCGCCATGTCAGGCGTGCGCCGCGCAACCTTCCTTCGCTGACGATTTCCCAGTGCCCCAATGTCTCTCGTGTTCTCTACACCACCTTGAGGAAAACCGGGAAGAGAGATGACTTTGTGCCCCGAGAAGTGGAAGACATGGATAACAGTTAGGAAATCAAGCTGCATCTTGACCTCAACAAGGATGATGACATCAATGACTTCGACGAGTCTACATCGAGTCCGTCCACTTTAACTTCGAATGCTCTTCAGCAAGAACTCGGAGACATGATCCGGACTCCCACTACTACAGCTGTCTGCCTACGAAGGAGTCCCCAGGAAACCAAGTGGAACCACGCCGTTCACTATTTCATGCTCCAACAGCTTCGTCCGCACTTCCCTCAGATTTCCGTCTCCGCTGCGCAATACGCCAAACCACAAGCTCAGTACATTCCACCGTACGGTACCTACGAGACTTAAGTCAGGCTCCTCGATTTCGTCCTCCTCTACGAACCTGACAATGTCGCCGAACAGAAATTGATCCAGCTGTCCAATACACCCGAGCATCCCAGTGCCAACCGCATTAGCTCCACCGATCCATACTTTGTCAATTTCCCCACGGTCATCCCGGTCGAAACGAAGCGTCTTGATAGCAGCGGTGGTGATATCGATATTGCGCTTGTGCAAGTTGTCCTCTGGGCCATGTCTCAATTCAACAGCTACCGTGCGATCGCCGGACCAGACAAGAACTTCACCCTCCCCATACCCATACTGATTGCCGTTGAAAACCAGTGGACGTTGTAATTTGCCATTGACGGGGAGGAGAACACAGACCCCGAGGAGGAGTTCAGGCGAGAAATGTACGGGAACAAGGATATCGCCCTTCCCTTTTCCCTACCAATCTGGTCACCGCTAACGAGTCGCCGCCGCGAACTTCTGACTGAGAAAGCGACCGATGGGTCGGTGAATTTCTTCTCGCTGACACCGAAATCCTTGTCGCCAAGGACGGGATTGGTGGATGAAGGACCGGTAAGCCCAAGGTCGCTCCCGAAGGGCTTACGGAGGGGTACACTGGGTCATGGGCGTTGATGTTGGTGGTAGTGAACAAGAAGCGGTGTGTCGTGCGAATGTGTTGCGAGGAGTGGTGGATGATTGGGAAAGCACGAAGAAGCCCTAAATTCGGAAGGCTTATTGCTAGGGGGGACTGCGGTGAAGTCAAATGTATCGGCAGTGTCTAAACTTGACGCGAACCAAATGGGGAATGCTTATGTTACGCACGTGACAATACACGGGAGCGCCGACTTGCACTGGGCCTAAGAGTTGAAGCCATACTTCCATTTCAACAGAATGTTCGATGTTGGTGTGAGATATACTGGAGCAGTCAGGGTTCTTGATGTGAAGTAATCGTGATACGAGGCCATGTATAGCAGAATCGCCACAAACTACTTGTTTGATACCGTTGACTACAAGTTGTCACACATATCAAAGCTCACTCGGTCCATCGTGCTTGTTGAGGCGGGCCGAGATCCTGATACTGGAACGGATTTCAACGTCGCCAACGTCACTGCTACCATCTCCTCAGTTGCCATTCTCGTTGCCGTTCGTCGCAACCAAAGCCATGATGGTTTTTTACTGGATCTTCCGAGCCTTGGGACCAACTGCCATAATTCGTCGATCTCCAGATATGTCGTCAATGCCCGTCGTGAGACCTCCGTCGGCACTTGCTCACGAAGGAGTGAGGGACGATGCATCGCCGCCTCGCTCTCGAGCAAAATCAATTAGGCGATTCATTGACGCACTCTCGGCGACCACTTCGACGCAATCTTATAGCGTGCTTTGGTCAGCAATTTGCAGGTCGTCCAATATCCATGTGCCATAAGGGCCAGCGGCTGACGCCGTATGTTAACTTGATGGTCTCTGAGCCAAAATCAAGCGGGGATAGCTAGAGGCACCGCTATCGGCTTTTGCTGAGTTCAAGACCATGCCCTTCACAACTGCGTAGTTTGTGCCTGAAATTCCGTTCTGGAGAGCCTCCCTGGAAACGCCGAGCCGCTGACCTCCCTGGAGCAGTTCTGAATTCAGAGCATCTTCCGTGTCAGCCATGATTTTCCGCTTCGTCGCTTCATTCTCTAGGCCGGCGATTCTCTCTTAGAAAGTCCGAATATGACGATGATTCTCATCGGCACCATCAACACGATCGTCATCATCGCAGTCGTTGTGGTTATCCTCATATAGCCGAGGCCGAACAAGCGAGACGGGGCAACTACCGGAGTCGAGCCTTGTAATGGCAGTAAATGGCTCAGGACTTGCGTACAACTCGGCATGGCGAGGACTCATGTTGCCCGAGGTTGCACTTGTTTGATGTGTCGGGGCAGATGGCTGGGTAGCAGGCTGATTGACTCGCTCGGGCAGTTGGCTGACTCGTGCCTCGAGGCCGTCGTATTGTCTGATGACCGCAGGCGTTATCGGCAAGTTGCTCATTACGATGTCGTGGCCAACTTGAAGTGACTAAAGGCCTCGGTAATCCCGCAAATCTTCTTATCGCATGAGGCCTCGTGAACCTGGAGCTCCCGCAGTAAGCTACGGTCGTCTTTGGTAAGTCGTTTGATCTGCGACCAGCATGTATGGACGTTGATCACTTCTTTCTGGATGCGACGAATATCTGGACCGTTGTGCCGGGAGCACTCGTTGCGTTTTTGTTGTGTCTTCCCAAGCTCCTGCCAAACAATAAGGGAGTTGCAACCTGACACTTTCCCTTTGCGTCTCTTGGCTACATCCCTTGATATGTCAGTATCCGTGTCTAATGCAGATCGCGCCCTCTTGCTGGACAATGCCGAGGCTGGAGAGTCTGTCTTGCCCACAGCTGCTGCAGTGCCGGTGCTACTAAGTGATAGGCCAGGCACCAAGGTATTGTTCGCGAATGGCATGAGTCCAGTATCGTTCAGGTCGTGTGGTCTCTTTGAGTCGGCACGCGTATCTTCGAGTCTAGTGGACTCGACTGTCTGCCAAACAAGCTTTTAATCTGTCAGTCTTGGGTGCGGGCAACTTGATTTTCTCATCAGGCTTACGCTGACATCTTGGTTTTCTTTCATTACCTTCTTCCTCTTCTTGGTCGACGAAGCGAGTCTCAGGGCAGGCATCGACCGGCTTGCGATGGTAGGTAGCTGCTTTTGAGCTTAGATATGACCTTGCTGGCGCTGACAACGGAGCCGTAGAAAAGCTGGAAGCGTTACTCTCGATGGCATACTGTGAGACTGTCCAGGACCTTGCAGGTGCTTGTCGTGGGTGGCAGGCGCTTCAAAGTCCCCCCCCCCACATCTCGAGCAAATCGGGGTCCAGCGTCAAACGCGTCGACCACGCGTAAACAAAGAGTCAAGTCCGTCCACAGCAACACAGCGAACCCCCTGGATCTAGAGTGCCATGATGCCACAGGTGTGTTGACGTCCTTGAGCGACATCGTTGACAAAAGGTCGTTGTGTTGCGTGCAAGTCGAGGCAGAGGGTGTATGGAACTCTCAGCGCTGCCGAAAGAATTGACAGACATCGACCTTCACAATAAGGTGGCTAGCCAAGGCGACGAACGCAACCATATCGTCATGGCTGATTTCATGGCGAAGAACTTCAGGACACAGTCGCGGCCAGTTTAAACCTCCTCGTCACGGCAGCATCACTGAAGCCAGAGACATCGTCTACTATGCAATCAGGCACTTGGCCTCATGATGCCGAGCAGATAAAGTTATTGTCTGACCGGTGGCTTTTGTGCCGTGTACACTTCGAGATCACGGGCCATCTCTAGAAAAGGGCTCGAGATGGCGGCTACTTAAATTAGAGGAGTCGTTGGCATCAGTTGCTCCATACTTGTCGACCGGCGAAAGGGAACTGGATCCTGACGACCGTTATGCGTTAGCGGCCGCCACCGGCACATGTTTTCACCTTCCGGTAGACGTGAGCGGTGAAACGTAAGCATTGCTTTCCCGCCTGTCGTCCTCCTGCTCGAGTGCAACAAAGAGTTCTGGACCTTGATCAACTTCCGTGCTGACGCGTTGTTAATTGTACGGGACCAGCTTTTCTTGTCCCTTACGTCGTTTGACGAACGGCGCATGCCACTCGCGTAGGTGTTCGGTTAAAATGTCTGATGCGCGCGTAGAAGATTCGGCGGTTCATTTTCGATCGATCGAGTCCTGACCTGCGGCAGTGTGATGGATGCAGGCGACTTCATCAGCGGGCGAGGCCATCACGGCAGCTACATCCCTCCATGTGCTTGACAGCAGGGTAGCCGCCCATTGTGGTTGGCTGCTGAGCGCGCGGGACAGGCTCCCTTCAGCGCGACATATCTGCAACAATCCGCCGTGTGCCAGCTGCGACCTTTGCGACCTCAGTCGGACAGAGCGTCGCTGCTGCTGAGCAGACGAGGAAGGAGCGCATTGCGCGTTCGGAAAGCGCGTTGCGGCGAATCGGGCAGTCGGCTCGGCCAGTCGGCGTTTGATTGGAACAATCCATTCAAACATGCCAAACACCAACCACCGGACAACATCGACCGCCAGCCAGGTTTCGAGGAACTTGCAACTCCAACGCAAGGCCCAGTGCTTACCCGTCTTGTCGACGTGGCATGCGGCGGACGACCACAAAGACAAGAATAGGCAGCAGAAATGCGACCACCGCCTCGAACGCGCCATCGAAGGGTGGAAGAGGCCACGGCGGCGCTACCAAGTGCATTGCCGCACGGCAGCTGGCCGTCACCACCTTTGCGCCGCTCAATATTCCCTGTCCCAGTGCTGTATGCGCATCGTTCAGGCTGTCCTCCACCTATTTTGGAACGATTGCATGACCGTACCAGCGAGCGTGTAGAAGTCTGCCTTGCAGAGAAATAGTAACGCACAGGTTTTACCTGTTTCCTGCGAGCGTACGTGTAGTACATTTCTGGAAAACCCTTCTCCCGTAGAAGAGTTTTCGAAGATCAACGACGTTCAATAACTTGGCACTACTGTCTAGACATTCATTTCTTTCAGAAACGACAGCCCAGTGCCGGTAGTGGTCCCGAGGTGTATACGGACATGCTCTTTGAACATCCAGAATGTCCATGGCAAAATCTGCGAACAAATCTAATGCTATAGCGCTTCTCAATCGCTCCGGAATACAAAGCCGGCGCTTCTATCTACATCCTCGTGTGTTAGTAAAGCTCTACATCGATGTACCGGACGCGCTACCATACGTCACAAGCTAAGACGCTTCGTCATTCCAGCGGTAGGTGTGAGCATCCTTGAGAGCAATATTCTTGACAAGTTGTTGAACGAGCCCCGTTCTCTGCGAGTTGGATTGTTAGCAGCCTGCAGGCAGCTAGCCCTGCGGTTGCACGGCTGCAAGTGCATCGATGCACGTGATTGCTATGCAGGGCCACGATGTGGATACCGCGTCTCCACGCGAGCACACGAACACGCGAGTGTGGAGACGCACTGGCAAGTGCCGTCAAGCGCTAGCGCTAGCACGTGATGCGACCCACATCATCAAAAACTTCGACACCCCCATCTCCCTGACTCCAGACCACCACAACCACCATCATAGAGCCAAAAAGAATGCTTCCGTCACGGGGAATCGAACCCCGGCCACATCGGCGCTTGCGAATGAGAGCGATGTATCCTAGCCACTAGACCATAACGGAGTTGTTTTGCTTTGATGGAAGATCGAGATCAAAAATCGAATATCAAGCATGCCACAAACCTCCCGCTCGGGTTTTAGAAGCACTTTTCCTACTGTGTCATTATCGACATGTCAAATCCGAACAAAGATGGCGACAACAAAGTGCTGAAAACCGAGGGCTGATTGTTTGTGAGCACAAGAGCTGGGATGATGGGTCGCGACTGCCTTCCCCCCCACCCCACCCATCACTTCAATGTCGAGTCGACTGAATCCTGCGTTTGGGGCTAGCGAAAACTTCATTGTACTGTTGAGTCCTCGACGTCGCGAATCACGACCGCTGCCTATACAACCTTCCCAAGCCGTCGTTTCCGCCAAAGCACGCGAATGTAGCCTTATTGTCCAGACATGGTCATCTATAAGCACACCGAGGAGGCCATAGAGGCTGTTGGGCACTAGTCATTGAAGCTAGGGATCCTCGTGTAGTCCGTCGATGCGCCAGCCTTGCTCTCGTCCGTCTCGCCGGGCGTCTGGTACGTATCAGCATCTTGTGAATAGTTTTGAGATCGATTACAGAGCTTATGCCAACACGGCGAAAAATAGCCGCTGCACCTTGGCACCGCTACAATCGCAACCCGTTGCCCTGCTCTGTGAATATGAGCTTTGAATGCCTCTACGGAATCGGCGCGGTGTGGACGACCTGCAGACAAAGAGGTGGCACGCGCCTCTTCGTCACGTTGGAAAATACCCAGATCTGATAAACTACTCTTACCATCTTCGATATCACAAGGCAGTTACATGTCAGATCGTCAGGCCCGCGATGGCGCTATTTAAACACATCGGCAGACAACTCGTGCCTCCACCTGCGCCCGATACTGACTCGCTAACGCTGATTTAGCCACGAGTGAGAGAGGCGAGGGCTCACTTAATGACGCAAAGATTGGGCCTACTATATGCAGAGTTAATACTAGCTGTTAACGCTCTGTTCATCGTCCCAGAAGTTCGCAAACGGGTGCAGCCTCCACAGACTGCGGTCAACGCACCTAAGTTATCCGTCAACCACTGCCTTAGCGAAGAAGACAAGTTCTGCTTGTTGCTCAAGCCTGACGCTATCGACCTGTGGCGAAGTCTCAGCCCTGAGGAGACGTTGCAACTGAAGAAGACTTTCGCTTTATCGCTTCGCGGCAGACAGTACAACACTCATAGTGCTATTTGCCACTTCAATAGAGTCCAAACCGCAAATAGCGGCTTGGAACAGCAGCCCAACGCAACGATGCCGTTTCAGGACCCGTCGTTTCTCAAGGTGTTGAGCACTCTACTTATCCCGTTTAGATCCACTGGCTGCAGCTCTCTCAGGGCATTCCTGCATGAGCTCCAAAAGCCCCCCACGGCTGGAATTGACCAGAGCGTCGTCGCTGTCAACGCCGCGAGGGCATACACCAAGTGCAACGTCGTGAAAGCGTGTCTAGAAGCTTTTGTCCACGCACCTAAGATAAGCAAGTCTGCTGACGAGAAGCGCCACATCATTCGCGTGCTCTCCGGCTGTGGTTCCGCTGTGATGTACGACCAGTACCAGGGTGCAATCAATAGCAGTCTTCACAGCCACCCGCAGCCTGGGTGACTGGCGCAGGTATAGCAGATATTGGGGAACTTTCGTGTGAAGACGCAATGTGCTACTATAAGCTCGCCACAAAGTTCCTGGCTACTGTCCTGTGTCAAGCGCAAGAAACAATAGAGGCGTTGCTTAACCTTGCGCGTAGTTTCCATTGGCTCAAGCACTACATGCTGTATCTATTGTTAACCCTCGGCCCCGCCCACACGTGAGAATTTCCTAGCGTCGCTCCATCTCTTACTGACTCCTCGCGCTAGATGGGCAAAGCACGGGTACGCGAAGATTGTTCACGCGCTTAGCGCCCTCAAAGAGTAGCAACCTGAGCCTATTCTCTACAACGTCTTCAATAGTCAGTTTGACAAGCTCGTTGAAGTCCTCGACGTCTTTGCGAATTGAGACATCACAGGCGACGCAAAGCAAGAACCTTGACAACTTCCCATCAATACCGCGTTGGCCGCTAACACGAACATTGAGATAAAAGATGGAACGCAAAACTGCGTGGAGACGTTCTTGCACACCACCACGATGGGCTGGTGAGAGCAGCGGCGTTTGAGTGTCAAGGGTGCGGCTTCGAAGCCTTTGTTGTGGTGAAAGCGTGTGTCGTGGTGCTTCACAATCCACATAGCAACCCTGGAGGCTTGGACAATGTTACACTTGTTCTTACGTCTCGGTGCTTTCTTCTCAGATCTGTTACGGAAACCGGCCGTCCTTGGTTCGAGGTGAGGAGCTTCAGTGCCTACGCTTCATATTTTGACTTTGTTAGTCTTCTCGCTTCTGCTGGCTGCGCTGAACCAGGGGACGGGAGGCATCATTCTGTCTAAGCAAAGCATATAGCGTACATGATACCAATCCACTTGGTCTTATCATTTACCTTTCGTGCCGCGAACGCTTTGCAATGTGAGCGCCGTCATCGTACACGTCATGTGGCGTCGCGCAACAGCCGCTCGCAGGGTACTATATCAGAGCCCCGTAATTGATGTTTCTGTCCAAAGCAGGATTAAATGCTAGTCTGCACAACCGCCCCTTGCGCTACTCTGACGCCGCCGCAGAGGTCATTTGAACCGCGCTCACTGGCTATCAGTACCATGTTTCATCAGATTTCCGGTACATATCATGCTGAATATAACAGATACTGATCGTGCTAATTCCCGTACCCGGAAGTCGGCCAACGACAGGCAACGAAAGCGGACTGAATCTCCTGCCAAGGCATCGCCTCCTCACTAAAACCATCTTCTTTTGTTTTGTAAACATACTGTTTTTAAGCATTTTTGCCTGCTTTTGTAGCTTAGCTAATGATGCTTTGTGTATCAGTTGGCGATCGTTACTTTTCTTGAGACAGTGTACACAACTAGTCTCAGACTCTAGGGGCAGTGGGATTCGCAGCTCATTGATTAACTGCGTGACGTTATGCCTTTCCCTTTTTTTGAAACCACATCTCCTCGATTTCACCGCGAACCATGCCAGATTCATCCCGGGAGTGGAAAACCCATCTTTCGGCGTCAAAGATCTCGAGACCCGCAATCCAATAACCTCCCGCAATTCTTTGCACCTCTCTCCATGGAATGAATCTCTGAATCTCCTTCTCAAGGACAAGTTTGAGGGGCGCTTGTCCGGTGATTTCATAATCTGGTTCAACGCGCAGGTTGTCCTTGACAATGTTCAGAAGACTGTAAACACGATCTAGAGGCTCAGTACACTGTGTGTTATGAGCAGGTTTCATTGCCCTTCTCCAAGCGAACTTTCTCGTGTGTCAATAACATCCACGCTGAACAGTCCATAAACAAATGCGATGGTGCAACTCCAGGAAAAGATCATCTTCCGGACAGATCTCTGTGGACTCTGGCACCGTAATCTTGAGGTACCATTGATCAATTGCAGATTCCACATCCCAGAAGTCCCATAATTCGTTCCACAGAAGAAACTGAACTTGGGTCCCAAGAATAATTTCTTGATTGACCCATAGCCTGTTCCAATAGGAGGAAGAAGATATCCTCGTCAAGCGTGACGCTGATAATATGCTCAAAAGCCGCATAGCTGACGAGGTAGGTGCAGTGGGTCCAACGCCATCCATGTACATCTCCTGGGTAGCACTGAAATGATCCAGTGTCTCTTCACTGAACAGCAATTAAGCTCCTCATCTTTTCTCGCATGTCGCTGTCATTGGTCCGGGCCATCGGATAGAGATCCGCCATCTGCTTAACTCGCTCGCACCTCTCCTTGTGATCCACTTGATTGATTCGCAGTCCATCCGTCATCCCCATGCTTGCAACCTCCCAGTCGAATCATTTGATAGCTGCATCTCCCAATCGACGTTTTCTAGCTCTGTATTCAGCGCGTCCACATCTACAAGCACCGTCAGCATTGACCCGTCATAGCACGAAGCTCTGCGCCATGCCTATGTAAGGTACGATGAGATTAGCCTATTGGTGAGTTGATGCACACGCTGCTTTTCACATTCTCCTCTGTGGAGATTGTCACGCGGATGTCCACTTGACACATCTGCAAGATGCTTGCTTGCGTTCTCGGACCGGAAAGAGGATGGGTAGACCAGTGAAAGCTCGTCCATGTCCGCGTCAACGCCCCGCGATGCTTTGTGAGCGCGTAGCGTAGTGCTTCATGGCAGGGACGCGTTCGTCTACTGAGCTGTTGGTCTCGCCTGGACCAAGCAATTCGTCGATCCTGTTGTTAGCTAGTTGTCTTTCAATCTCTGGTTTGTTTTGGAATACACTTGGCAAACAAGGCCAAAAAGAAAGCTCAAAACACTCTGAGGTTGGTTGTGCGGTCTTGCTTTTGCTAGTACTATTACAACTTCTTCCACTGACTAAGAGGGTGTATCTTGAGTTGGAGTGTTGGTAAAGGTCATAGTATCTTCCTTAGATGTGTTGTCGTCGGTGTCTACGGGGCTTCGTAAATGTATTGGAGTAAAGTGTCGCAATACTTTAAGATGGGAAGATGTCTCAGTAGCAACTGTAAGGTAGCTTTTTCGCGATCTCTTCTTGACGTAGTAACGGTCGGGATTGTTCCTCGCCATGGTCGATCCTAGATATCCTAATCTTAGTGAAGAGAGCTGAAAGATGAGGACTGAGTGTCACGCGCAATGTGCCTAGAGGAGATGGGAAACAAGGTACATACGCTCGCAACGTCATGCAAGACTCACTATAAAAGACATTAGCAAACACACTGCCAATTTGCAAGATGGAAGCAGCGTTCTACTTTGAATACGTAGGCTGTGCTCTGCGGAGTGATCTTCGCTCTATTAATCAGCTTCTATAGGCAATGTCAAGAGGCCACACATGAGATAAACAATGTCACAGCGGGCGCTGCGTGATTTCTTGGTAGTAGAGTTGGCACTGGCACGTCCGATCTGATTGGGCTTTCCATACAATCATAGCGAAATACTTGCTATACGAGGAGAAATGATACTTGACTATTCTCTAGAGGGTCGAAGTCGGCAAGCCAACTGGGGTGAGGTGAGCGATAGGGCTGAGATTACACAACTAATATCCCTCCAATGTTGTTTCGCGGCACCGCATGCTCAACTTGTGTTATCGGTTGGCAGAAATGTTGCATGGTCAAGCAGGGTGGAACTGCCGAAGTGTATTAGAGTTGACAATGTAGTCACTGTTGCCGTGCGGATTGTGGTCTAGATGAATTAGGAAAGCCACAATTGTGTGTGTCTGGCCACGATGGTCGTCCATGCACATCAGAAGCGCAAATGATGAACAGATGTACAAGGTGGATCTAAGCATCTCCACGGGCGGATTCTTGCTCAGTTGGGAAAGTGACGGGCGAAGGAAGGCTGCCTGGGCTGGCAAGCAAGGACGCTCGAGCCGCACCACGCGATGAAACTGGCGGGCGACCTCCATCACCTGAGACCCCAACGTGTACCAACTGGGATTGCGCTTTATGACTCCACGACCTTTGAGGCCTGAAATTCACATGACAGCGCAGCCTCTATTGTGTTCGCGGGCGTGCATGCTCAGCTATGCTGTTGAAATTGCACGACGCAGGCAGTGGGGTCAGTCCACTAAGCTCCTCGCCATCAATAAGAAGACACCTCGATGAATCCCAGAGGCTTTTTGTGTTGGCCAAAATAAAAGTCCAGCAAAAACATACAAAAGCGGGTATTCGCTAGTGGTCACCCACCTAACTACTAATCCGCCAGTACGTTGCTTAAATAGGGCTGAGCGAATGGGAAGCCTTGTTTTCAACGTCCTATGGTCGTATGTGGTAGATTGGGAATTGCAAGTAGTAAATATCTCTGGTGAACAGCGACTGTCAGTCTAAATTTTATGTCACTGATTGAGCCAGCAGTGCTGATATAGACTTGGTAAGTTACCTATTACATCAGATTAGCATAGAAGTACAGCATCTAACCAACGCAGGCATCTCAATCTCATTACAACCACCTCGTACCTCCCTGAACGTCCTCCCTCGCCCACATTGTTCCAAACCAAGTCTTCGAAGACCCATCGCACATCATTAGATTACCCGGTGGCAACAGAATAGCCCCACCGCATAGGAGCCCATGGCAAACTCATTGCAATCATATCAAGATCTTCGCTACCTGATCGGAGCGATGTCGGCAGCCCCCTGTCCATTACAAGGTCGAGACAATACCGGCCCTCGACGCGCCCACTCCCCACCGCGCACTCGGTGTCAGTGGACAAGTACACTGCGTCTCATCCCTCATTGACCGCCTCCTCGTTGATTGACCTGGACCATCTGTGCACAACGACGCGGCTGCACAGCACGGCGATGAGACCCCCAAGCTAAACGACGCTCTGGCTACAAGAACGTCGAGTTGGAAGGTCCGTCCTAGGCTCGGCATGTAAAGTTCTAACGATGAATTCTCTCATGCGGATGGAGACAACACAAAGGACACCGAAAAATCGGGCAGGTCGTCTGGGACGGAAGGAACCCTTGTAGAGATATTGGACAAAGTCGATGAGATCGCTGTCCTGGTCTCCAGCATTAGTCCGACATAGTTGCAGTACTTAGCCGCGGCCGCGGCTGCGACTGTAATCGAATTAGGAGTTGTCACGCAATGACTTCAGTGATTCTGCTGATTTTAAGATAGGTGACTCGGCAACAGTATGCTACTCGATATATCTCCAACAATTGTACAGCGAAGGTTAATAAGAATGATGCAAATGAAGAACAAGGGTTGATCATGAGAAGAGCGGAGGTCGAAGATGATATCTGTGGCATTGTTGTTTTGTCAATCACCTGTTCTTGAGTAGTATACGGAGAACCTTCGATGGTAAATGCACACTGTAAACGGTCCCTACACACTGCGCACTGATGACCCCCAATACATTATCTTATCTTGAGCCATTTTGACGCGATTCAAATGCCTATCAGCGGCCGTGCTCGCTCACAGTGCAACCACACAGCAATCCTGGGCCCAGGACAGCACCATCTCTGGACAAGTCGATGCGTCTAGAGTACACATTGAAGCAAGCAATTGTGAGCACCACGAAATGAGTTACCAACTTTCGCAACAGCACATGTTTTCCCCCACGCCCTCACCAAACATGGAACAAGCCGTTGCTCCTTGCGCGATGAAGTGGCAACTATGACTAAATGATCTGATCTTGCAGTTCTCCGTTCCCGCACACATTTCGATGCATGAGATCTCTACGTTGAATATGCCACGCTTTCGATTGTGCAACAGTTGTCATCGTCACGCGATTCGGCTTCTGGACCACTCTAAAGGCAATATTCACTACAGAGACTGCGACTCACGCCATCCACGGACGATAACCGGTACCAGGTATACTCTCTCGAGTTCTGGGCTATGCTGGTGAAGGAATTAGTAGAGCACTCCTGGCTGCTGTTTCTTGATCACTAGATTCACTGAGATCTAGCGTAGTGCTTTACCCATAACGTGCACTATTTTTGATGCTATTCTACCCTTAAATAGCTATGGGACTTACATCTGGCAGTGGTTCTACAGTAACGAAGACGAGTAGACTGCGTAGTTCGATACAGCTGGAGACGTAGATAAAGCATTCACTTCCTCTTAAGTACAGCCGGGAAGTTAATGCCGGATAGTAATGTCTGTCAGGTCTTCGAAGTCTCTAGTAAACGAAGATTAGCAGCCCATTCGCATCTGCCAGAAGTCCCCTAACGCCAATGGATACCTTATCACACAGCCTAAGTGCCTCCGTCTATTCTATAAGTACCTCCAGCTTACTCTAGTTGTGCTTGCTATCAAAAAGGAGAACCTGGGCTCAGGAGAATCTTGACATCTAACCTTACAAAGAAGGGAAATTGCCCTACCAGACATTTCAGCCCTTAAACGTCGAAAATGATGTGATCATGGCCAGTGCTCTACTTTGGAGGACTGGTTCGCAGGTACACATCAGGGGTGGGGATAGTTTCTCGAGGATAGTAGCTGATAGGGTTGTGAAACGGCACACCGTCATCGGATTAGCGTGGAAGGGAATATCATTTGTGTCCACAAGGGCTTGAGAAGCCTGAATACTACACCATTATTGCCAAAGAAAACATGCAGACTGTCAAGCTTGACCGCAAGGCCTTCTTGAAAGGCAAAAAGGGTACAATGCAAACCATGATCACACCCAGATACCTCTATCGCCACGCCCTACGCCCTCCCTCCCTTTCTGTTCTCTCGTCTTACAACAACTAGATGTCAGCACCCAAGTCACCCATCCGATTATCTTCAAGTCTCAACGAGCCAGCGCGAGCACTGCCTGATCTCTTTCCTTTCCGTCGACCTCTCAGCGACCTCTTCCCCGCTGGTCTCACCACTCTACACGTGAGCGTCGTTGTCCCCGGAGGATTCCCCCTCGACGCTGGCAGTCAAGTCGACATAGTCGTCCACCGCGGAGCTGAGTTTGCTATTGCGGTGGTGGCGCGCCTGAAAGGTTAATTCTTTGAGCACGCTCTCAGACCCTTCGATGACAAGAGGGAGAGAGAGTGTGGCGGGGCTATTGGCACGGAACACAAAAACAGCCTTGTTGGTGTTGGACTGGGCAAGGGGGCAAGGCGGGATGCAGACTCGCATTGCGCGCAATTGCGACGACGCTGGTGTCGCTATGAACTGTGTCGGATGAACCGTTGATCTCGAGGATAGACCGGCGCAAAGAGTATCCAGAGTCTTCCCAGTGTGGGGTGTGGATTGCACAACGATGTGCAGAGAGGTGAATGGGTAAGGCTCCAGTGAGGGCGGTGTTAGTTTTAGGCACGTGGAGACTGCGCTTGTTCGTTTCTGCATTCTCAGAGGCATCGTCAGCGTCGCTGTTCTCGTCGTCATTGTCGATGTCAGCTAGCCCAGCATCGTCATCGGTGGAGAATCGAAAGGGCGAGTAAGGTGCACTGCAAAGATTAAACTTGGAGCTATTGTCATCAGTGCGTAGCATTGAGAGCGTAAGGAGATCTTCGGCGTTGAAGTTGTTCTCCTGATTAATACTGTAAGCTAACACGTTATCTTGCTTAAAGTTAACATGCGCGGCACTGGAGTTGTTGCTCTAGAGAGCAGCTTTTTTAAAGTTTGCGTTAATGCTATTTTTGTAAATACTTGTATAGTGCTAATTAGAAGTCTTTTTAGACACAAGAAATAAAAGTAAAAACTTAGAAAATATTATAGCAGAGAATTACTATAAAGGATTACTGCACGTAATTAGCTAACCTAAGATTAGATAAACTCTAGATTATAGTAATTACTATAGATTATAGAGTATTAGAATTACTAGCTAAAGGGAAATTACACTAAAGGCAAATACTTAAGCCTGCTCTAAGTAGTAGTAACTAGATAATAGAGACTAATTACTCTATTTACTTTAAATTAGTAAATTAACAAGTCTTTTTAATTTTAATAGAAAATAATATAAAGTATTTTCTTAACTATAGTATTAAGCTCTATAATAGAAATAAGTTAAAAGCTAAAATCTATAGTAAGATATAATATTAAGTAACTATAATAGTACTAGAGAACTAGTATAAAAAAGCTTTAAGCTAAACTATAGTTATACTAACTATATACTTTTAATAGTAGTTACTACTTAGAAATATAATTACTTTACTTATAATAGAGCTAATTATTAATATTTTAAAAATACTAATATAAAGCTAAACTAAGCTTTTTTAATAGTATATTACTTAGCTAGTAAAAGTATAACTCTAATATATTCTATTCTAGTAAGACCTAATAATAGATAAGACTTTAACTTTATTAGTAATTATAAAGCAAGTAAAGTAAGTAAAGCAATCTCTAATTAGTTTATAGAAAACAAAAATATTAAAGAATAAAAGTAGAGTTTTTCTTTTAAGCAAAAATTAGCTAACCTGCTTATATAGCAGCCTAAGCTTAAGAATACTAAAATTACTATATATATAATATTAATATATACTACCTTACATATAATATTAATATATACTACTATATATATAATATTAACACTTCTATATATATAAGATTAGTATATACTACTATATATATAATATAAATATAAATACTAGTATATATATAACTTCTATACTACTTTATATATAATATTAATATATACACACAATATTAATATACGCTACTATATATATAATTTCTATACAACTTTATATATAATATTAATATATACTACTATATATATAATATTAATATTAACACTACTTTATATATAATATTAATATATACTACTATATATATAATATTAATATATACTTGTCTTTTACTTATTTCTTATATATATATAATATTAATTTCTATACTACTTTATATATAATATTAATATATACTACTATATATATAATATTAATATACACTACTATATATGCAATTTCTATACTACTTTATACATAATATAGATACTATAATATATATATAATTAAACACTTGCTTACTTGCTTTGTACTTGCAATCTTTAATTTATTAGTATTGTTATAGTATAGTAGAAGCTATAACTTTATAAATAACTTACTCTATATATATAATAGACTAGACCTAGTAAGAAACTTAGCTTACTTTATAAAGCTTTAGTACTTTTTACTTTAATTCTAATATACTTTAGTACTTAGAAACTTAGCTTTAGTACTTAAGCTATACTAGAACTTCTATTTAAAATTAAACTTTTATATAGAGGTTTATAAAGCTGTATGCCTATAGTAAAGAAAACTTTTTCTTTTATTAAATTTATCTAGTTTCTACTTATATATATATAGTAAAGCTTAAACTAAAGCTAAAAAGCTAATAAAAGTATAGTTATATATATATTATATATACTAGCTTTATAAGGCCTAAGTATAGGTAAAGCAATAAATATAAAAAGAAAATAATATATAATTAGAATAGTATAAGTTAATATACTATTACCTAAGACTTTATACTACTACTTTACTATTATAATACTTCTTTATAATTTTAGCTTATTTTTCTACTTACTAGAGTAATAGCTTAGGTAATTAGAATATAAAGTAAAAGTAGTAATTTACTAGAGAACTCTAAATTTTTTTCGGCTAAGAATATACTTATAATACTCTAGAAATAGCTAGTATAGCTATAGTACTAGTAATAAAAACTATATAAGTAAGTAGAGCTTTAACAGCTCTAGATAAAAATAGCTAAACTTAGATAATAAAAACTAAACTTAGCTTTAAAAAAGAAATACTAGTATTTTTAATAAGTAAATATCTAGTAACTATATATTTTTTAAGCTTTAAGTACTATAGAACTAACTTAATACTACTAGATATAATAGTAGAATATAGACTAAAAATTAAAGAAATACTAGTATTTAAAAGTAAAAGTATTTAAAAGTATTATAACTTTAATTTATAACTATAAACTATATTCTATACTAACTCTAGAGTATTCTTTTAGAAAACTAGAAGATTAAATTGATATTATAATATTTATAGCTTATACTTTAAAAATTATAGATTTAGCAAAAACTAGTAGATAATAGTATAATACTATTAGAAAGTAGAATAATATTTTTCTTTCTATATTAAATTAAAAGTCTAGTAAATAAAAAGCTTTAGGTTACTATACTATACTAGAAGCTAGTATAGATAGATACCTAGTTAGTAAATAATTTTACTATATACTTATTAATACTAGAAAACTAGATTAACTTACTCTATAAATAGAAATATCTAGTAAAATACTTATATAGTAAGCTATATCTAGAAATTTATATTATACTTCTAAATTAAGTAGAGTTTCTAATAATATACTAAGAACTAGTTTAGAAAGTAGTAATACTAGAAAATAACTCTTGCTAGTTTATTATACTACTAGTAATAATATACTAAAATAACTTTAGTATATAAAGAATATATAAGAAGAACTTATATATAGAATAGAAACCTAGATAGAGTATATTAAATATAAGATTAAAGTAAAGTACTTTTAGCTTAAGCTAGCCTAATACCTACTTTTACTATAAAGAAATAGAGTACTAGGCTAGAGATTACTTAAAGTAGAATTATAAATAGATAAGCTCTACTATAAAGACTAGTACTATCTAGTTAAAAAGCTTTCTACTTTTATAAAATCTTCTAACTAAAAGGTAGTACTTGTAATAAAGTAATATATTACTATAGAAGTAAGAGTTTAGTACTAGAAGCTTAATAGATAAGTAATAATAATAATGCTTATAGATTATAAAGCTAAAAATACTACTATTAATAAAGCTTTAGCTATATAACTAGAACTTTAGAAGATTAGTAATACTAATTTACTTATAAATAAGCCTTTTAATTCTAGTACTTGATTTTATTTATATATATACTAGGTATATATTAAAGTAATAAACTACTAGAGTATAGACTAAATATTTACTATAATATTATATAGTATCTATAAAGAAAGTATAGAAGTGTTGTAATAAAGAATATAATACTATAAAGTATTATTAAAGTACTTTTTTCTTTTTTTGCAGTAAGAGGCCTAGATTACTAGAAACAAAATATTAATAAAAGTAAGATTTAGATTATAACGCTATATAATAGTAATATATAATATTTTATAGTTATAGATAAGAAGTTTATAATAAGTACTATTATATAAGTAAATATAGTAGTATTACTATTAAAGATAGGTTACTAGGTACTAACTCTATAAGCAGGAGCCTTCTTACTATATAGAAAAAACTTAAGAATCTAGACTTCTAACTATTTCTTTATAGTAATAAACTATTACTATATAGAATTACTGCAAACAGGTTTAGAGTAATAAATGCTTTATTTTATAGTATAATTTTCTATTTTTAATATACAAAAATAGTATTATTACTATTTATAATATAAAGAAAACTATTTTCATTATAAATAAAGAAATCTACTTTCTATAAATAGTAGTAAAATTAGAAAACACTCTAGCGTAATAAATATCTATACTAGTAAGCTATTCTTAGCAGAATTAGAACTAGCAGTATCTAATCAATAAATCCTAACTAAGCACTATATACTAGTTCTTATATAGGAATTATAATAAAGAAATAGAGTAAACGCACTAAAGGTACTAATTAGAACAATTGCATAACAAGCACAAAATACTATAATTAGAAACAATTCTATAGGGCTAAATACTAGGCCTAAATAGACAAGTATAGCAAATATAGAACTACTTAGTATAAGAAATCCTAAATAGAAACTTATACTATACTAGTTCTAATAGGGAAAGAGAAATTAAAGATTATAGCAAAATTACTAAAAGTGTTCTTTTTGTAAACTTAGTAATTTTACATATATTACCTCTCTAATCTAAATTAAAACTACTTATTAAATTAATAGGTATAGTAGTATTAGATTGTTCATAGAGTATAGATAAATCTAGTTCTTTATCTCTAGTTTTAACTAGATAACTAAATATATAATTTAGATACTTATAGTATTCTAGGCTAGGATTAAATATAAATCTAGCTAGATAATTTCTACTCTATACTAGATTAGGCCTAGTAAATATAGTTAAGTAAATTAAACTACTTATTTCTTTTTAAAAGTCTTTAATTATAGTACTTTCTTCTAGGTATTTACTTAATTTTATACCTATAGATAAAGAAAAAGATTTAAGTTTATTATTAAGTTTATTAAACTTAGTAATTATCTTTATAACAAAAGATCTTTATATAATAATAGGAGATCTTTTAGATCTATTTTTTATAATATCTATACCTAGAAATTCTTTTACTCTTCCTAAATTAGTAATTTTTAATTAAAAAAAAGTAGCTAATTCTTTATATAGATTATTTACTAAAGTAATATCTTTAGTAAATACTAGAATATTGTCTATATATATAGCTAGAACTATAGGCTTAATAGTATATATAAATATACTATTATCTATTTTTAAAGGCTTAAAACCTATTTCTTCTAGTATTCTAGTTAAGAATAATTGCTACTACTTACTAGCCTATTTTAGGCTGTATAGCGCTTTATTTAACTTATAAACTATGTTAGAAGAATCTTTATTCTTAATTATAGTATTAATATAACTAATTAGGCTTTTATCTTTAATTTCTTTTAAAGATTCTTTTAGAATAAACTCTTCTAAGCCTATAGGTAGCTAAATATAAATATTATCTAAATCTATATCTATATTAGGAAATACTTATTTTATATTCTAAGTATAGATTTCCTAATCTAGGTAATTAAATATAGATAATAATAATCTAATTAAGCTAGGTTTAGAAGTAGAAGCAAAGTTTTCTTTATAATTAATATTATATTTTTATAGAAATCCTTTAGCAACCTACCCAGCTTCATACTTTTCAATAGTATTATCTAGGTTATATTTCTTGCTTAATACCTATCTACCTTTAATAATAGATACTCTATTAGGCTTAGGTATAATATTCTAAGTATTACTTTTAAGTAAGTCTTCTACTTCTAATTGCATAGCTTTTAGGTAGAGATCTTTATCTTTTCTTAGTAATACCTTTTTATAAAACTTAGAATCTTCTAGTAATTTACTATTAGAAGTTACTAGAATATTTTCTAGTATAGATTTATTATATAGAGAAATCTAATTTTATTTGCTATTACTTATATTACTAGTATTAAGAATAATCTCTTTTATAGAATTAGAATTAGATTCTTCTATAGTAATATATATACTATTAGCTAATTTATCCTCTAAAAACTTATCTATATTATTCTAAGTAATTAATTAAGAGAAATTAGATAAATTACTATCATCTACAGAATCTTCTTCTATAAAAATAGAAGTACTAGGTATATTATTAGAAGTACTAGAAGTATTAGAGTTAGATAAGTCTTCTAACTTACTAAATACTTCTTATATATTACTATTATTATAGGTAGGAGTATTGCTTAATGTAAGAAAGTAGTTATATTAGTTATAGTTCTTAGTAGCTTATTAAGACTATCTAATATATCTCTACATAGTTATATAAAATAGCTCTAATAACCTATTGCTTATTAGTTACCTAACTAACACTTATTACTCTACTATATATCTTCTCTACCTAAAGAGCTTAGCCCTATTAAGCTTATAAGTTTTCTTAGCCTCTGCTCTAGGCTAATATCTATAAAACACTAGCATGCTGCCTTAATAACTTATTATAACTCTTTATACTAGTAATTCCCTCTATTATTACTAGTTCTTTATTTATTAAGTAGTGCCTAAATAACTACTTATATACTTATACTAACACTTAAGAAGCCTAGGCCCTAAGGCTATAACTAATAATAGCTTGTTTTGCACCTACTATTTCTTACTAGACTATTTAACACAGCTATATATCTTCTAATTCTAATAGACTATTAAGACTTATTATTATACTAACTTATAGAGATCTACTACTCTTACTTACTTATTACTATAAATAATATATAAAGACTCTAAAGTAGTAATCTATTACTAATAGTTATTTACTTTATTTCTTAAACCTTACTTATTAATAGAAGCCTATCTAAGTAGTATAGTATTAGCAGCCTATTAAGCTAATTCTATAATATTATAGCAATTAATATAGCCTACTAACATTATACTCTATAGCTAGCTAATTAGAAACTACAATTCTAATACTCTTACTAGATAAGATTCTAAAGATTATTAGTAATATAGCAAATAACCTTTACTAACTATATTAGATTCTAGGTATAATATAGTAGTAGTAAGGCATTAGCTATAAACCTATATAAGTAAGTTCTAGGTAGGCTAACTTCTTTCTTACTATACTCTTAATATTTTCTAAGCTTTTTAACTTCTTCTAGTTCTCTAATTCTAGCTCTTTTCTAAGTCCTAACATCTTATTAAGCCTATTAATCTCTTACTACTTCTTTTCTTTATTATATTAACTTTCTCTACTAGTTCTCTAGCTAAGTATAGTAGTAGTAGTAGTAGTAGTAAAAAACCTCTTTAAAGTAGCTGTAGTAGTTATGCTACTCTAGGTACTAGCCTAGTTAAGCCTAGGCATGTTTTTCTATAAGAGAATACCTAATATCTTTGCAAGTACTTTTTTTTTTTTTTTTACTTAATAGATTATTAATAGTTATATATAGTACTTTTCTTTTTTATTAATTCTATAAACAGTGCTTTTACTTATTATATTACTAAAGCTCTAGCTATAGTAATTATTAATAGTCTTACTTTTCTACTTTTTTTTTATAATATTAGTGCTGCTTATGCTTATATTTACTAACTTAATATTATCTTCTTAACTAAGCTCTACTATATTAGTAGTAATACCTTATAGCATAATTAGGCTTTCTACTTCTTTTACTACTTCTACTATACTTACTAAGTAGAAATTACTAATAATCCTTTATTACTAAGCACCTTTAGTAAATAATAATAGTATTATTAGGCTATGCTTAATCTTAGTTACTAGAGCTAAAGAAGCATTAGAGCCTATAGTCTATTAATCTAAGGTTTCCTGCTAGCTATAACTAATTCTACTCTTTAGTATAATACTTATAGAAATTCTAACTATATTAATGCTTATTGTAATACTTATTAATATTAGTCTGCTCTATATATACAATCTACTACTATTAATAGGTCTCTAAACCTACTTAGGTCTTATACTAAGTACTAGGCTAATAGTTGCAAGAACTATTCTTTTTATAAGTCTTAATAGTTTATTAGGTTTATTTTTTACTAATAGTTTCTAGTAGCTGCTCATTAAGCTACTTCTACTTTTCTAACTTCTACTAAGGCTAATAATTATAAGTCTAGCTAAGCTACTACTTATATATTTCTAGACACTAATAAGTCCCTTTTTACAAGCTATTTCTATTTCTTAGATAATTATTTTAGTGCTAGCTAGTAGAAATTTTAGAAAACCTTAGAAGAAAAAATAGCTAGCCTTAGTTATTAAAAGTAGTAGAATAAGATTTCTTTTACTTATAATATTTCTTACTTAGTTTAGCCTAAAAATCTATTAGGCCTTTATACTTCTCTAGTTAGAACTTCTTTTTAGGCTTAACTTAAGGCTATAGCTATATTCTATTACTTTTAAGTCTCTAACTTTCTACTATTATATTCTTTATCCTTTTAGATTGCTTTTCTAAGTAATAATAAACAGGCTATAGGTACTTTAGCTACTTAGGCTAGTTATTAATTAGATACTAATATTTTTCTAGATTATAAAGATATAGATATAGATAAACTATTCTATGCCTCTAGTAACTCTCTATTTCTTGCTAGTAGTAGTTTAGGATAGTTTATACAGTTTATAAGTTTCTTGCCTACTACTTATATAGCCTCTACCTATAGGCCTGCTTTAATTTCCTCTAGTAGCTCTTCTAGTATTTTTAAAGATACTATTAAGAGTTTTAGTAGCTCTTATTATTTGCTTCTAGGTTTTCTACTACGCCCTAATAAACCTTAGAGTTACTGCTATTAGTTTTCCTCTCTAGGCTAGGTTATAACTAGTAACTTACTTACTAGCTTATTATATTCTTTAACTAGTACTTAGTCTCTGCGCACTTCTTCTAGTAAGGATAATTACTTTTAGCTTCTTTTTAAGTATTACTATTATAGTTCTAGTAATACACTTTAGAAGCCTAGAAGTTGTAGCAGTTATAGTAGTTTAGCTAGTATAGTTTAATTCTAGGTGTTTAAGAGTTTTTTTTAATTTAGTTTTATAGTTTCTATAGTTTTAATTCTTTAGTTTAGTATTCTTAGCTTAGAGTTTCTGTAGTTTTACTAGTATTCCTAGCTTAGTAGTTAGTTCTAAATTTTAAAAAAACTTAGTTTTAATTCTTTAGTTTTAATAGGTTATTAATTGCCTATTATAGCTCTCTCTTCTACTTAAAGCATTAGCTAACTCTTAGCTAAAGTCTATAGGTTCTTTTTTATAAGTCTAATTCTATACTTTATATTCTACTTTTTCTTTATCTATTATTACTTGTAGTAGCTAGACTTAAATAAACTACCTCTCTAATTCCTTATTAAGTGTTTTATTCTATCTATTAATAAGCACTATTTACTATATAATAGTCTCCTATTAGTAGAATTTTATTAACTAATTTCTAGTATATATTTCTTTTAATAGTCTACTATCTAGCTCTTTAAGCAGGTATATTCTTTTGTTTATACTTCTTAAAACCCTAAATAGCTCTTTCTACTTTAGCACTAGTTTGCTTAGCTAACTTATATTAATATTGTGTATTATATTCTAGAGTAATACTAAGTCTCTATAGGCTATTAGAACTAGCCTAAAGGCTACCTAGTTATTAAACTATTTTTTATTTAGCTTCTAAAGTTAGACTATCTAGTCTATAGCCTCTTTAAGTTGTTTATCTCTATATTTAAATTGCTTTGCTCTTAATACTAGTAGCTCTACTATAGATTAAATAGTTATTTATAGCAGTATCTGCTATATTAGTATCTATAATTCTACTAGCAGGATATGCTCTCTTCTATAGACTAGGTATATTAGAGTTTTTCCTATAGATTATTTTACTATAATATAATCTACCTATAGTATAAGGTATAGGTTAGTAGTCTAGTTCTTAGTTATTTTCTTTAAGGCATTAATAATCTCTTTATATTCTTACTTAATAAGCCTTTAGGCCTATAGATAGAAAGTACTTAAAACTACTTAGTTAATACTATATAACTTTATTAGTGCCTCTATAAGCGCCTAGTTTTCTAGTCTTTTGTCTATTAATATTTTTAAAAGTAGTTTCTATTTTATAAAGATATTCTATTCTAGAAACTAAATAACACTTGTTAAATTATTTTTTATAAGTGCTTAGGCTTTAATATATTCTAATATATAGTTCTGTACAACTACTAGGTATTTATAATTACTTATTCTATCTAGCATATATATAATATCTATTATAATCTACTTCTATAGCCTATTAGGACTAATAGTAGAGTATAGTTTCTTATTAAACTTATAGGTAGAGTAGAATTAATACTGCTTATAAGTCTTTATATACTTATTAATCTACTAAAATATTTCTAGCTAGAAGTACTAGTACTAGATCTTCTACTATATACCTTCTTATCTCTAGTGTCTAGACTTATTACAGAGGGCCCTAATTATTTCTTTCTATTAGACTAGATTATTAATAACTTGCCTTAATAGTTTATTAGGCACTACTTTTACCTAGAAGATATTATTAATAATAGCAAACCTTAAAGCTTTTTTTCTTAGCTTACGTAAGTCTAATTATAATAGACTACTAGGATTTTTTATAGTTAATAGCTATTATATAATATTTTAGAAGTATTCTATATATAGAGATTTTAAGATAGTTAGGTTAATTAAGTTTACTTAGTATATATATTATAGGTTCTAATAGTTTATTAAAACTATAGATATAGTTATAAACCTATAGTATTTGTTAATAAAGTCTTTAATATTCTTCTCTAGGCACTTAGGTGCTTGCTAGCTATATTCCTCTAGCTGCTAGAATAGTATATTAGCTACTATATTCTTCTTTTCTAAGATATAGTAAACTTTAAATTTCTATATATTAAGTAGTGCTAACTAGTAGGTAATAAGAGTACCTAGAAGGTCTATTATGCTTCTATTTAGTTAGTTAATAAGAGTATGCGTATTAGTTTCTACTATAAAATAGAGTCTATATATCTATAGCTAGAATTTCTTAAGAGTAAGTAGTAGAGCCTTACACTTATATTTACTAAAGTTCTAGCCTTACTTTACTATAGACTAGACTTCTAATTTATATTACACTAGGTGCCTATAGCTTATTAAGTTCTTTTATTAGATAATAGCTTCTGATTCTTTTTTGCTTCTATCTACTAATATAATTACTAGCTAAAAAGGTTTAGAGTAGTTAATAGTTACTAGAGCTAGCGCTATAGTTAGGCTTATCTTAAGCTTCTCTATAGCTTAGCTTGCTTTAATAGTCTATTAGAAATTAGTATCTTTCTAGAAAAGGTTAAATAAGAGTGCTATAGTTAGACTAAAACCTAGAATCTAGATATAGTAGTAAATATAGAGGCTAAGGAATATCTAGATATCTTTTAGAAAAGTATAAAGCAGCTAGTTAAGTATCTTTTATACCTTTTTTAATAATAGATGCCTGCTCTTTTTATCTATAACATAGCTAACTACTTCTATACTATTATAGCACTAGTTGCTCTTTAAGGCTAAAGCTATTACTCTAGCTATCTTAAGGTTTTAAAGAACTTTGTTAATATTTATAATATATTCTCTAATAAACCTCTAGATACCTGCTTTAAGAAGCTCTTTCTTATAATTAGTTTTTAGTTTTTTTACTATAATATTATCTATATATAGCATATAGCAAGCTAGAACTAGGTTCTAGAGGATTTTAGTTACAACCTATATAAATTCTACTATAGAGTTAGTTACTTCTATTAGAAGAGTATATTATTATACTAGCCTATAACTTAGTGTTATAAATATAGTAAGTAGATAAGAGTTAAAGTAAAGCTTTACTTAGTTATATTCTAAGAAGAAGTTAATAAGGAATACTACCTAGCAGCTAGTAAACTTCTCTAAGAATTTATTAGAGTTAGGTAGCAGATTTGCGTCTCTAATAGTAACCCTATTTATTTATTAGGCATTATTAATAAGCCTATAGCCTATATTCTTTTTCTTAACTAAGAACTAGAAGTTGCTATATTAGCTTTTACTATATTCTAGAGTAACTTAGTCTAACTATACCTAAATTATTTATTCTACTATACTTCTAAGTTTTTTTAAGACTAGAAAACTACTTTTTTTAGGTAGTATATAGTACTATATTAATCTAAACTAGTAGGTAGATATTAGAGTAGACTTAACTAGACTTAGAGAAGTTAAAATATAGAGCTACTTCTTAATAACAGAAAACCTTAGTTAGTATATCTTATTCTCTAGGCTATAGCTAGTCTGCTATTTTTATTTGCTATATTTATTTCTATGTTAATCTAGTACCTAATAGAAAATTAGCACTCTATGCTTTAATATATTTATAGAATTATCTCTATATTTAGTCTATGTTTATAGGCTGTTATAACTAGGCCTAGGCCTACTAGTCTTAGCACTCTTCTATAGCGTAGGGCGTAATAGTTAAATTATAAATAGAGTAGATTTTTTTATTCTTAGTCTTATATATAGTATTATATTTAAACCTAATAGAGTATTAAGTAGATTTTAGGTTGTTAGCTCTTGTATTCTTAGCCTTAGTGCGTAAAATAGCAAGTTTAGACTAATAGAAGTAGTTTAAGTTAAAAAGCATCTTAGAGAGTATCTTGTCTTTATTATACTAGTAGAGTTTTTAGTTTTCTTTAATAGCAGTATATAGCTAATAGTATTTAGGCTAGTATTCTATAAGTCTTATAGCAGCACACTCTAATAGATTATTAAGTTCTTTATTTTGCTTATTTCTAGTTATTAAGTCTTTTAAATCTTTTAGAGAGTTAAGCTTAATACTTACTCTTTTTACTCTTTTAAATATACTAATTATTATATAACTATCCTAATAGTATTATTAGTAGCCCTAATAAACATTATATATAATTTTTAATCTTCTAAGTAGATAGTATATCTTATTTAGCTATCTACTCTATATTAGAAAGTATACTATATATCTACTAAGTATAGGTTTCTAAGTATAACTTAGCTTAATAGAGATTTTAGTACAAAGAAGTTAGTAGAGATAATAATATTTCTAATTATAACTAGAGCTTGCTAGATTATTCTAGCAAAGGCCTTAAATAAACTATTAGTAGCTTGTAGTTATAAGAAAGCTATCTCCCTTAGCATTAAAGTTATAACTAGCCTAGCTACTTAGGCTGTTTTAGTTAGATTGTGTTAAGTTCTACTCTAGAATCTAGTAAAGCTAGTAATCTAGTATTAATAATTATTATTAGAGCTTATAGGTAGTTTCTTTAGATATATTTAAAGCTATGTTTATAGTTATATTCTCTTTTTTCTTTAGTTATTCTACTTAGTTCTTCTTTCTTAAAATCTATACTATAATAGCAATAGAAATAATAGTAGAGGAATATAGGCGTAGCTATTAATATCCTATTAGTACCTAACCTATAGAAGCCTGCTTAAATAATAAGACTATTATAGGCCTCTATATATATATATTTAGAGCATAAGAGCGTTATATTATTAACTTAAAAGAATTATTAGTCCTTGTTCTATCTAATTGTTAGTATTCTAGATATATCTAGGTTAGTTTAGGTATAGTATAGCTTGCCTAGCCTTTATTAGAGTTCTAGAGCTAATGCTAATAGGTCTTTAAGAAAGACCTTAATAGTAGTTTAAAAAACTTAGTAGACTATTCTATTAGAGTTAGCTATAAAGCTGTCTAGTAGCTAGTACTTTTTTATTTCTTTCTATGTCTTTATACTAGATAGTTAGTTATTAATATCTATCTCTTTTTTAAATATTACTATTCTAGAAATATTCTAGACTATATTCTTGCTTTTGTTATTCTAAATAGTAGAAGTATAACCTAATAATACTTTAGAGGTTGCCTTATTCTTTATATAATAATTAGTCTATATTAGGTAAACTATTATTATAGATTAACTATTAACTTATTCTTTAAATATCTTATAGCCTTTATACCTCTTTAACTCTATTATAGCTGTCTTTAGCTTTTAGGTATAGTCTTCTTTTCTTAGCAGTCTAGCGTTTTAGTCTATATCTATATCTATAATAATAGCATTACTAGCAATTCTAATATTACTTTAGGCCTATTATTCTTGTGTATATAGGTTAATAGTTATTAGCAGCTCTACTACTATATACCCTTCTTTTTTAAGCTATTTCTTTATACTATTAACTATAGTGTTTATAATATAAGTTCCTACTATATTATAGATATTGCTCTACAGGTTCTTAGCTAATCTCTATACAAGCTAGCCTTGTTAATTAAAGTAGACCTAATAGTTCGAGATTAGTTTTTCCTTATCTTTATATACTAATACTAGATAGCTTTTTTTTCTATAAGTATAATAGATTATTAGGCCTCTTCCTTATTTATATCCTTGTAGTATTAGCTAGACTAGAGGAAATATTTCTAATAATTAAGTAGTGAGGTATTAGTTAAAGTTACTTATATTATAAGCTTTAATAGGTTTTTAGTTCTAGCGCTCTAAATTTATAAGAGCTTTACTAACTTCTTATTAAATATCTTTATACAAAAGTAGTTCTGCCTTCTAGGGCTTTTAGAGAATAAGTAAGAAGTTTATACTATTTAGCTTTATTCTTAAGAACTTTTTAATACAGTTATTAACTTCCTCTTAGGTAGGCTTATATCTAGGTAGTATTTAAACTCTTCTTTCTCTAGTAGAGCACTTTTCTAATAGTTATTTTAATATATTGTCTTTATTTAGTTAAGTAGACCTAAAGGCGTTATTATTTATAAGTCCTAATAGCTTATTAAGTGCCTATATCTTAGTTGTTATAACCTTTCTTTTAAATACTAGGTTAAATATTTTAATTTCTACTTTATAAGAGGCAACCTTACTAAGAAAAGCTTTAATTTCTAGGTAGTAGAATTTCTCTAGGTAGGTTACTATAAGTTTATACTTATTTAATACTTTGTTAAGCTATTGCTTATTTAACTCTTTTACTAAGTAGAATTCTTTATATAATTTAGTTACTACTCCTACTTCTAGATATTGCTTAAATCTAGAGCTAAAACTATCTAGGTACTTTTAAAGTAGTAGGTTAGAGGTTAATAAGTATAAAATACACTAGGTACATAGTAAATCTTCTATTTCTTTCTACTATACTATATCTAGGCTTTAGAATTATTACTAGAAGGCTTTCTTAATAGCTTACTAGTTATTTACTACCTAGGTAGTTAAGAAGTTAGTTATACTTAACTTAATAATTTCTTAATAAGTATAATTATAGTAGCTAAGAAGCCTACTAATACAATCTTTAATAGTCTATTAGTAGATGCTAGAATATTTTTTAATTTCTTTTAAGAATTAGGTTATGTTTTCTCTACTAGATATTAAGAGTATATCTATAAAAAAGGCTTATTTATTAGTATAAGTATACTAATTTTTTTAGGTAATATAGCTAACTCTATTAGCAATAAAAGAAAGAATTTAGCGTAAGTCTATGTCTTCTAAAGTATTATTAGGTTATAGTAGTAATATAAATAGTGTTTCTAGGTTCTTAGAATAGAAGTAAGCTACTATAGTTTTAGCTTCTAGCAGTAATGCTATAAACTCTTTTCTTATAGTATTCTAATAGGTAGTTAGGAAAAACTATTAAGCTAGAATATCTAATATATTAGATAGGTCTTGTTACCTTTTACTTCTAGTATTAATGCTAAGGCTTATAGGTAGTAGTATACTAGAAGGTATATTTCTTATTTACTTAAATAGTCTCTATCTAGGTATACTTTGTACATACCTTTAGGTAGGCTTCCTTAGGCTATTACTACCTCTATATCTATATTATTATTACTTACTTTTGTTTTAGTGCCTATAAGACTACTAGGCTATACCCTAATAGCTTATTAGCGCTTCTTTATAATTTACTTCTAATATACTATTTTATTATTTTTTACTATTATATAGTCTTTTAATAAAGAAAAGACTTATAGCTTTAAGAAAACATTAGAGAATACTTTCTTACTAGAGCTCTACACACTGTATGTAAGAGCTATACTATTATAGCTACTTATAAACCTTTTACTACTAGTCCTAATAAATTTCTAAGCCTAGCTTAGGCATATAACTACTAGTATTAAATCTATCTAATATATTCTATTCTATACTATATTCTAGCCTAACCTAGTATATAACTGCTTTTATTTACTAGAACTATCCTACAAATACTATATTATAACTATGCAAAGAAATATTATAAGAGAAATACTGTTTTTATATACTATTTATTAATATCTTATTAAGCACTTGTTCTACTACTAATCTAACCTTCCTAAGGCTAAGGTTATAGGTTTAAGTCCTATATTAGTTGCTAATTTGTAGGTAAGAGTATTGCTTAATATAAGAGAGTAGTTATATTAGTTATAGTTCTTAGTAGCTTATTAAGACTATCTAATATACCTCTACACAGTTACGTACAATAGCTCTAATAACCTATTACTTATTAGTTACCTAACTAATACTTATTGCTCTACTATATTATTATTAGGTTTATAATAGTAACCTTCTATAATAATATAATCTCTAGTAGTAATAAGTTTACTATTAGTAGGATTATATAGTTTATATATATTATTACTTATAAATCCTACTAGATAATAAGGTATTACTCTAGAGTCTAGTTTTTTAATTAAACTAGTAGGTTCTTTATAGTAAGTAAAAGAACTAAAAATTCTAATCTTGTTAATATTAGGTATTCTATTATACTTTAAGTAATAAAGTATCTTAAAGTCTATAGAACTACTAGAAGTTCTATTATATAAGTAGGTAGCTATTAATATAGCTTCTTTCTATAAATACTTTAGTAAATTACTAGTAATTAATAGAGCTCTTACTTTTTTAAGTAATATTCTATTAATTATTTCTGCTATACTATTATATTTAGGTATATAAAAAGTAGAATATCTAGTTTTAATACTTTTAGTAGATAGATAACTATCTAATTCTCTAGATTTAAATTTATTATCTAGCTACAAAGCTTTAACTTAATTATTATTAAAAAAGCTATTTGTTTCTTCTAGTTCTTCTATACTATTATCTATAGAATTAGAATTACTAGAGAGTATAGAATTACTAGAATTATTTTTTTATTTCTAGTTCTAGTTCTATAATAGTAAATTTTATAATATCTACTATACTTTTTCTAGATTTAAGTAATTTTACTTCTAGATACTTAGTATAAGTATTTCTAAAAGTAATATAATACTTAAATTCTCTAAAGGTTTTAGGCCTAATAGAGCCTTCTTTATCTATATATAATAAATCTAGATAACCTTTAACTTCTATATTAGCTTTTTTACTAATATTCTTAGTTAACTTAGATTGTATATAAGAAATACAATACAATCTTTTAATCTAATAGAATTAGTATTTATATCTTCTAGATTAATAAAGTCTACTTTAGTAGAAGTAATAAGCTTTTTAATTATACTTAGATTAATATACTCTAATCTTCTATATATAAGATCTATAGTATTTTTATTTAATACTATTTCTTCTTTATTAGAAAAATTATAACTAGTATTACTATAAGAAGTATTATTATTAGATTCTTCTAGATTATCTAGATTAATAGAATCTTCTATAATAATATTATCTTCTTCTATAGTATTTAGAATAGTAAGTATTTTACTTTTATATAAAGGCTTTTTAGTACTAATAGTACTAAAATAGCTTACTTTTTTCTTATAATTTTCTTTAGCTAGTAAAGTATTATTAGAAGAGTAAATACTATAACTTTCTTTATTAAAGTTTAAGTTATAGCTTCTAGAAGTAATTAAACTTAGGCTAAGTAAGTTTACTTCTAGATTAGGTATAAACAATATATTAGTTAATCTAACTAATTATTTTATACTACTAAAGATAATACTAATACTATCTATACTTTGTACTTTAATAGTTTTACTAGTATTACTCTACTTAATAGATATATTAGTAGGTTTAATACTAGTAAAGGTTTCTTTAATATAGTATTAGTATTATTAATAGATTACTTTTCTTTTCTTAGATTAGAAAACTTCTTAAAGCAAGTAGATTCTTTATATTCTTAATAACTACAATAATTACACCTAATATTCTTATTAGGCTTAGTACTTTTCTTACTATTATTATTATTTTTATTATTAGTAGAAGTATTATGAAATATTTCTATCTTATTAGAATAGTTTTAATTCTTATTAGAATTGCTATTATTACTATTCTTATTATTACTATAGTTATTACTACAGTTAATATTACTATAGGTCTTTTTTATAGACTTAAGTCTTCTAGATTTATCTAGTAATTACAAAATTATATCTTCTAGATTAATTTCTATACACATTATTCTAATTGTTTGTGTAATAATAGTAATAATATATTTATAATCTTTATTAAGATTATTTAATAGAATAGCTATAATAAACTTTTTAGGTAGTAGAATATTTCTAGATTCTAGATTATTAACTACTTTTTTAAAAGTATTTATATAGTCTTCTATATTCTCTTTATATAGATTTAAAGTAGTATTAATTAATTCTTTATAGAAAATAAATTTACTAGTAAATTCTTTAGCTTTATATAGATTCTCTAGAGTAATCTATAAGCTATTAAAATTATTAATAAATCTAGTTTATAAAAAAGAGCTATTTTCTAGAGATAAGTTTAATAACTACTATTATCTTTAAAGAATCTTCTTCTAGTTGCTCTATATTATTACAGAAAATAGCTATATCTCTAGTAATATAATAAAAATAACTTTTTCTATAATAATAGCAGTTATTCTAATAGACTAAATATTGTAGTTTATACTACTTTTAAGTTTAGGTATCTTAAAAGCATCTACTATCTTAAATTATAGGTAATTAATAGTAGTTAATTAATTAATTTAATTAATATACTTTTAAATACACTTATAATCTAGTAGATTAACTAGTAATAGAAGTTATAAGTAAAGAATACTCTTATAGAATACTATTTCAAAGTTTTCTAATTTTTATAATAAGCTAATTAAGTTTTTATAACTTTAAATAGTTTAATTCTCTAAACAGACTACTATAGATAATACTAATCTAGTTCAATATAATATAGAGTAACTATTTCTAAAAATTACTTATAAAGTAATTAAGTACTTTACTTAGAACTTATATATAGATTGCTTAAATTAAGTTTTATATCTATTTAATATAGCTTGCTTATTAATAATAAGTTTTATTAACTAATTATTATAAGTTACTTATATATATATATATATCTAAGATTTATACCTAATATTTATAATCTTTCTACTTAATATAGTAAGATTACTTAAAAATAGAAATACTTTAATAAGGTTTTATATTCTAGTTTTAATTATTCTTCTAGATTTATATTATAGATTATAGTATAGGTAACTAAAAGTCTCAGCAAAAATTGCCTAATATAAAATACATTCTAATATATTAAGTTTTGTATATTAATGTACTTAAAAGATTATTTTTAAGTATAAAAGCTATAAAGGTACTAACCTAAGAAAGTATTACTAGTATAAAGTAATAGATTTAATAAAAAATGCTAATAGTTTTCTATAGGCTATAAATCTACTATATATTAGATAAATATTAGAGCTTGTCTAACTATTAAAGCTTTATTAAAAACCTATTAGGTAGCTGTTAGAGCTCTAGTTTTAGAAGTTAGCAAAGTATTAGGTAGCCTAAGGCTTGCTTAGCTAAGGTATAGACTAGAGTATAGCTTATTACAAAAGCTTAAACTTTGTTTAGATGCTTTTTAATACTATAGTAGCTTATAGAAGTTACTTTAGATAATTAAATATTTTTCTAGAAAGCTAAATACTAAGTATATAATATTATATACTTAGTTAATATAGTACTAGTATACTATAAAAGTGTATTACTATATATTAAAATAATACTTACTATTCTTACTAACCTATATGTATAAGAAGAACTCTAGCTTTTATAATAGTAATAGTAAATATAGCTTTTATATAGTTTTCTAGTTAAAATAGTATATTGTTATAATAAATACTAAGTAAATAGCAAGTTATAATAGCTTGCTAGACTAATACTAAGCGTAACTATAGATAATCTATAGCTTATACATTTACTATAGTATAGCTACTACCTAGTTTATTCTTAGGTCTAAAGTTTTCTAGAGCTGTGTTATATTATTACTAATATAACTACTCTAAAGCAATATCCTAAAGTAAACTTTAGGCCTAATAGTATTATAAAATATAATACTATTAAGATTAAGTTATATAGAGTATTAATTAAATAGAGATTTAACTCTAGTAACTATTATAATCTTCTTATAACTAGCTAACCTAGTACTAACACTTATAGAGTGCTAATACCTATAGTATAGTAATTATATAGATGCTTCTATATAGTATAGCTTTATTACTAGTTATATAATAAGCTTACTTTTTAGTAGTTAAGCTAGATAGGACTTATATACTAGCTTATATAGCTTATATTAAGCCTAGTAAGCCTAGCTTATAAAGCTTATAGTAAGCTTAGTAAGCCTTTACTATCTCTTTAGTATATCGTACTATAAGAATATAACTTTTATAGTTTATATTTAACTTTATAGTTACTTTAATAATTAAGTTAGTTATTAGAATTACTTCTATAGCTAGTTAATTCTATTACTAGCTTATAATACTTTTAAGTTACTATATTAGACTTTATCTAGCTATATCTTACTTCTACTATTCTAGATACTATACTTTTTTCTAAGAACTAACCTAACTAGTATTATTTAGGCTTGCCTAGGTATATAACCTTAATACTTTAAATACTTTTAAAATAAGTACTACTTTAGAAATATATACTACTTCTAATAGCTCTAATATAGACATTAATAAAGACTCTATAGTCTATACTAATAGTATAAATATTAGTAAGCCTAATCTCTATTATAGAAAGTAAAGCAAGCTAGATAACTAGCTAATATAATAGAATTTCTTTTTTACTTTCTAAGGTAAAAAAGTACTTATTAAAAATTATATAATTCTTATTACAAGCTATATACATAGTAAAGTATTTTAGTAGATTAAGCTTTTTATATAGTAATACTAAGTATATAATACTTCTAATAAAGTAGATAAATAGATAAAAAACTTTAATAACTTTAAAGAAAAGATTAAGCTAATCTTTAAAGTCTCTAACAAATCTACTATTATATAATATAATATCTAATATATTTATTAAAAAAATTTAGTAGTAGACTATACTACTACCTTCTTATAACTTACTACTAATACTAATTAAGATAATACTATAATAATAACTATATTTAAGTAAGGTCTTAAGCTAAAAGTTAAGAAAAAACTAATACATATAGGCGCTAGTATTAATACTCTTAACTAGCTTATTAATACTACTATTAATATTAATTTTAAAATCTATAAGCTATAGTAAAAGCTATAAGATAATCTATAAGTATATATAGTTACTAATAAGTAACTACTACTATATAACCTATAGTATAATAATTACTCTAACTATAGAAACTATAGCAGGTACTACTAAATAAATATAGGTTACTAAATTTATAATAATACTTAGAGTAGATACTATAGACTAGAGGCTATAGATTAGTAGAATAAAAAAAAAGAAAGTATACTAGATAAGTCTTTACTAATTTATTATAGATATAGTAAGTAAAGCTACTTTATATAAGATTACTAATCTAAAAGTAAAGTAGTTTAATAGCTAAATATACTAGCTACTAATAGTAATAACACTAGTAGAGAATAGAAAATTCTTACTAAAGAAATAGAATACCTAGTAGTAGATACTAAGTCTAAGTAAAATCTCTAAGACTATATTAAGAATAAGCTATATAACTAATTACTAATACCTTATCTTAAAGAAGAAGTTTTAATAAATAATAATAGAAAATACTATATAGTAGAATACTACTAGAATAGTAATAATAACCTAGCTATAGGTAAGGTATACTATAGTAATATTATTAAGCAGGAAAAGCTATTCTTTATACTAGAAGAAATAGGCCTTCTTATTATAGATAGGTAGTTATAGCTATATACTATAAGAACTAAAAGAAAAAATAAAGAATCTAAGAATCTACTTCTATATCTTAAACCTATACTATATAGACAATTAGTAATAGATAATAATAATAATAATAAATAGAAATTAGAGTATAAGCAAAAATAATATAATAAATATAGCAAGTATTGCTAATAGCATAACCTTAAGAAATAACATATATATATATATATATATATATACTAGGAACTTATTCTTTATAATACTTTACATAATTAAGAAAACTAGTATAATAAAGCCTAGTATAAGTATTAAGATAACTATACTAATACTAATAATAGAGTTATATTATAATAGTATATAAAATAACTATAAATAAATATTCTATTTAGTTACTAGAATTCTGCAAACCTATATATAGTATAGACCTACATAACCTATATTATAGAATACTCTTATATACTATATATTTTAGAGATAACTATATTACTTACCTATCTAATAAATAAGAAAGAAGCTTTTTTTTAAAGTAGAAGAAGTTATATAGTAAGTATTAAAAAAACTATATAAATAATACCTATAAAATATATCTTATTAATAAGTAAAAGTATACCTACTTTCTAGGCAATAATATACTATAAGTATAAAGTGCTTAATAATTAGTAATAAAAAAAAACTATATAAATACTATATAGTAGCACTGCTTTAACTCTAACTATAAAACTTATAAAGAAGCAAAGTAGGCCTATAGGTTTAGAAAATAAAGAAATCTTTTTTAGAATAGTATCTATAAGTACTAGAAATTGCTCTATTAACTTACTTAGAAATAATTAACTTATTAAACTACTAATTCTATTAAGTAGAGTTAGAATAATAGTATTATTAGATTTAGAATTATAGTAGAGCTATATATCTAGCTGTATAGTAGAAAGAGCTAGGCTCTATTTATAGTATAAAAATAAGTTATACTTTCTATAAATTACTAATAGAGACTTAATACTAGAAGAAGAAAAAGTTATACTTAGAGTTTAAAGTACTTCTTATAAGTATAGAACTATAAAATAAAATTAAACCTAGATATTCTAGGTAAAGCTACTTATAATATTATATTAGAACTTCTATAGTTATAAAAGCATAATCTATAAATTAACTAGAAAAAGAAATAGCTTTTATTAGAGAGGTATAGATATAGCGCTACTATATACTAACTTATATAACCTATACTAGAGTTAGTAAATAAAAAGAAGATTAATAATATTTTTTTAATATATAAAATACACTAAGTTAGAGTAGTTAATTAAGTAGACCTAAAAAGCTCTTTTATATTAATTAAGAAGACTAAGAGTATACCTTTTACTATACTATATATATATTATTAGTATACCTAGATATTTAAAGAAGAGTTATCTATAAAAGTGCTATCTAAATATTAACTTTAGAATTATAAAATTAAACTTAAGAAAGAAAAAGAAGTTTTTTTTAGGCTAATATATTAGCTATCTAAGAAGAAGCTAGAAGTACTAAGAAAGTATATAAAAGAAAACTTAGTAAAAGGTTTTATTAGAAAATCTAAGTCTCTAGCTAGATTTTCTATTCTATTTATTACTAAGATAAATAGATTACTAAAACTATATATTAACTATTATAAGCTTAATAATATTATAATTAAAAATTAATACCTACTAATTAATATTAGAAAGTTATAAAATAAACTTATAGAAGTAAAGTACTTTACTAGACTTAACTTATATAGAGTATATAACTTTATATATATAAAAAAAAAAAATAGAAAATAGTATTTAGAACCTATTATAGTTATTATAAGTATATAGTTAAATATACTAGCTATATATTAGGCACTTATTAATAATATTCTATGCAAATACCTAGATATTATAGTAGTAGTATACTTTAATAATATTCTAGTATATAGCAAAATACTAGAGGAATATAAAGTCTATATATAATAAGTATTAGAATACTTAGTAAAAGCAAACCTCTACTTAAAGCTAGAGAAGTATAAATAGTACTAGAAAGAAGTAGAATTCTTAGGCTATATTATAGAAAAGTATAAAGTAAAAATAAGTAAAAAGAAAATCTAGGTTATAAAGAATTAGCTAATACCTATATTAGTTAAAGAAATCTAGAAATTTCTAGAGTTTATTAACTTTAACTAATGTTTTATCTAGAACTATTTTATAAAGGCTTTACTACTTATAAAACTTATATAAAAGAATATACTATTTAAGTAAAAATAAGTAAAAAAAAAAACTTTCTACTTACTTAAGCAAGTATATATTAAGCTACCTATATAAATTATATTTAAAAGTAGTAAACTAATATACTTTAAAATAGATACTTTAGATTTAGTATTAGAAGCTTATATTATATAAGAATAAAATAGAAAATAGTACCTAATTGCTTACTACTTAAAAAGATTTATAGTACTAGAAAAATACTATAATATATATAATAAAAAACTTATAGCTATTATTAATATATTATAATATTAGAAAGTATATATAGAAAGCTACTTAGAACTTACTATCTATATATATTATAAAAACTTAGTATACTTTACTACTACTAAAGTTCTAAACTAATAATAAGTTTACTACTTAGAAATACTTAGTTAGTATAAGTTTAAGATCTTAGATACCTTAGAAAAAGAAAATAGTAGAGTAGATATACTTAGCTAATACTCTAATCTTATAAGTAAGAAATTAATTAACTAATTTGCTATTCTTAGAAAAAACAATAATAGGTTTCTAGAACTATTATAGCAACTTAACCTTATACTATAAGTTAACTAGAAGTAACTAATCTTATCTTAAGTACTAGAAGAACTAGTTAATAATATTATAAGCTATTATTATAATAACCTACTTTATAGACACTCTAGTATTATATAAACTATAGAACTTATTAGAAGATATTATAAGTTTCTAAAAATAAAAGTTAAAAGTATAGAGTTTATTAAGAAATATATTAGCTGCTAGTAGAGTAAACATAGCATATATACTAAGTATAGAGAAGCGTAGGTAATAGAACTACTTACTATACTTTAGATAAATATTATAATAGATTTTATTATATAGCTACTAATTTCTGAAAACTCTATTATAGAATATAGCTATAACTTAATATTTATTATAGTAGACTAATCTTAATAGTATACTAAAATAATACTATTTTAATATAGCTATACTACTAAGTAGTTAGCTTATATCTATAAAAACTATATTATTAAATACTATAGTATACCTAGATCTATTATTAGTAATAGAGATAAGCTTTTTATATTTAATTATTAGACTATACTACTTATAGCAATTAGTACTAAAAGAAAGCTATCTATAGTATACTATTTATAGATAGATAAATAAACTGAATATATAAATTAGACTATAAAAATATACCTTTAGATCTATAGCAACTAGTAGTAAAATAACTAGGTTTTACTATTACCTATAATATAGATTGTGTATAATAATAAGATTTTAGAAACTATAGAGTATATACTATACTTTATAATATATAGGTAATACCTAAATCTTTTTACTAGATTATTAGATAGTAATATTTAAATAGAAGTAGTAATATTCTTAGTTAAAGCACTAAAGAAAATATACTAGAAATTACTTAAGAATATTAGTAAAGCTTAGTTATAAGCAACTTTTTATATTAATAAGGAATATAAAATAGCGCCTCTGCTAAAGAAAAGAGATAAAGTATATATCTTTAAAAAAGTTATATATATAGTAACTAATAAATAAACTAGATAAGGTTAAAGTTAGACTATTTTTTATTTTTAAATAAATTAGCCTAGTTACCTATTAACTTGTACTACTTAAGAAAATAAAAATCTACTCTATATTCTATATTTTACTTTTAGAACTAGCTAACTCTAAAATACTAATCTAGAAAGACTTCTACTACTAAGCTAATAGTAAAAATAAGTAGAAAGTTAAAAAAATATTATAATATTATAATATAGGTAATAGTAACAAGTATCTAGCTAAGTAGTTAGAATACTATAACTTAGAAAGTATATAGAAACTAGTAATAAACTTTATAGATAGCTAATAACTACTAAACTAGTTCTAAAGTTTTTTAAAGTATCTAGTAAGTTAAGAGTAGCCTATATAGAAGAAGAATACCTAACTAATATATCTATAGTAGAATAGTTAATTTCTTTAGCTTAGATATTCTTACTAGGCTTTTCTAACTTATTTATAAAGTACTTAGCTTTCTTTATAGCTTTACTTTTTACTTAAGCTAGAATCTCTTTATTTTACAATAAATATACAATTACCTTAGATAATAATCTTTTATTATTCTTAACTTTTTTTTTATATTTAGCTCTAGTCTTATCTAAAAACTTCTAGAATAAGTTAATATATAGATATTTAATATAAATACACCTAGTATACTTTAAATAGTTTATAAAAGGCATAATAAAATAATTATAGCCTAATACAAAGCAATAATTATAAGAAATATATATAATAGTATTATAGTAATAGATTTTAATACTAAAACATAGTTGCTTTTAGAATATAGAAAATATAATAATAATATAGAAATTAAGTAGTAGTAGAGCTATACTTATAAAAAATAGCTAATAAGATTTAGAATAAATTCTAGAGAAGAGAAGAATAGTATTATAATTTCTTTAAACTAGCTTACCTAGTGCTAATACTTATAGAGTACTAACACCTATAGTATAGTAATTACACAGATGCTTTTATATAGTATAGTTTTATTACTAGTTATATAACAAGCTTACTTTTTAGTAGTTAAGCTAGGTAGAACTTATATACTAGCTTATATAGCTTATATTAAGCCTAGCAAGCCTAGCTTATAAAGCTTATAGTAAGCTTAGTAAGCTTTTACTATCTTTTTAGTATTTAGTACTATAAGAACATAACTTTTATAATTTATATTTAACTTTATAGTTACTTTAATAATTAAGTTAGTTATTAGAATTACTTCTATAGCTAGTTAATTCTATTACTAGCTTATAATACTTTTAAGTTACTGTATTAGACTTTATCTAGATATATCTTGCTTCTACTATTCTAGATACTATACTCTTTTCTAAAAACTAACCTTACTAGTATTATTTAGGCTTGTATAGGTATATAACCTTAATAGTAACTTAGATTATACTTTATTACTAAGAATCTAAAGAATAGAAACTAATAGTAGAATACTATTACTTACTAGACTTATAAAGTCTAAGTAAGATTTAGTACTTAGTTAATTCTACTTATATAAGTAGCAGCTAATAAGTAGCTAGAACTAAAGCTTAGATAGAGCTAGGCTTCTAACCTATAAAGAAAGTATAGGGGTGTTGTAATAAAAGATATAATACTATAAAGTATTAAAGAAGTACTTTCTTTTCTTTTTATAATAAGAGGCCTAGATTACTAGAAAAAAAATATTAATAAAATTAAGCTTTAGATTATAAAGCTATATAACTATAATAAATAATATATTATAGTTATAAATAAGAAGTTTATAATAAGTACTATTATATAAGTAAATATAGTAGTATTTCTATTAAAGATAGGTTACTAGGTACTAACTCTATAAGCAGGAGCCTTCTTACTATATAGAAAAAACTTAAGAATCTAGACTTCTAACTATTTCTTTATAGTAATAAACTGTTAATATACAGAATTACTATAAATAAATTTAGAGTAATAAATACTTTATTTTATAGTATAATTTTCTATTTTTAATATATAAAAAATAGAATTATTACTATTTATAATATAAAGAAAACTATTTTTATTATAAATAAAAAAATCTATATTCTATAAATAAAATTTAAATTAGAAAATACTCTAGTATAATAAATATCTACGCTAGTAAGCTATTCTTAGTAGAATTAGAAATAGCAGTATCTAATTAATAAATCCTAATTAAGCACTATATACTAGTTCTAATATAGAAGTTAAAATAAAGAAATAGAGTAAAAGTACTAAAAGTGCTAATTAGAGCAATTATGCAATAATTATAAGATACTATAATTAGTAATTATTCTATAGAGTTAAATACTAGGCCTAAATAGGCAAGTATAGTAAATATAGAACTACTTAGTATAAGAGATTCTAATTAGGAACTTATACTATACTAGTTCTAATAGAGAAAGAGAAATTAAAGATTATAGCAAAATTACTAATAGAGTTCTTTTTATAAACTTAGTAACTTTATAGTTTTTATAGTACTTAGCTTATAACTATTAAGATTATAGAGACTTATTAATTTACTAATCTAAAGTAAATAAAGTTATTAGTCTCTATTATCTAGTTACTACTACCTAGAGTAGGCTTTAGTATTTAAATTTAATATAATTTCTCTTTAGCTAGAAACTCTAATACTCTATAATCTATAGTAATTACTATAATCTAGAGTCTATTTAATCTTAGGTTAGCTAATTATATTTAGTAATTCTTTATAGTAATTCTCTACTACAATAAAACTATATAGTAACCTAAAAAAAGTATATTTTTATAACTACTAGTACTAAATTTCTAGAATTTATAGTATATGCTAATAGTATTATAATAGACTTAAATTAAGTATATATAATTTAATACTAGAGTTTATTAAAAGTATCTAGAACTTTCTAGAGTTTACTAACTTCTATTAGTAATTTATTAAAACGTTTTCTATTTTTATAGTATCTATTGTAAACCTACTTAAAGGTTCTAGTAATTAAAAAAAAAAAAACTCTTTAATTAGCCTACTAAGGTAGGTAAAGCTAAGTAATAAATATATATAGTATTTATAGCAGTACTTATTCTAAAGTACTATAACCTATAAAATTACTAAGTTTACAAAAAGAATACTTTTAGTAATTCTGCTATAATCTTTAATTTCTCTTTTAATATTAGAACTAGTATAAGATAAGTTTTTATTTAAAATCTCTTATACTTAGTAGCTCTATCTTTATTATATTTACCTATTTAGACCTAGTATTTAGCCCTATAGAATTATTTCTAATTATACTATTTTGTGCTTATTATGTAATTACTCTAATTATTACTTTTAGTGCTTTTACTCTATTTTTTTATTATAATTTATATCTTAGAGCTAGTATATAGTACTTAGTTAGGATTTATTAATAAGATACTGCTAATTCTAATTCTACTAAGAATAGCTTACTAGTATAGATATTTATTATACTAGAGTATTTTCTAATTTTAATACTATTTATAGAAAGTAGATCTTTTTATTTATAAGGAAAATAGTTTTCTTTATATTATAAATAGTAATAATACTATTTTTATATATTAAAAATAGAAAATTATACTACTAAATAAAGTATTTATTACTCTAAATTTATTTATAGTAATTCTATATATTGGTAGTTCATTACTATAAAGAAATAGTTAGAAGTCTAGATTCTTAAGTTTTTTCTATATAGTAAGAAGGCTCCTGCTTATAGAGTTAGTACCTAGTAACCTATCTTTAATAGAAATACTACTATATTTACTTATATAATAGTACTTATTATAAACTTCTTATTTATAACTATAATATATTATTTATTATAGTTATATAGCTTTATAATCTAAAGCTTAATTTTATTAATATTTTTTTTCTAGTAATCTAGGCCTCTTATTATAAAAAGAAAAGAAAGTACTTCTTTAATACTTTATAGTATTATATCTTTTATTACAACACCTCTATACTTTCTTTATATAAGTAACTAAAAATTAGCTTCTAGAGTTAAGTTTTCTAGAATACTTTATCTAACTATTACTATTATAAGTATTACTAATATATTTAGTATATAAAAAAAAGTTAATATTAAAACTATAATTAAATTAGCTTGAAAAAAATTATAGAATAGAAAAGAATATTAAAAACTAGAAATTTATTTAAAAACTATTATATTATCTAAGAAGTAGTAGTTAAAAGATAAAAAGTAAAAAAGATAATCTATAGTAGTAGAAGAGATTTTCTAAGTATAATAATTATTCTAAATATACTAGAAAGTAGCTAGCTAGTATTAAGGTTATATATTAAAGTAAGCTTATATATTACTATTTAGATTAGGTTATAGACAAAAGTAGAGTTTCTAGAATAATAAAGTAAAATATATCTAGATAAAGTCTAATATAGTAAATTAGAAGTATTATAAACTAGTAGTAGAGTTAAATAGCTATAGATATAATACTAATAATAAACTTAATTATTAAAATTAAATATAAACTACAAAATTTACATTTCTATAGTACTATATTATACTAAATAAAAAATTTATAATTATATACTTATTCTATTATTCTATACTTATTCTATTATTCTAATATTATTATATTATAGTATATACTAGAATAGTATAGAACTCTTTAGAATTGTATATATAATATATTCTATTATACTATTCTACTAAAGTCTTAGAATATATAGAGTTATAGTATTACTAGTTATTAATACTAACTTTTATAATAGCTATTAGTTTACTTTTAAGGTATAATTTATTTTCTTATTTTTTATCTTCTACTATTTTATTCTAAAGCTTATAATAGCTATCTAAAGTAATTAGTAATATATAAGTACTAGTTATACTAATTCTAATAGTTACTTATTATTCTAATTATAATAAGTATTATTTTATTATATTACTACTTATATTTCTATAATACCTAGTAACTATTATAAGTTTTTCTATATAGATAGTATTATAATTATCTTTAAGCTAACTATAATAATTTTACTTAGTAGTTATTTAAAACCTTTTAGTAGTTCTAGAATTATAATTTTTTATTACTTAGTTAGCTAAATTTTAGAAAGGTTAGTAGTCTAAAGCTTTAGAGTACTTTAAATACTTTTCTTATATAGCTATCTAGATTAATTCTAAGCTTTTATTATTATTAAACCTAGATTAAAACTACTATTCTTAGAACTACTAGCTAATTTTAGTAGCAAACCTATAAGAAAATTAGAAGCAGCCTTTTTATAATAAAAAAGTTTAATAATTTTACTAATAGAATATTTCTAGAGTAGCTTAAGTTAAGTGTATATTAAAAGGCCTTAGCTAAGATTTGTAAATTAAAATACAAGTACAGAGGCTTATCTCGATAGTAACAAACATTTCAACAACACTGCTTGCATTGAGGTCGCGAACCCTTTTATGTCTTAGAGCTGCAATCGCACCTCGAACTCTCGTATCATCTTACTTTTTCTTCCATCCAACCATCGCCAACAGGCGCTCCAAGAGGATCCCATTCTTTGTCCTACATCGATCATCTCAACCCACGTGCTTGCAGCATGTCCTATTATTCTCTCAGTACATGTAGTCACATCAACACGCCGTCAGTTTAGCCCGCCTACCACTAATTTCCCACCGCCATTCGAACCCTCCTAACTGACACCTCCATGCTATCTTCCACAGGCACCACGCACGCCTCAATTCTCCGCCCGTTGTGCGTCTCCTAGAGCAATCGCGCATGCACTTTTCTTATCGCCTTGGACTCTTCGCCTGGCTGCTTGTGTCATGGGTACAGGAACAATACTCCAATAAGAGTGTCGAAGTACCATTCACCAGGGTTGTGATTTCGAAGCCGTTGGTGAACATCATATTGAGATGGCGATGTTCATAGTCTGCGTTGCAGGTTCTGGAGCAGCGGTCGTGCCGAGTTAATTCTCTATGAAAGTGTCATCCCAGGCTTTGAGTCTTGGAGATCATGTTGAGGCTTCGGGCGTGAGTGTCGTAGAAGCCGGGTAATGCTTCAAGAATTCTCTGAAAGTTCTGGCAAGGTGTCGTTCGGGCAATGGGTAGAAGAGCAAAAATGCGATATTTTCTGGGAAATGCCCACTTCTTATGCTCTGTTGGGTTCCAAGACACAGTTGTCCTTTGTGTTGTCGAAAGTCGACTGATTTTTGTCATATTGAGCAGATGAGGCACTAGCATCGTCCAACATCGCCCTGGCTGCACAGCTTTTAACCCGAGGCCTTATGAGGCGCAATCTGTGGGAGCGAGGTCATTGGGTGAGGCAGATAGTATATAGAAGCTTGCTAACACCGAAGGCTATGCGTTATTGTTCTTATCTTATTGTTTACCGCCAATATCAACACTTGCGTATAGCACTATAATGTTAAGAACCGCGCGGACACACCGAAACCACCTATAACTGCCAACATACCTCATTGATTGCTGATCTTGACCACGATTTTGCCAACTCCATTCTGATTCTGCAGCGCTTGGAACGCCTCTACCGCATCATCGAAACTGAAATTTTTCGCTACGACCGGCCTGACGCCATGCTGCTCCGCAAACCTCGCAAACTCCGCAGTCGCATCGCGATTGAACGCAACACAGCCCTTCACTAGTCTCATATCAGCTTTGGCAGTCACGATATCGCACTCACTCACCTGTCTTGCCTCCGAATAGCAGCGCAGGTATGATGTCCGCTGGCAAATCTTGTGGAGCACTCAAGATGCCGATTAGACTGACCAATCCACCTTTACGGACACTATTTACGGACTTGAGAAGTGTCCGCGCACCACCCAACTCGATTACTTGGTCGACTCCCTTACCGCCGGTGAGGCGCAAGACTTCACGGTCCCAGTCCGGAGTAGTGGTGTAATTGATACCATGCGTGGCGCCGAGCGCCTTCGCAACGTCAATCTTCCTGTCAGAGGAAGATGTCGCAATCACCGTTGCGCCGAGTGCGGCTGCAATCTGATGTTGTGATTAGAAGCACATGGGCATCTGTGAAGATGACGTACCTGGATTGCGAAACAACTGACGCCACCGGTGCCCTGTGTGAGGATCGTCTTGTGTTGCAATCTTTGTCCGTCACGCCATTCCCCTAGCTCTCCGGCAAGAGAACCATCGAGCAGCTCTCGGATAGCGCTCCAGGCCGTCACCCCAGCGGTGGGCAGGCTCGCACACTCCATACTGTTAAGATGGGCGGGTGCCTCCACCAGGCGAGCGTCATCCACGGCTATCCATTGTTGCAGAACGCCTGGATGGTCAGCCACCAGATCCCAAAAGTTTGATCAGAACATACTATACCTTGAGACGCAGCGGCTCCGTACACTTTCGTCAGGTCGAGGTTCCTCACATCACCCGTCATCCATTCGTTCGGATGCAGAATGACCCTCGTGCCCTCGCGACCAATACACTCTGAATCCACACCGGTGGCGTGTATCACACCAGCGCCATCAGAGCAGGGCACGAGGCCTGCTACGTGGTTCCCAGGATACTCAGGGGAACGGGTAGCCACAAGCAAATCACGATAGTTGAGGGATACGGCAGTCAGGCGGACGAGGACTTGGTGAGGTCCAGCAGTAGGTATGGGCAGGGAATTCAGAGTCAAGTGATTGATAGATGTCGCCGAGTCTGGCACTGTCCAGGCGAAATTGCCCCTCTTGATTGACATTTGAACGCTTGATCCTGGTAAAGTGAAAATTCTGGAAATCTTTTGGTCCAGCGGCAGTGCATATTTTCCAGCTCATATGTAGCTTGCCAAAAATACCAGGCGTGCCATTGTCTTACGTTCGTTCACACGTGAAGTGTGTGCTTATGAACATTAGTAAGCCAGTGATTGATAAGCAAGAGACACGCTTTCCCGTCCATACCGACAAGACCAATGGCAAAGTGTGTATCCAGACAATAAACTTATCTCAGTAGTTCCACCCGCTGCGATTGGCGCATGTTGTTATTTGCAAAGCCCGAGAGAAATGCTTCGGTGCCTAAACTGGCGCATCGTGGGGCTGTTGTGCAGGCGAGCGACATCTTGGTATGACGCCGGCGATTGCCATCGTGAGAGCTCAAGGATGACTTGAATGTTACGCTTCAGCCTGCGGGCCGCTCTTCGTGTGTCTAGGTTCGTCTTGAGACTGCGTTCAACATTGAGACAGAGAATGCGCGCGATTATATCAAGATGCGCTAGTCTATTTAGGATTCAATCTAGCCTTACGCACAAACCTAGGTAGCTATGCTCCTATAACGCAGACTTTAGTGTATTGAATAGGACTATAATTACAATAAGACTATATAATTAGTAAAGTTAGCTTTCTGCTGTTAAGTTAGCTTAGAAATGAATAGCATTCTCTTCTTCTAAAAGTTTAATATATATAACCTACTGTTTAGTACATAATACAAGGAATAAAAGTTACCTTGTTAAGTAATACCTTATTAAAATTACTTGTTAGCTTACTATGCATGGATTACTCGCGAAATGTGTGGCAGCGGGCGTTCGGTGTTCCCGGGCGTCCGGTGTCTGTGCTCGGTAGCGGGCCGCGGCGCGCCCAGCCAACTCCCGTGCCACCCCAGACCCTGTTCATCCCTTTATTGAGCCTACGTACTCGTCTGCACACCCACCCTCCTTCAGCCACAAACGTTAATCCACGTTTTTCCCTTCAACTCTCCACACCGCATCGACAGGCTTTGATCCTTTCTTTCAGTCCATACTGTACGCGCTTTGCTCATACATTTTACTACTAAGTACAGTGCGACCCTTGCGAGCAATCCACGCCCAACAATTCACACGAAATGCTACCTTAATAACCGACCTTACTCCGAAGCCATCTGCTACAGTCGCGCGATTATGGAGCGACTCACAGCCTGGTGGGAAGCTTTCGAGGCGGATCATCCTAGGATTCGCAACATTGTTGACGTGGTGAAGCCCTACGCTCCGCCAGTAAACTTCATCACGGTCCACTATGCGTATTTCATTGGCGTTACACTTGTGGGGACGTTGATTTTCTGGGGCGCGTCAAATCCATCAAAAAGCATCGGATGGTGGGATTGCATGTTCATGTGTATGAGCGCGATGACCGCTTCCGGACTCAATACCATTAATGTTAGTCAACTTACTACGTTTCAACAAGTGGAGCTGGCGGTTTTAATGATGATGGGAAGTCAGGTGCTGGTCAGCTACTTTACCGTTGCCTTCAGGAAGCACATATTTGAGAAAAGATTTGAGGACATTGTCGATACCGAGAAGGAGAGGCGGAATGCGCGGAAGGGAGATGTTGGCGCTGTGATGGGTATGACGGGAGCAATGTTTGGGTTGCCAGTCATGGGGTCATTTGGGAAGGGCAAGGCGGGAATTAAGACGAGAGCATTGACGAAGGTTGTTACGCCTGCAGAAAGACGTGTGGAAGATGTATCGCCTAGCACACCTATCACCGAACATCAGGCCCAGACGGGGCTTTCGCCAGTCTCACATCTATCAAGAGAAAGAAGCTCACCGCAGCACATTGGTTTCATGGGTCCTGTACAAGAGCGTATGTCTCACGATAGACCTATGTCCTCAACGACAGGACACTCGATCTACCAGGTCCACGCCAAACCAAGCGTTTCGAAGCGCCGCCGCTCAATGGCTGAGGAGTCGAAGCTAGATGACAGCTTCAATGTACAGACCTTTCTCAAAGAGCAAAAGCGCAATATTGGTCGGAATGGGCAGTTCTTCAATCTGTCGTCAGATCAGCGAGAGTACCTGGGCGGTGTTGAGTACCGAGCGCTCAAATTCCTGTCCAGATTTGTTCCTGCCTATTTCATACTATGGCAATTGTTTGGAGGTATCGCACTCGGGGCTTACATGTCCGTTTACGAAAGGGAGGCTTGCGCTGTTAATGCGCAAAATCCTTGGTGGGCTGGCATCTTCCTCGCAATCTCTGCGTACAGCAACGCCGGTTTCACGCTGCTCGATGCAGGCTTTATACCCTTTCAGTCTTCTTATTACGTCCTCGTTATTGTAACGATTTTGTCGCTGGCTGGACCTGCCTCCTTTCCCGTCATTGTACGCTTCCTGATCTGGAGTATGTCCACACTCCTCAACCTTTTTTCAAAAGACAAGGAGTACGGCGTATGGAAGGAGGGCTTTGACTTCATCCTCAAGTTTCCGCGACGCGTATACACTAGCATGTTCCCTTCACGGGACACCTGGTTGTTCATCGCAACCTTCACCTCGTTTGTGGTGGTTGACTGGGTTCTGATCCTCGTGCTCAGCATTGGCAACCCGACCATGGAGGTGATCCCTCTCGGCCAACGTGTCTTTATCTCCCTATTCGAAGGTTTCTCGATCCCAACTGGAGGTTACGCAATCGTCTCGCCTTCAGGGATGTATTTCGACGTTCAGGTTCTGTGGTTAGTCGTTTTCTACACCGCAGCGTATCCGCACATCATCACCATGCGCAAGACCAACGTATATGAGGAGAGATCCTTGGGTATCTATGAGGGCGATGAAGCCGAGCCAGAACAGCTCCATTCGGCGTCTAGCTCACTCTTCGATGTCGACGCTGGAACAACGTCGTTGCCCACCGCTAAATCCCAGCAAGAGAAGACGCGCCTTGCGCCCATCAAGTCCCTTGGTCAAGTCGGCCGTCGCGGCACTGCTTTTGTAGGCCGCCAACTTCAGCATCGTATGACGGCTTTCCAGGGCGTCGGTGTCGCTCCCGTACCGTCCGCTGCGCCTGCACCCTTGAGGCGATCGAAGACGATGGACTTCAACCGCGCAACGTCTATCCACTCCCTCTCCTCACACCCACCGACCCGACCTCCCTCTCTCTTCAGCCAACAAGTCCGAGGCCAGCTTTCGCACGACGTATGGTGGATAGCCCTCGCACTCTTCCTCATTACACTCATCGAGACACACCACTCCATCGAAGACCCGCGCACATACAGTGTCTTTACCATCTTGTTTGAGATCGTGAGTGGATACACGACTATTGGAATTAGTATCGGGTTGCCAGATCAAGCGTACAGTTTCAGTGGTGGCATGTATACGGGAAGTAAGATCATTATGATTTTGACCATGTTGAGAGGAAGACATAGAGGGTTACCTGTGGCGCTTGATCGGGCAGTCAGGCTACCAGGGAAGAAACTGGCTGAGATGGAAGAGGAAGATGCGGAGATTAAGAGTATTCTGTCTCAGTGAAGGGGATGTAGCAAGTTGGCCGATCGTTAAAAATGGTCACCGGAATAAGGATCGTGCTTTTGTCTTTAGAAGTCCCGCATGGCCGTAGCAATGTGACTATAGACTCTTCTTCCCTAACAGCCATAGGATCTGAGTCTGACTAGCAAGTTCAGACATCTAAGGTGTCAACAAATCGCGAGATTGAGCCAGTGTGGGATGAACCTCACTCAACCCCCAGAGGACATGTGCGATCCATGGGCGACGTAAGCAGAGATGGCTACATCGTGAGCTATGTATGAAATGGTTCTTTCTGGGCTGAACAGCGTGCTTGGTCAGTTGAGGGCGAAGTGCAACATCTTAGCCGCAAAGATGGATACTTTACCCTCTCCTGGTGGTGAGAGAAAAGAACAATCACAATTCTGACCGGAGAGGAGTTTTGTACTACATCACAATCGAGCCATGATGGGATCAATATTGTTAGTAAAGGAGGGTGTTTCGACAGCGCGCTTCTGTTGATTGTCTACTGTGGATCAAACCTCTAGGGAAAGGATCCCTAAAGGTAGACTTAAACCATTAGATCCAATGCTTCATCTTTTTGTAAAGACTGTCTGAGCTGCGAGACCCGTCTACTAACCGATGGGATGCTTACCAACTTTGTAAGAAATGTCCAGAACTTCCTGCAGGCAAGGACGGCGGGGTTGAGAGGCGTGTGTTGACAAAGCGTCCTTGCAGCGGCGGCAGAGTTGAATCTTGCATCACTTCATCAGCGCACTTCTAGGTGGGAACGCTTCTTCATATAGTGAATGCTGATTGTAGACTACGACTGCTCGTGCAGGCAGCCTTGAAGAGGTTGAAGAGCTTGGGCGCTGATAGTACTAGGGAAGAGTATTTCGTAGCCGAATCGCACTCTGTAGATTACGAATGCCCCGACTTCAACCCTTCTGTCGGGTTTTTGAAAAGGGCCCTCTGACCGTAGATCTAGGCCCAAGATTTAAGATGCGGTGCCAAGTGTGGCTCACGAATTCCAGGTCTTGACACGGCTCAGATACAAACCAAGACCTGGCCAGCTCCCAGCTGTCTCCATTGTCTTAGTTCATCGCCGGCCAGGAATGAAGTGAAACTTTGAGTGCAATGAATCCACCCAACCTTTCAACCCCAATCTCTTGACATGCAGATCCTAACCACTAATCCAAGCAATGACGAGTCTTCAATTTGGGTGATTAACCAGCTACCAAGTCGCCTACGGCCACGGAACGCTCAGAAACGCGTCCATTTCGTGCTCAAAAGCGCAATTTTGCGAGGCCAACGCCTTATGCAAGAATACTATCGAAGCTTTATAACCTGGGCTTGCGGCCTTCAGCTGTTTGTTGAAGCAGTAGGAGACAGGGGCTTACTATGGATAGGTGAAGTCGTGCGCGCACTTGGCGGCGAGATAGAATCGCTTGGTGAGGATTGCTTGGGGACAGAATGCTTGTTCTACGGCGAGGCTGGCGGAGCGCGTGCCAATCAGCGCTGTCGATAGAAGGTAAATAACCCTGGCGCATCTTGACCTAGCTGACAACGAGCGATTAGTAGAATTGTGGCAGTGCTTGGCATGCTATGTTCTGTGTACCTCCAGAACAATACAATACGGGAACAAAAAGAGAACGCCTCGGCAAAAACATACAACAGCGGGTATTCGCTAGTGGTCACCCACCTAACTACTAATCCGCCGGTACGTTGCTTAAATAGGGCTGAGCGAACGGGAAGCCTTGTTTTTAACGTCCTATGGTCGCATGTGGAAGAAGTGTTAACATAAGGCATATATATTGTTAAAAGATTCATTCACCAGACCACTCTTGACCATCAAACTCTCAGCCTGCATGTTGTGGGCTGGGCATCACGACAGCAGATGCTAACCGTAACGAAAACACCCTTGGCGTATTTGCTACACCAAGTACGCCGGACCCAGCGCAGTATTAGCCGGTCCCTACGACTGGTAGAACACCCATGATGCAATGCAAAGCAGTTAGGTGGATCCACAAAGCATACTCCACCTAACCCTCTCACTGCAGCCTCAAAATCCCACCACAGAGTTGGAAGGAAGCCTTCCAATTTTCAGCCTCCTTTGTAGGCGGTGAACTAGTGGAGATAGCGGTCCATGCAGAAAGATTGCCGACAGCAGCTTCCTCTTTGATGTAAAGTCGCTCTGGTGCGCTCGAAGACAAGAATGCACACGATGATGGTCGTCACATCGCTTCTACAGGTTACCTGTGTGATATCGACGAGTGAGAGATCCCAGAGCTCACCGAAAGTCAAGGCCAAGGCTATCCTGAAGAATGTGAACTCCCACATCCCTCCAGGCCACGCTGGTTCAAGGTACGAAGACTGCAGTTCCAGTAGTCCCAGCGTCGAGAGACTCAATGCCAAACTCGACGATGCGATCCGGGTGAAAGCTCCGCCAGTGCAGTTTCGATCCGCAACATGCGGAGTCTGAATAAGCTTCAGCATCATGTTACCTTTGAGGACTCAAAAAATGCCCAATGCTCAACACGCACGTTCGTCAGGTGTACCTAGTAACAACACGGTGTCAGTCGTCTCACAGTAGCGTAACCGTCCAGTTCAAGACTTCGCTGGAAGTTTTGGCGAAATGTCAAGAGGCACCTCCTAACTAAGTGTCTGCATTAGTGCTCTCTTCCCGTATAGACAAGGATATCATTAGGGTCATGACTTGGCACGCAAGTTCGGCTCCGCGAGGGTAGAAGAGGTAAAATGGAACGAAATGGCGTATGAGCCAATGCTGGATCATGCTACTAAATCATACCCGCACGCTGGCGCAGAAAGAGTCTAATCTGTCTGAATGTAGTCAGCACCGGCGCTTTGAATGAGGATGTGCAAGAAACCCCGGCTTCAAAGCAGACTGTTTTAGTGACGACGATCGTTCTGAATCCAACGAAGTCGTCAACTATGCTGTGAATGCTGCCGGAATGAGCTGCATCGATCGCACCCCGTCAGATAGTCTGCGCTACAAGCCTGTCGTTATCATCATCATCATACCGGCAGTGAGGATAAGACAAAAGCCCAGATTGGTACTAGGCTGTCTTGTTCTTCTGTTCTGAGAACTCTGCGCGATCCCAGTGTACTAACGTTGTGCGGATGCCGGTGTTTCTGATCACTAGGTGGGGCCCAGTCTCCCATCTCGACTTTACTGTTGGGGTGCAGATGGGATACCAACTTTGTAGCGATGAGCCTTGTGGGAGTCTTGCCAATACCGAAGGGGCCTACGAGACGCCGGCAGGGTTCCGGCTTGTCGCAGAACGGATGGACAGAATGTGGAGACCTTGGTTCACTAACAACGGACTAAGGCGATGATAGCCTATCGAGAAGACCAAATAGTCAACAGGAGCAACCAGTGACAGTCCATGCTTTGGATGCCAGGTTGATATGATACATTTTCTGGAGGCCATGAATGAACTAGACATGGCTTACTATTTATGAGAAGCGTAGCGAGGCGATTGCTCTAATGTCAGCGCTCTCAGGGCGGTTTACAAGAAGCATAGCGACTCATTAGAGGTTAGTAACAAGAGAAGGCTTTACAGCGGTCCGCAGCGTGTCCAACAGGACGTACTACAGAAAGGAACAGTTACGGCTTATAGCTGTACTTATAGCAAGTAACAGCAATTATCTATTGCTGTAAGCGTAGCAGTACGTAGCTATATATAAAGCTGTAGTACTATAGTACTATAGCTATTATATACCTATAGATATAATAGGTATAATACTTAGTAAATACTTTATTTTAGTAATTAAATCTTATAGTATCTAGAAGCTAGAAGCTAGTTATATCTACTTATAAAGTAGTAAATAGTATAGTGTTACTTTTATACTATAGAGGCTATGCGTTTAAATTCTATAGAAAGCATAGTTTCTTTTTTCTTTTTTATACTTCTAAGTATTAGTAAGCTTAACCCTATTAGTAAGCATATACGCTGTACTGCTACAAATACAGCTATTACAGTGCTACAGCTGTACTTTTAGGAAGTAACAACAATTCATAATTGCCGTTACTTCCTGCAATTATCTATTGCCGTAAGCCGTTCCCTCTCGTTGGACACGCTGGCGGTCCGCATTGTGTAAGTGTCTCAAGACTGCCATTGTGTCGCAGCTGAGGGCCATCGTGAAAGTGTAGATGATGTTCCCAGCGCGTCTGGTATCAGATGGACCCTGGATCAAAATTTGGCACTAGGCTGGCGCGACAGAAAGTAGCGACCAATTCTCACCGTGAAGCTACTACAGGCATCTCTCCCAAAGCCCCGCCTCCCCCAGCTGTCATAAGTCTTCCCGCAACCACCTTGCTCGCCCCCCGCGCGAACGATCTGGCGAGAGAAATTGAGCTCTTTTTCCGGTCCTTCCTCCGCCACCGCTTGATCACTGTTATACACACCCTAGCTCCTACAAGCTTTTACTAAGCTCGCTCCTCGCCTCACCTTTCCCCACCCAAAAGCTTCTAGCACTGTTGCGCGAATCCAGTCATTCTCAATGTCGGCCGTTCAACCGCTATACAACTTTCAACCTGCCTGCTACAAAGATGACAGCCCCTACGACTATTCTTCCTCCTCGGGATCCTCTCAAGGCAGCTCCAACACCAGCCCGGACGCATCTCCACCCGGCCCTGCCAGGTACGCTGTTTTTGAAATTGCTACCAAAGTTAGCGATCTCGGGGTCGATACTGAGCAAGGTGCGCAGACAAGTCATGCAGACGCGGCTGCCAGTCATGAAGACCTTGCAGCGGTCCAGGACACCTTGTCTGGTGCAGCGCTTGAGGCGTTCACCCACTACTGGGATCTATATCTGGAGAGGTCTCGCGCACCCACGTACCTTGCGTACCGTACTATGGCAGAGCACTGTGCCGTCAACAAGGCAGTCGGCCGAGTCCCTGCTCTCGATGGGTTTGCGAGTTCGGAGCTTGTCTCTCAATGGTCGCAGCCAGACGATCTATCGCACGGCTACCTCTTCGTTCAGATGGAATCTGAAGTCCACAGGGCCTTCCACGGCGGCCTCAGCACTCTCATCAGAAGGGATCTGAAGGCAGTTGTAGGAAGCGAGCCGGACTCTGCAAGTGCAGAACATACCAGGAAGATCAGGCATGCCTCTCCAAATCGTCCAATCAAAGCGGCCACGTCAGTGTGGGACGCAGATCAACGCAAGATCGTCTGCGCCATGTTTGACGTTGTGCCAGACGCATCCTTCACCTGTGACCGCAGGCCAATCCCTTATGTTGCCATGGAGGTCGGCTTCTCGCAGACCAAAGAAAACCTGCAGAAGAAGGTCATGCAGTACGCACACATACCTGGTGAGCTTCCTTACATCAACGTTGTAATCTCTATTAAGCTACCGTATCTGGACAAAGCAGCATGTAAGGCCAGGATGCTATTACCATGTAAATGTGTCTTTACAGTGTATCGCATGACGAAAGATGATTCAGGCCAAGATTGTCAAAGGAGAGGGAAACGTCTTCATGCACAAAGAGGGCCGCGCCACAGTCCACGATATCATGCTTGATCTATCTGACTTCTGCCCACCCAGCTCTGTTTCGTTCGACGGCAAGCGACCGCTGGATATCGGCTCAAGCCAGTTGATCGCACTCTACAACAAAGCCGTCGCTGAGCCAATCAAGCTGGATTCGGCCGACGAGGCTCTCAACAACTACATCAATACAGGCATCTTCGGGGGCACCTCCAAGGACACGGCGCGGGAGAGCGACGCCACCGCAAGCGATTCCTCGACGGATATTCCCCGCCGGCAATCACGGACACAAATCCACCGCCGGCCCTCCTCTGCTCCCCATGCATCGAGCTTCTCGTCCGCACCGTCGGGGTTTGAGATGGTGATACGCCCCGCCCACAGTGCTCTTTGAAGAGACGGCAACACGGCGATGGAGATGACATTGAAAGAAAATACGGCTACCGGGACTAGCCTGGATGAGAATACATGGCAGAGATTAGTCAGAGGATTGGCTCACAGACAGGCAGGGTATTTCCATCTCGGGTGTGTGTGTCCGTCAGCCTATCTGAGATTATTCGACGGGCACGCCGCTTTGAACCATTTGTATCATGCGTTCTATATACGTAATTCGCGAATTAGAAGGCTAGTAGTTGTCCAGTAATGCTAGGCTCACCAAATTTTACCTTGATCTGTCCCAGCCGTCAGTGCCTATTGCTTGCGCAGTGGGAGGACATCAGACCCACGCTCAGACATGGTGGGCATCGTGGAAGAGAGAGTGGCTTGAGGGTACGCGCAATTTTGCGAGTTGTTGGTCGTTGAGCGTTTGGGCATGGTGCTGGAGGTTGTGTAACAGACCTCTGGCTAGCCAAGTCTGGTTTCATAGGCCTCGTAAAAGTCGATACTTCCAGCCGCCGAAAGCATCGTGCAGGGTCTTGCATGACCACTGGAGTTTCCATTCGCTTGAGATAAGTCGTCCGTCTCGTCATCTTTGTGAGATGACTTCTGCACCTTCAGTGATGCTTTGGCAGGAGCTTTGGTTGACTCTGTCTTATCGACCCGTCGTTCTTGGGGGTTGTTGAAGCGACATTTGTGACCTCTACGCGTTACGCACATTCCCCTATACTGCAATCATTCTACACATTTCCTATGAACGCTCTTTTATTGATGCGATGCCTGCCTTGACTATCTTCGTTGGAAAGCGTGCTTTGGTAATTTTTGGACTGTGGCGTATTGCCTTGACGGCATGTTGCACACTTTTGCTGTGCGCGATTAGTCTCCAGTCGTGTCTTTGCGGCAATGAAAACATCCTGATTGGTAAGTACCAGCTCAACGTAGTGCGAATGGTTGCGCGGAGCAAAATCGAGCACAACCAATCGGCATTGTGCGCCTGCAGATCGGAATCGCCTGAATGCAAGGCATGATCGCGTTCCATATTCTTTATGGATGGAATGGAGAGTATGTAACAACACGATCTGGTGTTGCCACAAATCTTGTTCTTTAGCTAGGACGTACTCCTCGATGATATCTTAAGAGCTGTGGTAAACACCACGTCGATTGATGCGTAGAGGTGCACTATCGTTTCCGGGCTATGGCTGTACAGCTGCTACTGCTGGAGTGCACTAAGCGAGTACCACTCGAGAGTCTTGCCCAGCGTTACACCATGTACCACCTGTCTCATAACTCGAATGTAATAAGTTGGAATGTTAAGCAACATGTTGTGAAATGCATCAGGATAAGCGACGATTTAGATTTAGTCTCTTGCATCCATCCATGCCGTCAAATCGATCACCGAGACAAATACTGAGATGCCATTACAGCTCCAGTAGCTATGTCCTTCGAGAAGTACGTCAAAGATCTAGATTATTTGAAGTCTGGAGCTTTCTCTGATCTTGTTCTCAAATTCGGAGAGAAGAGCTGGCAGATTCACAAGGTCCTGGCTGTGTGCCATTCAAAATGGTTTGAGAAGAATCTCACCAGTGGCATGGAGGTAAGATTTGCAGACAAGATGTCAGACTTGGCTGACTGAAGTAAGGAGTCGTGCACCGGAGTCATTACTTTGAAAGATGACTCTGAATACCTGGATGCCATTGGTTGCATGATCTCATACTTTTACCAGGCCTCCTACGATTGCTCAGATTACACCACCTCCGAATCTCTCCTCCATGCACAGGTCGCAATACTCGCTGATAAATATCTGTGCCATTCCCTCTACGATCTTGCACGAGTATCATTTTCGAAGACTGTTGAAAATGTTGACAGCGGCGACTGGGGCATCGTTGCTTCCTTCGTTTACGACTATACGACAACTGAAGTCCCAGCACATATCGAGCTGCGAGACATAGTCGTTGGCGCTGTCGCAGGCCGTCATTCTGTGTTTCAAGCAACCCTGCAGAATTCAAAGAACATCGACCTCCTTCGTTCGAATGCAGAACTAGCAACAGACCTTCTGCTTGGTGGACGACATGGAAGCAGAGCAAAAGCGGTCTCGGAGCACCACTTTGTGTGTGGTCACTGTCACTACAGCCACGCAGGATTGCGCACATGCCCAAATGTTATGTGCAAGAATGTCTGTCCTAGCTGTGGGAAGAGATCTGAGAAATCGACCAATAACGCGCGAAAAGTCATTCTACAGCCGGCGTTCTCCTGTCCTGCGTGCGATGGGTTTCATTCTGTGGAGCCTAAAGACGAGGTAGATTTGTAATGAATTGATCCTTGACTACAACAGCCACCTGTCTCTGTCAAGTCGCAATTACAGGCGACTTGTTGTTAAGCTATGCGAAAGATGGCGTGATTGTCCCAGGGTACGGTGTGGTGGTCCGTACAATGAGCCGAGTATTTGTAGATCTAGGTGAACGGGTGTTCTCGATTTCTGAACCATGATGTGGCCGAAGACTGTGACGACAATAGCCGTCATCTTTCTGGATGGATGAGCTTCATTCCAACAAAACAACTGGCCAAGTCTGCGTTGAATGTATCCATGGATGCGTCTAAACCAAGCAGTATCAATCTCACTCGTCAAGGTATGTTGTTTCCTCTCTTCCTTGAAAAATTAGCAGATCAACGAGACCCCCAGGAAGGAGTATTGTGATTCTTTAGGTCCGCTAATGCTTAGTTGCAAGCTTAGTGACCTTATCATGTGTGAAAAGTTTCGCGGCCATTGTGACTGGCCTTCAATCTGACTCCAGGCCAAGGTTTTTGCGGCATATAATCGACAACTCGGCATCGAGTTCCATGAGGGTTTGACTGGCGACACCACACTTTACCCGATTCAACCGTGTCGAGCTGCTGGTAATGAGAGCAAAGGAATCAAGACAGTCCTTGGGGCACTCTCACATAACTCCAGTGATATTGCAGACTTCTGCAGATGAGGGTCATTCAACCTGTCACCAAGGAAGGCTAATACCTCCCGATCGCAACTGCAGTCCTGCATTGGTTGCGAATTGGTCGTAGTTGTCCCTAATGAGTGTGTTAAATAACGGGTAACAATCAAATTCGGAGGCTCTTCATTGATCCACACTAGTAGACCATCTTACCGGAGAACAATGCTTGACTCCTGGATCAGTCCCTCTGGCTCTCCTTAGATCTCGGCTCAAGGATATTCCCGCAACAACCAGCATTTGTGGATTGAGCGCCTCAACAGGTTGTGCAAGTGCTCTTGGAGTGCGACTGACGGCCGTTGGTTCCTCTTGCGCGGCTGAATTCTTGCTCGCAAGCACATAAAGGAGGTGCTCGTTTCCTAACAACGCAGTGGAGGCGAACGATTAAGTTTTTCTGCTCGAGATAAATGTATACACAGCGATTCATCAGATAACCGCCTTTAGTGACGGAGGTCGACGCCCAGCACTGCAATTAAGTTAGCCCCGTCCTTACCATCGTAGCCATCAAGGCCGGCAAAGTTGGCAGTGGCATCAGCAAAAGCGACAGCAAGCATAGTGATGGGTGCTTGAGCGGCTTCACATGTAGTGGGTTTCCTATCTTCGACGACGAGTCCGCTCTGGGAGATCTGCAAACAAGCGTTGGAGCAGAAAGCCGCCAGAGGAGAGAACAGGCTAAGATACATCTGTAAACACAACGCAAGAAAATGCGGTTGTTCTGCAAGACAATATTTCCATGCAATTGGGACAAATTCAAGCGGTCATTAGGAACGAATCCGGCGATCTAACGAAGACCCTTCACAAGCTGATATGGAAGATGAAGGTATGTATATAACGAAGGAATCAGAGAACACGAGGTCACCCCAGGCGTCGCAGCCGTGGGCACATATCGAAGCCATATCGTACGCAGGCAATAAAATAGCTGACTGCATTGCTGATGTACACCTCAATAATCATCTTCCAACAAGCTTGATTCCCAAATGTCTTGATTTAGACCACCCCAGCGACAACGTGCTGAATTTTCCGATCCCTCGTTTAGGTTAATCATATTGTCGTCTCGAAAGCTCCATTGCAATACTGGCAGTCTGTATGTTCATTCGCTGATGATCTGCAAAATCTTGACAGCTAAACTTACGTTGTGCCGAGAAGCTATGCCATTGTTCTCCCCTTATTTCCACGGAAAAGGGCAGCGAGGAGGCACATGGTGACACCCACAAGCTTGTCCTGGATGACAATGGCATCGAAGGCTGTACTCCGAGTCTGCTTTGGAGAGTTTACTTCTTGACTCTATCCGCACAGTATCTTTTCCGCATTGTAATTTGTTGTGTACATAGGCAATATTGTGTTTGCAGCGCAGACCCGTGTATCAACTGAATCTAAGCGCAGTACGGCGTCGAGTCTCTGAAACCAGGAAAAGTTAGCTGAACTGGAACGCCAGGGTAGATTGGTCGGTACTGGAAACAGTAATTAATTTTTCCACTTACTACGATCACATGCTTCTCTGCTGCGGTGTTCTTGGCCGCGGGTGTCCTACGAACTTGTTGAGGGCAGCTCGAAAGTGGCCCCTGTTGACGTGGAAGGCTAAGAACGCTATAAGCAGCAACTTACAGCGACACGGTCAAGCCATGATTGATTGGCGAAAATTAACGCTCTTGAGCTTATCTGTTTGGGTCGCTCTATATTAAGCATCTGCTATTGACGCCAGCTTGACCCCGCGCGCTATCCAAGCCACCTTCAACCCCGCACCACCTTCCTCTTGAGCTGAGCAAGACCACGAAGCGGGCCAACTTCTCCGGAGTATGCTGATTATGCACACTGTCGATAATTCTGGTACTTCTGGATGTTTTGATATCGCGACCAGACTGTTGCAGCGCGAGGCCCACACTCACAGTCAACATGAGGAGGCAATCTATTAAGGAAACGATATGAGTTGCCCTGTACTCAGCCTCACAAAGCTTAATTCAAAGTTAAGCGAAGCTTGTCATGCTTAGCTCGGGAGCGTGCGTAGAACAACCGAGCTGAAGCTGGATAAATGTGCCCTTCGCTTCTACTCTTTCAATCTTCGTGAAATCTTCTCGCCCATATGGAATAAGACGACACTCAAGGCTAATCGCAACAGGAGATACGAATCTCAACGACGCTCTCCAGCATGATTACCACCTATCTCCTTCTCAGCGCAGCTGTGCTCTTCTCGAATGCATCGGCAGAGATGTCTTTCAATAGCACCACCGACATTAACAAAGTGGTCTGCATAGCTCCTCTTAGCGGCTCCTACAGCGTCCTCCAACGATTCAATTTCTACGCCATACTCCTTTTTGTGGTTTTCTGGCGTAAAAAGACAGTTCTTGTGCAGGGAGCTGCGGGCGCGGTCATGGTGTTCTCGGGTGTTACTGCTGTGCACGCATTTGCCATGGCGTGCTTCACGACCAAGCACCGTGCAGTGTTCGACATGGACATAGTCGGCGCTTGGGCTATACTCGGACCAACAACGGCGTTTGTCTCGTTGATGCTGCAGTGGTCCACCGTTCTGAGAAAGTCGAAAGCAAGGCCTATAGTCCAGGTATGGGGGCTGCTAGTCTCAGTCGGCACGATTTGCTCGACTGTCAGCATCTGGCGCCAGTACGACTTATCCTATCCATGCGTTGATTTGGACAACAATTCCACTTTGACCGTCGAACCTTCCGGGCTCTCAGGGTCCAACGAGCGGTTCAATTGCACACCCGCATGCTTCGAATCACGACAGATCTTCAGGAGCCCGTCGGAGCTGCTTGTCATGAACATGAGCCGCGTCTTTGACGAATCATTTAACCGCATCGTCGTCTGGCCAGGCTTACTGACCACGATAGCCGGAACTCTCAGTCTGTTTGCTTCCTTGTCGGAGGATTCGGACAAAACACCGCTACAAATCGAGGAGGAAAAAGCATATCGGGTGTTTGAAGCTCGGGTGCAACGCGATAGACGTCGCCGTGGCAGACATGCGCCCATCGATCCGTTTCGAGCGCGACGCCTTCACCCTAAGAGAGCAAACTACTTTAAATTGATCCAGGCTATCTTCGCATACGGTAGTCCGCTAATATGCACCCTCTCTATTGTGTGCAATGAGATTTACTTTCTTCACCCACCTGCCTTACCCTTGGGCGAGCTGCCGAATGCTGTCGGGCAATGGGGCGCTTGGGTAGCTACAGCGCTTGTGCTGATCTCGACACTGGTCAAAGTCGCGGGAGCAGATGGCGAGGCAATCATCACGCCTGCAACAGCCGGCGCTGCACACAATGCCGGCATACCTCTGACGTCGTTGAATCCTCAAGAAACTCACAGGACTTCCATTGATCAATCAGAAGACGGGGGGCAGCAAGACCAGGGGAGAATCGAAATGTCTGGAGGAGTGTCATCGAGTACTGGAAATGACGCTGAAAACCCGCCAGCGCAGATCAATAACAATGTCGAAGATGAACACCTCACCGTTCCGGAGGCAATGCATCTCAGGCATCGCCGGGCAACAACGACTGATATCCTGCGAGCCGATCTTGGATGACTCGTACTTGAGAGAAAGATTCTAGGGTCTGGTGCAGGAACCCGAATGAGCTGACGCGCACGAATTGCAGGAGGGCGCGGAATGAACGAAATCCTGTCAGGGTTGGTACGAGCGGAAGAAAGGCAGCGGCAGGAGGCAGAGGTGGAGGGCATGTGCAAGTATTACGTTTCCGGGATAATGGGAGACACCCAGTCTCAGCTCTGATGTAGTGATTGCTGAAGAATAGGTGGCGGGACAAGCGATGGCGAGCTACAGTATTGAAAGCTGATGTTAAACGCGACTGAAATGAAGCAGAATCTCGCAATGCAATCGAGCAACCAGAGCACCTAAGGGCAAACTAGGCGCAACAGCGAGTGTTAAACAAGGTCTCTGAGGTGAGACGGGGTCTTGGTGATTCTAGCGCACCGTCTGGCGGGCCGAATGCTGGACGTACGAAGCCGCGTCCACGAAAAGGAATTGAACGTTATGCATGGCCAGAGCGACAGGCACACAGCTCGCCGCAGTCTCGGGGCGGAAATATTGATAGTAGCACCGAGTTCTAAAGCATGCAGATGGGCAGCTCTATTTGTCACGCACTGTCCGAGTATGGGATGATGGATGACTGTTGATCAGGGCGGAAGGGCGTGGAGGACATGAAAATGAGAACAATACAATACATTGTTTTATATGGCTTGCGTGCAGTATTTTCAAAGACGCATAGCTACAATATAACTAGTCTGAACTGCTAATGGTTGGTCATTGTTTCTCTATCAACCGAGAAAACGTCGCTGGTAGAGTCTTACGTGAAGAGAGCTCGCGCCTAGCTCCGCGGTAGCAGCAGTACCTATCTCTACTTTGCTCTTCGTTATCTCTGAGTCCCCGCCACTCACACCGCCCAGATCGTCCTCGGCACAACCTCTCCTCGGGCTGACTCACTTCTTCAACAACACTGCGTGCTCTCGGGAAGCTCTCGCACAGTGGGTCAGCAACTACCTCAGCATCAAGGCCGTTTCTGAGATAGCCGTGTTTCTCAATTGGAAAGTTGCGTTCTCCTTCCGTAAGGCTTTTGTCTCGCGCCGTCTAGGCCAGGGCCAGGGCAAAGTCAGCAAGGGCTCCTAGACGTCAGCTGCGGAAGAGACCGCCATTTAACGGGCCCAAATGAAGGCTGCATCGATGAGAACCACGCATCCAGAAAGATGCACGCTGCGAGCGCAGCCTACAACCGACACGACAACCATGTGCTGGAAGAGCGCAGGAGACCATCCGATCTCGACCTCGCTAGATGAACTGAATTAATGCTGCGTTTCCGGTACCTGCACACCTGACTATTCCTCCCACCAACTCTGCTCTGGATGTACCAGAAAAGCAGCCCCTCTCCCCTTTTATCCTCATTGCGCCACACCGTGGTCAGGCGGACCGCAACGGGAGCAACCTGGTGGATTCGCGGGGCAGCGCCGCCCAGTTCCCCTATCTCTGTGCCAAGAAGCCCTACCCAGCCCCGTTCCTCTGGCGAATTAGAGACCAGCATGACATTGCTTAGTAACCCGGAGGATAGTAGATCCGCACCGACTGAGTCACGGGATCTGGTCAAGGGGGTTTGGCGTTGCGAGAATCTTCGGCCAAGATCCGCGCTAAAACGCGGTTATTCGCGCGATCACGTGCGGTGGTGGATCCAGCCACCAACACCTCCACCAGCACTTAACGACATCCACCCCAATACAACCACCTCCACCCACACCCTCGATACATCGCATGAACCACACCACCACCACAACAACAACACCACACTCCGCCCTCCACAACCCGCTCGCTCGTCCCCAGTCCTCCATCCAATTCGGCCCCTGGCAGCAAACACTCGGCGTCTCTGCAGCTCCTCAGCCCGCACCGGCGTTGGGCCCGTGGCCGCGAGGGGGGAGGTTCTCAGGCTTGCTCCGGCGCGTGGAGGCACGTGGTGTGTGTGTACTCCTCAAGACGAGTTGAGCCGGGTCAAGGCTGCTCGCACCAAGGAGCCTGGGCGGGAGGGATCTCTTGCAGTCACGTCGAGTTGCTGCAGGGGGGTTGGTACGTAGTAGAAGTGCAGAAGGTACTGATTGTAGTTACGACGAATACAAGACCCAAGCATGGTGTGCCTGAGCTGGTGTGTCTTTCTCTCCCCCCAAGCCCGTGTGTGTGCGGTGTTATATGCGCGTCTTCCAGAGCGAGGCCAGGCCATTCCTCGCGCTGTATGTGTCTGTTGCGCTGTCTGGCGTGCAAGAGCCACAGACATGCGTGCTGCAGTGCGGCGCTGACGAGCTGAATCGCACTGCTACGGCCCTCAGGTCTGGAGTAGAAGACATCACAGATCGCCTGGCAGAAGTGGCGCGCCACGCAGACCCAGCCCCAACGACACTGACGCTGCACCACCGCCCGCCGCCCGTCCGCGCGCCCACGCCGTGTCGCCGCAGCACAGCCCAGCCTCTGCGTCGGCGTTTACCGCGCTGGTGCAGTTAGCCAGGGCCACGACGCTGAAGGTGGTGTTTGATAACAAGTGGCTCTCGGCGGAGACGCAGGCGGGGCTCCCACGGCTGGTGAGGGAGAAGGTGAGGCTCAGTGGGTATGCGCTGGATAGGTCTTTCAGGGGGGAGTGGAAGATGAGGGATTGGACGGCGTTTGCGCCGGCGTCACCTACTCTTGCACCTACGTCTATCCTACCAACCTACCACCCTCGCCGCCCTCATCACCCGCGAACTGCCCCCTCTCCTGTCCTCCTTACTACCCACCATATTCGCCGCCCCACCCCCGCACATCAATTCATTCGGCTCAGACGCCCCTTCCACTTTACAACTGACCCCCGCCGGCTTAGCCCCGGTGCCCCACTTAATCACGCATCTCTAGCCGCAGGTCCAGGGTCTGCAGACTCGGGCCCTGAGTCGCACGGCGGAGCAGAGGAAGGGTATGCTTTTGGCGTTTGAGGAGCTGGTAGACGATAAGATTCTTGAACTGCGCGAGATGGTAGAGGAGGGCAAGATGGAGTGGGCAAGGGAGATTACTGATCAGACGGAGGAGATGCTGCGTAAGGTCGAAAGTACCGCTACCTCGGATTCACGGCCGCTGTTGCTTTCGTCGTGAGATTTGGATTTGGATTCACGTTTGCATAGTAGATGATAGATAAAGGAACCTAGTTATAACTACATTAGATACTTGGCTATCAACACTATTAGATATATCATCAATCCACACCGCGTTTTCAGAGTGCTCCTGTGCAAAATTCTATCTGTTCGCGAAGACAACGGCGCCTTACTGGGTTACGAACGTGTTAAGGTATGGAAGCTTGTCTACGCGGCTTCTCGGCGGAGGACTCAGGTGAGTTACTATATGCTGTGATGCAGTGGCTTTGGAGCGAATGATATGTCAGCTCAGCGGCTCATGAGCGTCCTTGCATTGAATATGGCCTTGGTATCAGAGCAGATCCTACACGATTTTGAATCAGTCAAGACACACACAAGTATGAAGATACGATTACTCACCGGAAGCTGCAATTTTGTCCGCCGCAGAAGGAGTCTCTTAGAATGAATGGTAGACTTTCCGGAATTAGAGGATCGAGAGACGGTCCCAGCTTCGAATTCTTGCTCCATGTCTCCAGAATGCGACACCCCGTTACCACAGTCGTTCAGTGACGCCACCTCTATTGAGGCTATAACCTGAATTGCGTTAATATACCGCTCTTTCCGGATCCAGGTGACCAGCGCCTCGACTTGGAAATACTCAGCCTCACGCAGTAAGCTCGCGTACAAAGCAAGATCAAAGCCATTCGTACGGGTCCAGAAGATGGGCGGCGCGGCGCTTCGTAAGAAATCTAGAATGTGTTCAAAGAGAAGAGGACTCCGTTCAACGAATGGTGCACCATTGACGTGATAAGTAGTACTTTCAGCCCAACGAGGGGAGAGTATATTGGCGAAGTATGGTGACTGTTCGAGTGTAGACTTGAGCGTAGTGAATGGGCGACCACCCACGTTTACCACAAATGCGTCATTCATTGTTGTGGCCGTCCTTGAGTAGATGAGAAAGAATGTGGAGAGTTCAGCTTTATTGTTTGATTGATTGATTGATTGGTTGATCCATCGAGTAGATCGCACTCGGCTGTAGCCATGCTATCTGGCACGACGCGGGGATGTGTTGGCCGCGCCACCCCACTCAAATAATCCCTGCGAACAAACATCTGTCGGCAGCGGCTTCCCGTTTCTCCAGAACTCGAGATACTGCTGTCTGCAGTATTTCGGCCAAGCTTTGCATGGACCTGGTCGTGCAGCAAGCGTCGCGCAACGTACATGTTGACAAATTGAAGCGCTGCGTGCGGGAAGTGAAGGGAAGACCGAAAGTATGCTATGGGCGATAGTTGCTCTACTTGGAGTGGGTGGACGATGAAGTGGGGCGGCACGGATCACCCATCCGCCCCCGCGTCAGCTGCCTGCCACGCCTGTCATTCCGAGAAAAGTTGCGCTGTACACGGCTGAAATCGAGTGAGAGCCATCGAGAAAGTGAATCGTCGCTCACTCGTCGCGTCATACTCATGCAAAACATCCTACAAAAGTGCTGCATCCGGAATGCTAGAAGCAGCAACTTTGCAAAACTATCGATTTGCTGCCAATGCTCCACGCTAAGGTTGCGATCCTAATTTTACCATGCTTTTTGTCCAACGCGAACACTTTGCATTTTGAGAGCTATTTTGATTTTCTCGGGCTCTTTCTCTCTCTCTCTCTCTCTCTCTCTCTCTCTCTCTCTCTCTCTCTACTACCAGACTTGGCCGCTGAGAACAGACGTACCTTAACTCTAGCTCGAGCCATGCACTCAGCTGTCGCGAGCATGTGATCCGACGTGCACGACAGAAGGTGCGCATCCTACTTTTACTTGCTCTTATCCAACAAGGAACCAATACTTCAGAGACCGCTGATAGTACGTGCTCCATCTTACTTCGCTGCCTAAACTCCACGTACACGTTGCAACAACTGATTGGGTAGCCAAGGCCCTGCCATACCATGAGAGCTGGCGCATGATGACATCGCCGCCGCGAATCAAATGTTAAATTGATGTATGCACCTCTTCTGTTCAGCCTTCTGTTAAAGGCTTGCGCTTCCACATCGCTCGAAAGACCTCGACATTGATATTCGACGCCAGACAGATGCAGAGAAATGCCAACCTCAGGATCAAGAGCATCTCTGAAGGGTAAACACTTATCTGGGTAAATTTATATGCCTTCATCACATCCAACTGGCTTTGTATCAAGATCTCTACGGAGCAAACAGCCGCTTCAAGAACTTTCTACAGAGAGGATGCGACTGAAGTACTAACATTGGTTAGCAGGGCAATTCTAGAATACTCGGAGAGTTTGCGCGGTCGTGAGATAAGGCTGCTCGATCTCAAGCCTGGTCACGGTGAAGAGGTCATCCACTTCGACCTCAAGACATACCGGCTTGACAATTGTCCAGATTATATTGCCCTCTCATACACTTGGGGGAACCCCTTAGATACAGTCTCTGTTTTAGGTGGCGGCAAAGTAGTGGAAATAACGAGAAACTTGAAAAATGCTCTGTGGCAGCTGAGGGAAAATCGCAAGAGACTAGTTCGAGTGAAGACTTCAGGACTGCGTCACAGCCAGAGTTTGTACTTCTGGATTGATGCCGTTTGCATCAATCAGCTCGATCGAGAAGAAAAGAGCTTCCAGGTCGGGATGATGGCAGAGATCTACAAGCGTGCCTGGCATGTGTTTGCATGGCTCGGACCTGCAAATGAGAACACCGATATGGTGGTAGATTACCTCAACAAGATTGGAGAGAAGGCTGAAGCTTGCGGTATGGCCGAAGGATGCGAGCCGTATGTCTCGATATGGCTCGATATGCTGTTCACGCCCGCAGGGCATCACCGAATCGACTTCCCACATATCAGTTTCAAAAGGCTTGATGGGACAGTATTTACAGTACCCAGAGAGACTTTGAAAAGTCTTTTTGATTCCATTAGCGGCTGGGCTGGCAAAAGCAATCTGATACCACTTGCTGGAATGAAGCAATTTTTCACTCGACCATGGTGGGGACGGATATGGGTTTTGCAGGAAGTCACTCTTGCCAAGGACACAGACTTCATCTGCGGCTCGAAGAAGCTCAACAAGACTCGATGCAGCGCTGCCATCAACGCGTACTCAGCTCTATGGAGAGTCGTCGCCGTAGCGTTCAGGAGGGGTGGGGTACCCTTTGAACAGTACCAGCGGGACATCATGTTGAACATATTTCAACATCGCCCTACCATCATGCTCTCAATGTCAAGAATTTATCGACAGGGTGGATTCAATTTAGCCGCTTTGCTTCGTGCAACATGCGTTGGCACTATAAACTCTAACCACCACGGGCCACATCACCTCGAGTCAACGAACCCGGAAGACAAAATCTACGCCTTGATAGGTCTAGCCACAGATCGAGAAGAGCTGATGAGCCTTGGCGTCCTCCCAAGATACGGCATCCCGTACGAGCATATCTATACCACGACAATGGCAGCTCTGTTGGAAAAAGGTCACATATCACTATTTTCCATGTGCCAAGCATCCAGATCGCCCAGCCTTCCATCCTGGGTTCCAGACTGGTCACAATCCGTAACAGATATGCTACAGGATGTGGAAAACGATCACGAGACCCTTTATCCTGTCTTCAATGCGTCTGGAGATCAAGCTGGCAGACCCACAGTCGAGATCCTCAGGAGTCAAGGGACTGTAGTGGCTATATCAGTGATGGGTCATGTTGATGACAAGATCTATCAAGTTGGGCGTTTCAAGGACCGGCCTGATAGTAAAGTAGTACCACTTGAGAAGACTTTTTCTTGGCCGGTAGAATGGCTACTTGAGACAGTCCGCCTTACGTACTGCACGAGAACTGAGTACAAGGGGTTTACCGATCGATTACATGCAGCTGCGAGAACGTCAATTGGGGGCGTTGGGTTTGACGAAAATGCGCAATTGGCAAGAGTTGGAAATCTCCGATTTGCAGATGCTGTGATCCTTCTTCAGAGAAAAAGTAGAAGTCTTTTGGACGAAAGTATCAAAGCTGAAGCAGAACAGTTCCTCGCTAGTCCGATTGCAAAAGACATCCTACACGATACCGTGGAAAGACGAACTCAATTAGATGATGACATCATGGGGAAAAGTTTAGGTCGACTTCCATTCGTCACGAAGAAGGGGCGCCTCGGCTTAAGCTCCGTCCACATAGTGTCAGGCGATGCTATTGCAGTGGTCCTGGGAAGTCAGGTTCCTTTCGTCATTAGGTCTCACAGCGAGGGGAAGTATAAGATCATCGGTGAAGCTTATGTGGACGGTATCATGGACGGAGAGGCGACAATGCTTTCAGAGTCTTGTCCCATCGTCTTGGTGTAGCTGTGAATGCGCGCGGCTATTTGGTATTGACTTAGATCGTAAAGGTTGTAACAACGATATGAGTTAGTCTTGGGTGTATTCCGTAATCTCTGGACTTGGAAGTTGTCATACACAAATTCACGATGACGAAACTAGCTCCTACAGGCCTTTCGTCAAGAGTAGATCGGTGAGACTAGCGCCAAAGAGACCATCAGGATTGATTCCGCGACAAGTGAGGGAAGCACAGCGATCGTATTGTTGAAAGAACTATCGGCAACACGAATACATGTAGGCGAGGGTTGTATTATTGAAGGTGGATCGCAACCGAATTAATCTATCTCGGTCTCCACTGATGTGATTCTGTTATCAGCTATTGGAACACCCCTTCGTATGGTCAAATAGGAAAGCAACACTACAAAGGCACTAAAAAATCTTGGACTCGTGCTCAGGCCAAGGTTTAGGCAACGTGTGACGTGTGACGTGTGACGTGTAACGTGTAACGTGTAATATATAACGTATAATGTGTAATATGTAATATATAATATATAATACATAATATATAATATAACTATAATATATAATATATAATATATAATATTAAGTACTAAGAACAAAAATACTAAGAAGCTTAGATTTATAGCTTATATTAATCTATAGCTAGCTTAATTTATAGCTAGCTTAGTCTATAGCTAGTACTTACTTCTATAGTAAGGTATATATTAAATAATAGATAATAACACAAAAACTACTATAAATGTATAACTTATATTAAATAGTTTTTAGAAAGTTTAGATATTAAATAATAGGATCTATTAGCCTTGTAATACATATTATACTATTCTTATTACTATAATATTTAATACTAGGTTTGTTTGCCTTTTATATTTTCTTTAATTAATACTAAGCTAAACTAGATCTTACTAGTATTCTAAGCTAAAGTTTAAATCTTAATATTAAGTTAGTTAAGCAAGAGTCGAGGTTAGCTTACCTCTATAGCCTTCTTCGTTAGACATAGTATTTAGTTGCAACGGTAGATATAATGCTTTTAATATTAAGTAGATCTAGTATATTTATTTCAAATTAGCTGTGTTGCGGTATAGCTGCGCAGAAATGGCCTGGCCAAGTAATAGATCGAGTGAAATGGCGCTCTGGCGCTGCTGTGGACAAGATCACTTTTTGCTTGCTGAGCCCACGACTCCAACTTATCTGGCTGATGCAAGGTCGAGGGAATGCTATTATGTCTTGTTGCGAGTGCTGCCCACTTCCTTTCTTCGTCCAACAAGAGTGGCCAGGAAAGAAGGTTCGCTGCAAACTTCTCCCAGCATTCGGGTATTCCATTTCAAGTTCAAGTAGCGCATCCATAGTTGACATATGGCCGATGAGTTTGCAGAAATTGAGATGAATTCCCATCGCTCCAGCCCTGCGACGCCATCCAGCAACCATGAGATTCTGCAACATCCCAGTTCCACCGATGCTTAAAAGATACCACGATGGCTGAGATAGCCCCGCTGCTCCGATCAGCAGTGCGACCCACAAGCATCCCAGTACGAATAACACCGTACGAGTCGTCCAGTCCGTTGCGGCTGCATCAAGGTTTTCCACGCCGACAGCTAGATCCTCCAGGTTCAAGCCGTGGTCATTTCCAAGTATCATCAAAGCGTGTTGTGCACCGTTGCCTCGAGTCAAGATGTACGCACTATTGGCGTCTCGCTGCGCGTACCATTTTCCTCTCCGCCATTGCGGTAATGCACCCGTTAGAAGCGCAAGTATCGTCCCAATGCTTGTGATGACCACAACGCTCCAATCGCGATCCGTTATGATCGGTACTGCAGCGATAGAGAGCTGTGCGATTGCAACCACAAATCCACTCCAGTACCAAAGATCACGAACTGGCACACCAGTCTTTCTAACTTTACAAGGCTCGTAGATAGATATGCAGAGGCTAGACTTCTTTGGCAGAGGGATCTCGGTACCTCTTCGAGCATGTGCCTTCATGTAGTCGTTACGATGGCTCATCATCTGAAATAGTTTGTCGTGTACAGCCTTGTCCATCCAGTATTCGATATCGCGCAACAAACGATTCAAAACCCAGCTGTTATTCGCTCGTACGTATCCATTCTTCACGGTAAAGATCAGAGTAGGGCATTCGGATCCTGGAGGCATGAGGCTGGTGTTGCTGACACAGCTATACAGGGCAGATATGGCGAAGGACACCCATCCTAAAGTTTTTCATGAACAGACGTCGCGTTGGAGATAGCAGTTGACTGACCAAAAGAAAATATCACTGGTGTTATGCTTGTGCGAACCGACTGCGCCAATGCTTTGTGCACAATATTTCCTCCAATGATAAGGAGCACAGAGAACACATCGCTTGGTTGGCTCCATCTTGTCCCTGCTTCTTTTGAAGTCAAGAGAGCCGCGGCAGTTTCCCGTCGGAGTGACTCGTGGAACTGCCCAGATAACGGAGGCATGTTCAAAGTAAATCAGGATTAGAAAATTTCCTTGTTGAAGGTAAAGCATCCAAGCTACGAAGGGCGGGTTAACGTCATTTTTATTCTAATCTTCATGCTGTAATATTCTGCCGTCGCTGACCGGTGAACGACTGCGGGGCGTACATGGGGCGTACATGGGCTATGTTAGCTGCATCTCTGATTGGTTCGCAGCTGCACGGATGACGAACGACTGCATGTTAGGATTATCAAGTCACGCTCAAACCTCGTACCTCTCCCCACGAGCAGCAAGGGACTTAAGTCATATCAGAGAAAGTCTTGACACGAAAGAAGATCAATCGCTACCCTGAAGACTGTCAACATGGAACATTTATTCTTCGAACCCGACGAGAATGACCCAAGCCCCACCCGGCTAGCTTACAATAGTCATGTTCTATCGATGGACTGGTCGAACAGTTCTGGACTCATCGATTTCATCCTTCCCAAGACGCCGTGGCTCAATTTCGCGCACAATGAAGTTCCGCCGTCTCAGAGCCTTCTCGACTATCCTGCATCGACAGGCTGGAACATCGATCATATTTGGAATGGTCATCTCAACAAATCGCACAGCCAACTAACTGATCTTGACTCTGCTTCAATTAGCAGGCATGTCGCATCTTTTCTGCAGTCATGGTTATACTTTGGAACGCTGGAGGCGATTCTATGCAAGAAAGTCGAGGTCTCTTATAACACGTACATTCGCCAAGATACGCCAGGCCATGAGCATTGCACCCCAATGGCATGCGATCGTAACGACGTCGATGTATCAACATACAAGCAGCAGCACTGCGAACCCGATTGCCGATGCATACCACTCTTCCTTGATCAGAATCGAGTGGAGGAGATGTTGGACAATAATCAGATACCAGTTATATGTGTCGAACGTCACGATGGTGAGTATCAGCTCACTGTACACGCGGCAGAAAAAGGGAAAGCCGGAGATTATACCGCCATATCTCACGTTTGGGTTGATGGTATTGGGGGCTCGATAGAGAAGGGTCTTCTGGGCTGTCAAGTCGATCGAATTAACCGACTCGTACGAAAATTAACGAGAGCTCAACCTGGAGTGGCTTCGAAATTCTGGATAGATTCGCTTTGTATTCCACCCCATAGCTCCAGTATGTGGATGCCAGCGTTGATCGGGATTCGTGACGTCTACACCTACGCATCCGTAGTTCTGGTGATCGATAGGCTCGTTCAACGGTGTTCGCCCACGGCCACGACTGAGGAGTTGTTCGCTTCGATCTACATGTCTGCTTGGATGCAGCGTATGTGGACGTATGAAGAGGCTGTTTTGGCTAAGAGACTTGTCTTTCTCATTAGCGGTGACGAGTTCTACGACTTCAGCCCAAGAAGAGCCGTGCCGTCCATGCGTCCCACTGTCAGAGTTGTTTGGAGAACACTTGCTTCACAACTTTATCGGCTCAGGACGAGAGAAACGACTTCAATATCGGCCATGTGTATCTCTCATTTCGTTTTCGATCGACAAACGCCAAGGGAGATGAGTTCCTCAGCGTCGCTTCTCTGTTGAGATTCAGTAAAAGCCAACTCGATGCATTAGAACAGGTGAAGACAGAAGAAAGAGTGAGAGCTTTTTGGTTAATGCTTCGAGACATCCCTGCAAATGTCATCTTCATAGCAGGCCCCAAGTTGTCTCTTCCAGGCTTTCGTTGGGCGCCCAGAACGATGATGCATCCCACTGAGACAAGGCTTGACACCGGTAGCGATGTTATAAAAGCTACTTGCACGACAGATGGTCTTTTAGGCAGCTACTTGTACCTCCAACTTGATCGGCAGCTGCAGGGATGCAACGCATACTCGCACAGTAGCTCACTCGACTATACATCCAATGGCAACGTCGGGGCGAGGAATACGAACTTCATCATCTGGGTGCAGAATGATGAATCAACTGCGCGGCTAGATTCCAGTAGAGGGCTGGCATTTCGCATGTACTGCGATGAAACTTGGCCGATTCCGCCGGACAGCACTGCATTTGACGAAATCGTCATACTGACAGCCGACAATGTGGTCCCAGAGCCAGGACAGTTCTGGCCAGCTGTAGCACTCCTGGGTGATGGAAGAGTACCCGCAGCAGGTAACACTGTGTGCAGATATATCGGAAAAGGAGTAGTAGAGAGACTCCGTATGGAAGAGTTTGCACATATGGCTCCCACAATCATGTACACTGGAGCCAACTACACGAAGGTGGAGGCAAAGGGTGAGCTCAGAGTCTTGCCCTTGACGATTACATTGGATTGAGGATTTCGTTTTTGACTTGTAGATCTATGCGGATCTCGGCCTTTGTATCTCTTTATCACCTCCGCCCTGTGAAAGGGGTGCTGTTCAGCTTGGTCATGCTAAAAGTGAACACTACAAAGAGTCTTAGTGAATACTCATGTAGTACAAACTGATTAGACCTTTTGTGAAAATGTACCATCTTGAAAAGTTGAACTCAAGCAATACAGAGTCTTGTCCATAGTGTTACACGTTGAACTGTGCGAGTCGAACACCGTGCTGTGCAGTAGAATTGTCCAGATGACAGTATTAGCAGCGGTGAAGAACTTTGGCTAATCTTGTATGAAAGGTTTTGTGAAAAATCTTGGCCGGACTAGACTCATTAATAGTAGCCTGTGCAAGTCTTGTGTACACGTGATAACGTTCGAGAAAAAACGATCTAACGGCTCTTCGTGAGGTCCAAGTGCAGGTAAGTTCAGACTAGTTACGCTGCCTATTGTAGGTGAAGTGCGTCCTAACACTCTAGTACTGTTTCTGGTCCTGATGCGTTTTGATAAGCTTAATTATTGGATCTCAGGGCCGGAAAAGTGCGGCAGCAGGGCCTAGCAACCTCATACTCCCCGAGAAACATCAGAGTACACCAAGCGAGCTCTTCTCGAGCATGGCCCTTGGCTAGTTAGAAAAGTTTGAATACATATCTCGAAAGGTGACTTTTGGACTACCTTCTGATCGAGGTACCCACTATCTCACCTGTGTAGGATGAATTCTTCTGATAGATGTTCAGAATGGTCTCTATGCACGGCCTCACGGACAATTAACGATCGATCTAGACTTTCGGCGATTCTCCCTTCTAGCCTCAAGCCCTTCTGGCAATTGAGTTACCTAAGGCACGCATACTAAACTTTTTGGTATGACGCAACTATTGTTGGACTCCTCCTTGTGATCGGTTCAAGCAAGATCTGCGATTATGGAAAGTCCTTGACCCGTATTTTAGGCCAGTTCATGGACGGAAAGTATTAATTTTGCTGAAATACAGATAATGTGGCTAATGGACTTAGATTGACTGCCTGGTCGTATTTGTTGCGCACAGTCTCGGAGATCTCATTTTTGAGCGAGCACTTCTAACAACCCGTGGGTCCTCCGAAGCCCATGTCAAGTCTCTTCTTTTTCAGCGCCTGCAGCAATACTTTTCTTGGGCATGCTTTACATGTGGTCGATGATAGCAGACTGGGCAGCAAGATGGAAGCGGCTGCGCAAAACCGACAATGAGATCGCTGCAGTTCTACGGCCAGGCTCTGAGATGCTAGCTGCCATACATCAGGATTCCATACGATGTGTGAGGACGTGAGACGAGGGGGGAAATTCGTTGGTATTTTCAGCTTCCACAAGGAGAAGGCCGATCTAGGGATCGAAGATGTAGGTTGCTTCAATATTCTATGCAAGGGGTGATATATGATCGCCAAACTAGCCGATCACGAAGAACTGCTGACATCGAACAGATCGTACCACGATACCTCGCTGTATTTCCAATTCTTTCCCACGCAGATATCCAGCTAAACTATCCTGACATGACTGAGTTCCGCGGAAACACAGGCTCGGCCTATGTTCGAGCACGCGGTTAATTGTGGTTGTGGGTAGATGCGACCAGGCGAGAAACTGAACGCCTAGGTAGCCTATAGCCACCGCAAGTTGCAAGTACAGGAAGAGAAGCAGTCCTCCTCCGAAGGAGAAAGGGATCGCGGTGATACCGGGATCGAACGAAGCTATCAATGGCGCGCAGTATGCCATTAGTAAGCACACAGCGCGATCTTGCCAAAGTGGCAGGGAAAGATGTTATCTAGATCACAAGGTTCGGAATCAACTTTCGTTGCTTTGTGTCACAAATATCAAATTCCTGCTACCCTTCAGAGCTATCTTCGTGCTTGCAAGAGTCCTCGGCATTAGATAAGTACAAAGGAACGGATATTCTCACGGCTACCACAAAGGCTTCGCAGCCGCTCCGAGACTTCTTCTTGTGTTTCGGGCGACTCTTTACGCTCCTCAAATTGTTGACTAGGATTTCCCACCACTGGCCATATGTTCTTGATTCCAAACCAGCCCACTCGAGAGTACCGACCCTTCCCATTTTCCAAGACAACTATGCCATTCGCACCCTGCCAGCCCAATTTTCCGAGTACCAGCAGTGCAAAATCCTTTCCTGAGCGTGTCTTTGGATCATCCAGATAATCAAAGATGATTGTTACATCACTTTCTCCCGCGTAGCTTCTGAAGGAGCCGCTCAGGTTCTTCACGGGAGGCGAGATAGGTAACAATGGAGCAGAAACCTTGAGCTCTATTCTTTGAGCCCCAATGAAGGAGGTAGTGGGTGGCAGAACCTCGAAAGTCTCTTCATCTATCCTGAAATCTGGGTTTGGATGCCTCATTTGGAAGTCGTAAGACCACCATGCTGCAGGAAATCCATGAGATGCCCAGCTCCAAGAAGGTCCGGATGTCAAGTTGCGAGGCAGTTGCTTTCGGCCCCTCGCGTACCATGCCAGGCCCCTTTCCAAGTCACACACCCACAAGCCGCAAAGGTATTTACTTCGCAAGCGAGACGCAAATGCTTTTGCTATTGCAGCTATAGCAGGCAGCTTATCGTCGGGGTATCGTAGCTCTCGCCTAGAGTAAATTTCTGCGAGACTGTACCAATTGCTTAGTAACTCTTCTTTATCTGGAGTATGCTCCACGTCACGCGTCAGGCGGATTGCGTGTTCGAAATCGGAGTCATTGTAGCCCTGGTAAGCTCGGCCTTGGCCGGCTAACCCACCATCGCATGCTCGAGCTGGTGGTTCGACGCAATGGCACAACCAGGTCGTTTGGTTGCTCCGAAATTGTAGCCGGCGGCCTGATAGTATCATGTCTTGCAGAGTCCATCCTCTCTTGTACCAAGGCTCAGATCCATTTATCTCTTCCGCTTTGAGTATAGTAAATTGGTTGGCACCGTCGCTCGCCTTTTTCTGTTGAACAGATTTTAAACACTGGCGGTTGCTGGTGCCTATTGCCCGAGCGAGACCCTCCCGATGTAGATAGACGGTGATGAAGAAATCCTTCTCTGACGTTACTAGCGATAGAGGCGACGATAGTAAACGTAGCATTAAGGTAGATGCGATCCATGATCGCCAGTTCTTTAGCCTTCCACTGTGAGTTGTCCTGCATTATGCAGAGGGCATCAATCCAGAGGAATCTAAGCTCCATCTCTCGTACAACAATGGCAGCATCTTGAATCGTTGGATCCAAATCCTGGAGGGTTATACCAGACAGGAGGGATTCCCTCGTGCTCAATTTGAGCATCACTGTCTGTGAATTTGTTCCCCAGCAGTATGACAGTGCAACATGTTGCGCCTTCATGGTGCTTGGTACCTCAATCAACCTGATTATCCCCTCATACGAGACATCGAGAACCAAGGAAGGCATCGATGAGGGCGGATCTTTGATTCCACAGTTGTGTTTAGCTTCGCACTTCTTCAGCCAATGTCGATACAATGCCATTGAGGCGAAGCTTGCGGGATTCTGGTTGATGGGGGCACTAGCACAAGTCATTTGGGGATTTTCGGGTGTTCCTTACACATTTTTTAGGTTACAAAACTCGATTGTGAAGAATTGGTGTATTGAACCTACCTAGATTTGATAGGACCCAAAAGGATATCGAATGTGTTGACATGATTTGACCTTGATATTTTTGTCGCTTAGAGCGATACGGGCCCCCAGATGGTCTTTTGCACACGGTCAATTGTAGCTCAGCAGATACATTACCGACATGGACATATCTTAGGGAGTCGTATTGTAACCTGACCCTGATGAAATCTGCGACTGGCAGCGCAGGTCTGTCCTATACGCGAGGCAAGCATGTCCAGTAGCCACAATTCTTGCGAAGCTGCCAAATCCTTTCTTCCTCTTCACAACCGAGGGACGCAGCAAGGTCTCTTTCATGGTCTTCTGACCACCAAAACCTATGTCTTTTGGCATCGAATGGAACAGTGTCGTGTTTTTGTTTGACCTTTGAATCCAAAACCACCAATTCTACCTTGTTCCAAATCATGACCCAAAAACTGCATCCGGACGTTGCAAGTTCGCGAACTTTGGCGAGTGTTGTATCGAGCAGGAAAGACGGCTCCTGACTGCATGCCAATAATGCGACCGCATCCGGTCCAGGTGAAGGTCGCAATGTGATACATTGGCACTGTTTGCAGGAGTGTCCCTTGAAGTCGTCGTGGATCACTTCGCGCTTGAGGCGCAGAATTTCCTGGTCCAGGGGCGAGGTCATGGTTTGCATTCTTCCACTCTCCAGATACCTTAAGCTAGTGTAGCGGAAAGAAACGCAAGCAGTCGGTGCACATCTACGACTCAAGTAAAATACCGCAAACGAGGGCATGATGAGGTAGCCTTGTCAGCCTGGAACTGTCGTCATGATGCTGAGTCGTGGCGCCACGCGATTGGTCAATGTTTGAGAGATCTGCCTCGCCTGATACTCATGAGGCAACCGTCAGAGAATCAGTTTAAACAGCAGGTCCACCAGCTTGAGGCTTAGCAAGAGGTAGTGTAGCAGTACAATACTGGAAGGTTGATGGTGAACGCCGATGCCATAGCGTGTGAACGTATGCACATTTTCGTGTCTAGAAAGGTTCGACGGCGCTCTAACCTGACCCACCAAGTTGCGACCAAACTCTTAGGACTGCTAGGTCTACCACTACCTAGGTCTTATTACTAAGACCTTTAATCTTATTCTACTGAAGCAGCCTTACTACGCATCGGACATGACTTTAAAGCCTTCGTCCGCAGGACTACGTGGAGATGCTCATTGCTAGAAGATCTCTGTATGTTGCTCTACAGGAGCATCACTCAAGACTTGAGAATCATAGTTCCAAAAAAAACTATCGTCGCCACTCTCACCTTCATATCATCAAGGTCAAGGAGCTTAGACTGTCAGATAAGCATTGCAGCCCAGAACGGCTCACAAAAGGGACCGTACAGCATACATAGGTCGGATTACGCGAGCTGACAGCGCATCAAGACCTTCCACAAAATCTGCTTCATCCAGATATATGTAGCAGACGGGCGCTGCATCCAGGGAGTCAGCTTTCTAGATTCCATCCCTCCTGAGAAAGAATCCCAAGCACAGGTTATGATGACAATAACTAGCCAGTATCATGGCGTCAAATGAATGACTTCAACTGAGGGCACCAGGTAAGCCGAAAATCAGTTGTTGAGTACAGACAACAGCTTGAAGGCTAGTGCATGCATGCTGAATCTCCGCTCCTCAAATCCAAGGGCTTCGTAAGTTGGAACAAAACGTTCGCGAGGGCAGGCCTACTGTACCACCATGAGCAGCGAATACCGTAAGGGGACTCGGCGACTGCGAAGTCAATGATCGAACCAACTTGCAAGATTCTCATGCAATTAACTCTAGTCAATGTGCTGGACGAGAGTATGACCAGTGTCGCGACCGTGAAGCATCGCCTTCTGACCAAAGCTAAAGTGGTCGCATTGGGAGGCTCTACAATTCACACGGCTTCCATGAAAGGAACTCGAAAGGTGAACATTGAGACAATAGTCGAGCAGCTTGACACACTAATAAAAACGGGGAAAGAGTCACGCTGGTGGAGAATGTCTCCCTCGTGTTAGTTGTTAGTCAAATTCGTATCCTTCCTCATAGGGTTTGAACGCGGAAACCACCTTTGAACAACTTCTCAACTTAACTGAAGAGGCTATGCACTATGGAATTTAACCCTGTGCCAAGATTCTATCATCCATTGCCGCTGTGAAGTACCGCAAAATTGGCAACTTGGTGGTAGATACCTAGTGAATGACGGAGGTGTCTAGTTGAGAGTTCGCACTCTGTCGGACCTTGTGTAAGGGGTAGTCTGAAGAGTCGCCTTCCCTGCCGTGGAGCTCCATTGCTGAAGCGCCAACGATCGAATGCGATGATTCTGCTCTGCTCAGGCGATTTTAGCATGAGCATTGGACCGAAATAAACACCCATGTGGCCATCTAATCCGGGGAAGAAGCCTTGAGATGAACGGCTGGCTAGAAACACCACCTTTTATACCGGCGTAGGTGAGCGTTCAGCCGAAATTGGCTCAGTCCTCTGTGGGTCGCACCACCACTGCGTTTTCGCGATCGATCAAGCGTCATTATCAGCTTGATGCATCTCTCAGCGTACAATCTCAGCTTCAGACAAGAGTACAGCCCCGAATTCGCAACTGTGTCGACACGTTGAGACTCTTGCAGTCTGTTCTCTTTGAAATAACCTAGGCCCTATCACAAGCTCTAGAAGGACAAGGCTAAAGAAGTATGGATCAAGGAAAACCAAGCAACGAATGTGACCCCAATCCAGGACGTGAGGCCAAGGCCAAGATTGACCATAACGTCGCAGTGCTTAGGGAGTGGACCTCCACAATCGACCAAACTTGAGGGCGCCGACTAAATGTCATGATCGATTCCATATTTCATCCAGCCAAAGAAATATAGTGTGAAGGAAGCTGATTAGCCTCTAGCCTTAAGAGGTACACCTTACTTGAACCAGATAAAGATAAGCCGCGACTCCTATTCATTCCTAGCGGACAGAACGCCCAGTCTTGGACTAAGACTACAAGGTCTACTTCTACGTACACAACAGGTCTAGAAGCACCAAATACTAAGCTTTGCTCTACTTTAACTGATTTTTGAGGTAAACTGCTATCATGGATCCATCGTTGTCTACCTTCCTACGTTGCCATGCATATTACGTACATACTACAGGCACAGGCCGAGTGAGTAAATCAACATACAGTTCGAAAAAACGCGTGTTGTCAATTTGAAATACAACGGACGAGATGGTCTCGACATTCAGCCCTGGGTACGGGTCCTCGACTGAGACAATTCCTCTACCATACTGCGGGTTGAAATCGCAGCTCACGTCCACATAAAGTTCTCGCACATCCAGACCCAGACTAGGATCAACAAGCGACGCCAGCGCGACGGTATCGTAAACATACGGCCAACGCTCAATATCTTCATATAACCTGGTGATGGCAGTCGAAGGTTTGTGGTCTGCAATCCTGTCGTACGTTTCGTTCGTTATGACCACGGTATCCGTGACGTCCAAAGGAATGATCTTCTTGGTGATATTCGCACGCAGCACTACGCGCGTAGACTCTGGATCAAACCACCAATTGGTCTCTCCAGCGCCGTTGTAGGCATTCCCGGCTGCGTAGATCTGGCCGCCCATGATGACTATCTCTTTGATCCTCGGCACTATGCTCGGGTCTTTCCGGATCGCCAGTGCAATATTCGTCAATGGGCCGATGGCGAGCAGCGTCACCTGAGAAGGCCAGCGGTGCACTGACTCAATGATGAAGTCAACTGCGTGCTGCTTCTGGGGCAGAGTGTGCGTGGCGAAGCCATCTGGCGGTGCAACAAGCTTCTCTGTCGGTGGGTTGGTGTAGGCAGCCGCATATGCCGTTGCGTTTCCAAACAGAAACTGTTCCTGCTGAAATGAGGCATAATCGTGGAGGAAGGGGGTCTCTGCGCCAGCATAGACACCTAATTCATTTTCCAGGCCGAGTCGCTCCACAGCTTTAAGAGCATCGGACACTTCCTGCGGAAGGTATTGATTACCGGCGACTACAGTCAGGCCCAGGAGTTCAATGTCCTTGGTCGCATGTAGTTGCGCCGCCATAGCCAGACATTGGCCATCATCGCCTATTGTGTTGAAGTCGGTGTCGAAGATGACTTTTCTTGGATGGCTCCCGTTCGCTGGGCGAGCTGCTACAGGAAGCCCCAAGAACAAGAGACTGAGGGCCAAGAATAGTGGTTCTCTATTTGACATCGAGGCGATGATGTTTATGCGAGTCCATTGGGCAATCTTTATTTTAAGTATGGATATGGTGTTGACAACTGGGTACCTGTCCGCTGACGTCAGCTGACGTCAGCTATTACTTTTTGCAAAACAATGGCTACACCCTGTAACTAGCAGGGTATTCCTGCGCATAGATGTTTTTGTATAGCAAATATTAATAATTAAGAACTACAAACCTCTATATAGTGCAGTGTTTCTTAAAGTTATTAGATTACTTATAATTAAGCTATTATAACTATTTTCTAGTATTGTAGTTATTATAATAGCTCTCTACATAACCTACATGCACTTAGAGCCTATAGTTTTATAGGCTATACTTAATTAAATAGCTCTTAGTATTAGTAATACATAAATCTATATATAGATAGAAATTTTATAAGACTATATAGTAAGTAAGTAGTAGAATCTTGCATACTAGAGTATACTATATATACTGCTTCTTATAAAGACTAGGTAGCTTTACTTGCTCTAAGAGCGCTATTAGACTCTTTTTTAAGAATACCTAACTAGCTACCTATAGGCTTAATTAGAGAAAATTAGAAACTAGCTATTAGACAAGTTTACTATATTAGTAAGCATTGCTACTATGTTTTACAAGCTTAGATAGATAAGTTAGAGTTATAAGATTATATTAAAAAGAGTAGTAGAGTAGTTAGAACTTCTATAAAAAGTCTTCTAGGTATAGTACTAGTAGAACTATATAGTATATTGAGAAAAATATTTTAAATTATACTATTAGTAACAGTACAGCAACAGGCGTACAACAGCTGCCTAATAACCCTAATAATAGGCTAATGTTGCTAACGCTGCTAACGTTAAAAACGCTAAGTAGCTGTATTTAATAATGTTGCAATATTGTTGCAATGCTGCGCTACAAAGACTATTTAATAGCTGCCTACAAGCTATTTGCTAAAGATACTATTAGTCTTACTAATTTAGGTTATACTATAACTTATAGTATATGCTGTCTACTTTATAATATTATACCTTTACACTATTTGTATTGTTCTTCTACGTAAATTAACACTATGCGTTGTCTAGAAAAGCTATTTATTCTATAGGCTCTAAGTGCGTTGCTTTTATTCTATATTATTAAAGTTATAGAGGCATTGCCCTTTTTGTACTGCTAGCTACAGTACGTTGCTTACTCTACTAACTTAAGCAGAGCATAGATCTTGTTACTCTTGTTTAAAGATAGCTATAATTATACTATTAACACTAGCATAATACACGCAATCTATATTGTACTGTAAGGCATAGTATACTATTAGCGTTGCATCTGCACGTCTTGTAGTAGCACAACTCTTATAGTAACTATTACAACTACTTATTTAAGTAGAACTATTAAGACTAGCATATTACCCTTACATTACTCTGTTTATTAAACTATTAAAAAACACCTTAGACAGCCTATTGTCTAGGTTATTAATAAACTAATAGAGATCTATCCTCTAAACCTTCTTGCTGCCCTATAGCTTTTTGCAGAAGGCACTTATAGCTGCCTTAGAGTCTACAATCTTTTCTCTATTATAAATTATAATCTACTTATTATTAACTTTACACGCCTTTTAGAAATTGTCTAGCCTTATGCCCCTTATAATACAGAGGATATAGAGAGAACTATTAAAGCACTCTAGCTCTACTACTTAGGTGTTTAGCAGCGCTATACTGCTATAGTTGTTCTAATCCTCTATTACCTTTTTAACATCTACTCCTACTTCTAGAATAGAAGGTAACTATCTTCTTACTCTTGCATTATTAGGCGTTTAAACGCGCTAGGACAAAGGGGTTAATATTACTAAGGCAGCAGTGTTCTATAACACTGCATAACCTATTGCACTAGAACTAAGGTTGTGCACACCTAGCATTAGCGCCTTGTCTTTACTAAGTAGATTATTAAGGTTATTAGCATGTTTGTTAGCTGCTATTAGCATATAGGCGTCTGTCTGCAGTAGCTGCTAGAGGCATATTTGTACCTTTCCTAGGATCTTCTGCTACACAGCGTTCTAGCAGTTTTCTGTCTGTGTCTCCTATTAATACAGCAATATTGTGTATAGACCTTCTAAATATTAGCTCTGCCTTGCATTTAGCCTTTTATATACTGTAGAGAAGCTGCAATAAAGTATTCTATATTGCTTGTTGCTTGTTCTTCTATTCCCCTAAGGCCTACTATATCTACGCTGCTATAAAATATATTGTTGTACTACTTAGTTTCTAAAAGTACTATGCACTGCTTAGTATAATAGTAAGCGCTTCTTGCATCTTCCCCTAGAGTGTAACTGTAAGTGCGCGTGCAATTAAAGAATTTAGAAATTATTGTTAAGAGGGCTTAGAGCAGTGTTAGCAATGCAGAATAGAAGTATTGTTAAAGTGCCTTGCCTAAGCTAGGTCTTTAGATATAAAGCAGAACTTGCTTATTAATATATCTAATAGTTGCTTTAAATATTTGCTCTGTGTTGTATTAAGACTATATGCTGCCTAAGCTACTTCTCTTACACAATATATAGTCTACATACAAAACGTAATAGGTTTACTCTAGAGCTTACTAGATTATACTCTTATCTACAGTACATTAAAGGCATATTAACTTATATAGCTAATAATAGCGTTGTATAGAATCTTAGTAACGTGTCTGTAGTACTTCTTGTTAATGTTGTTGCAAGCTTGTGTCTATAAGCTTATAGCAAGGCATATAAACAACGCGTTGTATAGTGCAGTCTATAGATCTATCTAATAATTGTTAATTATCTTACTATGCACTATCCTACTTAGTAGTATTGTCTATGCAACTTTTGCAATAGGTATATTATTAACTTTTATACCTACTAGCTTGCGTAGCGTCTTGCAGACTATGCTTGCAGAGTTGTGCGCTTTATTAGTTATCCTGCTAGCGCTTGAATTTACTTCTTTCTAGCCTACCTTGCTCTAATTATTAGCACTATTATCTCTACCTATGTTCTCTAGAGGTAGAAGGCTATTAAGGCTTCCCTGCGTACTCTTCTTGCGCTGTTAAAGCCTCCCTTACAACTAGGTAGACTTCTTCTGCTAAGAGCTGCGCAGGGAGACTAAAAAAGATCTAGGTATTAACTACTAAGATAGTTAGTTACACACAAAGGGCTTAGGGCTTACTATACTTTAACACTGCTACTATACAGGCCTACTACATTTACCTGCTTTAAACCTTTTATAATAGCGTTAGCAGAAGGTAGGCACTTAGTCTTTAGTAGTGCTTTTTTTGCCTGTTAACAGCCTCTTTGTAAAGTATATATATTGCGTGTCTCCTAAAGTTAGAAGATGTACCTTTATATATAGCATTTTATTTGCCTTTAACCTATACTAGTTATAAGGTCTTGCTACGCAATAGTACGCGCAACAGCTATAGGTACTAGTTGCTCCTACGCCTAGCGCTTAGAGGCATAGTTACATCTACCTTTAGCCTAGCCTAATACTATAGCAGACAGGTTTAGTTATTTGTAGCAGAGTTTAAACTAAGGCTGCAATAGCTAAACCTTCTAGCCTCTAGTGCTAGCTATTGGACAGTAGCATTAGCACTACTTAATGCAGTAGATGTGCTTAGCTAAGAAAGGTAGTAGCTCTATATTATTATTTGCCCTCCTAGTAAAGTGTGTCTATTGCGTCTCAGCCCTTGTTTAAACTCTAGTATCTTATATTCCCTCTAACCAACTAGGGCTAATAGCTATATTAGCACTTTTGCAATTAATTAACTTTGTTTGCGTAGTAATTAAAGATTAAACATAAGTAACTCCTGCCTCTACTTATTAGGTGTAACATTAAAGTTATACAAACTGTAGCAATAGTATAGCTTAGCGCTAGTAAGGTGTAGGATGTTCCTTAGGCCTATAGCAATTATGTACTATTCTAATAGTACATATATTATCTAACCTATTTGTAATATACATTTACAAAGTAAAGTGTGTTAGAGGCAGAATAGTATAACTAGAGAAAGGCTGCAGGGTCTGTTTAGCGCAGGCTGCTAGCAACTAGAGACTTTAGTATATAGGGATTAGATAAATCTATAGCTACGTGTCTAATAACTACATAGTTTCCTTGTTTTTGCAAGCTGCTGTATCTAGGCTGCGTTTCTAATACAAGAAGTTCTTCTCTGTCTTAATAGTATATAGATTGTAAACCTGCTTTCTATTTAGAGTAGAGTGTTTGTTATTGCGCACATTGCATGTCTATTCCCTAGTCTATAAAGCTAAATACTACTATTGCAATAGTATATTGTAGCTGCTATCTGCCCTAGTCTATTTAGTGTCTGTCTACTACTGCTGCTAGCTTACTTAACATATATTGCTATTAATGCGTTAAGCAATGCGCAGCATATTTGCGTTAAAAGTTGTATCTAACACTCTACTTAGGACCTTGTATTAGTTACGCCTAACTACTGCGCCTATGCGTTATACTATAGCTTTTAACTATATACTCTGCATTTATGCCCTAATTAGACCCTCTTCCTGCATCTTTGCTACAAGTGCTGTATAGATTGCTTTGTATTGCCTGTTACTAAGTCCTAGTTCCTTTTTAACAATATCTATTACTTTAACATAATATAGTATCCCTTAGTTAAGTATTCTTGCAATTCCAGTTAGGGTATAGTTAATATAACCTAGCTTTAGGTGTCTCCTCTAGTTTTAGGGTGGTAATAGTGTTTGCTTAGCAGCTACTAATGCTAGCACCTATAGTATATACTCTAATTAATAGTAAACTATTAATCTATAGCCCTACTAAGAGGCTGCACCTAAGGGGCTAGAAAGTCCTTAGAAAGATAGAAGAGGACCTACTATCTATTTAGCCTGCCTATCTAGCTAGCACGCCTTAGCTATAGGTACGTTAACTTGCAGCGTCTACCTTAAGTTTATAGGGTTTAGCTAGAGGCCTACTATTAGCTATAGTATTTAATTCTAGCACTTTTCCTATAGCTTAAGTTATATATATGTGCATTTGCTGTACTTTTTGCTGCTATGCTTTATTTACAAGACTACTTTATACTATCTAACTACTCTATATGCTGTCTGTCTATTTAAATTATAATAGTAAAGCAGCCCTTATAGTAGACATAGTATATTATCTAGTGTAAAGTCTACGCACTAAATACTAATCTACACTAACTAGAAAGGCTAAATGTTTTTTAACTCTAGAAGTAAAGCCTAAACATTACTTGTTACTAGAGCTAGGCAGCCTATCTACTTAGGTAAAGAACTAGAAGACGCGACAGCCTTACGTTTAAGTCTACTATCCCTTGTCCCTACTAGCTACCTAGTGCAATAAAGTAGATGTAGTACTAAGTAATAGTACGCATTAGACTAAGATACCTAGCAACGCAACTATAGAGGAAAAAAGATATACAGACATACTAGCTACTATGCAGGCAGTGCACGCTACAGAGCTTTAATAAGTAAGGGAGGCCTATAACATTAAACTACAAGCAATTAGAATAGCGTTTAACTATAAGCTAAAGTAATGTTGTAATACCTAGACTACCTAGAAGACTCTAACTAACACAGCAAAGGAGCATTATGCTAATAAGCGTATGTATTAATTAGAGAGAGTATAGTTGCTTAAGGGCGTCTACTCTAACCTTAAGGACCTGCAAAAACAAATTAGCAATCTATGTAGTTGCAAGACTAGTGTTACAAAGCAACGCAGGATAGAATAGCTAAGTCTCTACTATACACTATTAGAGTATACTCTAAACGTACTGTTGTGCACAGTACCTTGCAATTGTTATTATATAAAAAGATAAGCTAAATAAAGCAGCTTATATCTCTAAATTACAATAGCAATAGGTATAAGAAGTATCTTTAATATTATCTATTAACTATCTTCTATACTTATTATGCCTGCTAGTAATACTCTATACTACTACGCACCTAACCTATTAGATCTAGACGTTCTATGTACATCTTGTTTCTTAACACCTGCAGCTAGAGAATTTCTATACTTATAGACTATTAATTATGCTTCTATTCCTCCTATGTCCTGTAGTTACAGTCTAGTATCCCCTTTGCTGCTTTAATCTAACGCTCCTACTTATTACTATGTACTAGCTAGCATTATACATGCAGGGTAATGTAGAGACCTAGATAGTCTGCTAAGTAGCATAGGTCTTCTAGGCTTCCTTCTATATAGAAGCTACTTGTGCTCTTAAACTTTAGGAGAACTATTATTACCTTAACTACATAACAAGTAGTAAGCTAGGTAATAGCATGTTTAAAGAAGATCTGCGTCTAGTAGCTAGTAATGTAGGCTAGAGTAGTGTTAAGCTAAAACCTATTACTATTATTAATGTACTGCATGTGTCTAACTAGGTTGTCTACTATCTTACTAATTATGTACTTAACAGGACGCGCCCTAGGCAGTGTAGCCTCTAATATGCCCTGCATAGCAACTATAATAGTACATCTAAACTATGTTAACATATTCTTCTAATGCATGTTAAAGTTAAATAGTATATATCTCTTTGCTAGTATATTGCTAATGTACCTACTGCGCTTCTTAGAGACTACTATATTAATGCGCAGCGCTAATTGCTTGTTAAACTTGCTTAAAGCGCTCTAGGCTAGTGCTGCTATCTTGTAGTTAACCTATGTAAGCTGCTACAGCGCGTTGTTTTAAAGGTATAATATACTAATGTCTAGAATTAAAGCGCTAGTCTAGCAGCGCTAAATTATTAAGCGCATTACCTCTAGCTTTAACTTAGTAGGTAGCTTGCTATAGGTATCTACTGTAGTGTATCTTATAGTAGAGGGGATACTCTAGCACTTTACCTTTCTAGCTACTATATAGATGCTGTAGTTGTTTGCCCTCTAGTAGTTATTGTGTGTATCTTATAGCTTGTATTTAGTAGGGGTTAATATAATAGCAGTAGAAGTAGTTTGCAAGCAGTTGTTAGAGCTAATAAAGGTGTGTATACTAGAGTAACATTAGGCTGCGTAAACTATATATAAACAACGCAAGACGTGTACTTATATATAGTAATATATAGAGTATAGGAAAAGAGGAGGTTAAAACATAAGTTATATACTTATATACTGCCTAGATGCTAGCTGCCTTTACTATAGTGCTAATATAAAGTAAGAGATAGAGTTAGCTAGTAAAGGCAGATATAAGATATGCGCGTAGCTGTCTAGTAAACCTGCTTTCTTACTATAGTATACGCAGCTAGAAAGCAAATATACTGTAAGTAATAGTATATAGTAGTAAGGATTCCTATATATTTCCTAATTATATAATTTAATAATAAACTATTATTAACTAACTATTAGCAATAGTATAAGCTAGATTATTGTTCTGCTGTGTAAGCCCCTAAATATTGTTGTTATTGCTATTGCTTTGTACAACTAGCTGCCTCTGCCTATGCTTGTAAGTCTCCTCTGCCTAGAAGTGTGCCTCTGCCTAACGCTTCTGCGGCCCTTAATTTGCAGAATGTTCTGCATTACTAGTCTTCTTACGTGTTAATAATGCCTAGGCTAGCTTATATAGGCTGTAGGTGTTTGCATGCCTTCTTTATTACTATTAGTGCTGCTTAAATTGCTGCATAATGCAAGTACTGTCCTCCTTAAATATTAGCAAGTAGAGTTTATTATAAAGCTTAAAATTAATGTAGTTGTTAATATACAAATGTTAAGACCTAGGGGACCCTAGCACTATATATATTTCTCTCTATATTATAGAAAGATTGTACGCTCTCCTGCTATCTAGTAGATAGTAGACTGTTAAGTTAGCTGCTTTCTTAAACATTAATTTAATTATCCTGTGTACTAGGTGTAGTTGTCTAAGGTTAATAATAGGGATTTGCTAGAGTAGAACGCCTGTGTACATTACAAGCAGCAGTGTAAGTAGATTACGCAGGCGCCTAGGCTAGATAGTAAATATTAACTTAACCTAGCCTACTATCCTACTATACAGCTGCTATTAATTGTCTAATAGGTGTAGGTTTAGCCTTGCTTAATTCCTAGACTTAGTTGCAATAATAAAGTCCTTTCTCTATACCTTTAAAGCTCCCTATAGCCTATATTAAATAACTTAATAAGTTATAAATTCTATGTTAGTTAGATGTTTTCTCTTGCGCTGCTAGCAACTTATTAATAGGTGTACCTATATTACAGCGCTGTTTATCTACCTATATACCTTAGTTTTAATTATAGCTATACTATTAAGCAGAGTATAACTACCTACTTAACTTTGCACAAACGCTGTTAGCGCCTCCTCTAGGTTAATAATACTAGATAGATAAGCTGCCTCTTTAATAGGCACCTATGTGCCTATAAGCGTAGGGTGCACACTTAAGGACCTTATTTACATATTAAGTGTCTAGCTAAGGCCCTACTTAATGCTACACAGCTAAACTAGACCTAAGACTATAGTAGCATAGATGTTGTCTATCTGCTTTGTTACTTTGCTTGTCTAAGAACTCCCTTTAGCAACTATATAGGCTTTAAGTAACAGGGTTGTAATTATCTAACTATTTAGGCGTTCTAACTATAGGAGAAAGTCTTTTTTATTAGTTAGTTTATATATAACCTTAAGCAGGAAGTTATGTAGCACCTCTCTATTAGGCCTAGTGTTATATCTATTAGGACTTCTACAAGACTTAATAAAGTGTTTCTAATATATTAGACTATAGAGCTTTAGGAAGTTAAAATGCCCTATATATAGATTATCTCTGTCTTACAGGCAAAGAGATTGAAACAAGTGTTTTAATACATCTATCTATTTTAGCGCGTCCTCTAAGTAGGCAAGTATGTTGTTGTTATAAGACCTGTACTATGCAATTGTAATAAAGTTATAGACTGCCTTTGTAAAGTGTACTGCATACAGGTGCTTTTTGCATAGGATAGGTGTAACAACAGCAACTAGCTATTTAATAACAGCCTTTTGCTTGTCTCTAGTCTACTATAAAACCTTGCTAAAGTCTATCTATACAAATCTACAAAGGTTAGTGTATACTAGTACAGCCTTAAAACGTTAATTAAGTAGGGCTCTTCTGTTATGTGCATTACCTACAACCTTTCCTCTAGCCTACTATTGTCTCCTAGGTATAATCTAGGCAATAAGCAGCTAGATCTACTTTACAGTATACATAACTAGGCCCTTAAGTAGTTAATATAGGAGATCTGCAAGCATACTCTTGTAGATATTAAAATAAGCATGCCTCTAAGCAAAACATAGTGCATTATAAACTTAATTATTGCTTAATAGGTTTATATAAGCAGTGCGTTGCCTCTGTATCTGTGCCTATGTATTAATATGCATCCTAAAGGCTTATAGGCCCTTTAACAGCTCTCTTTATTCCTTTAGGGGTACTATGTAGACAGTATAGTGCCTATTGTTCTTAACTCTAGTTATTAGTATCTGCTCTTAGTAGTCTGCAATAATACTACATAGTATTGTGTAACAGGTATATATCTAGCTATTAGTGCATAGTATGTCTTCTCTAGCTTAACTAATTATCTCTAAAGCTGTATTTAGTTAGTAGATATACGTGTGTACTATAGATAGCAGTACAAAATTAATCTAACTTATAGCAAAGTATATGCAACATAGTGCTATAGTATAGCCTGTGCCTTAGTCTATTCTTCCTACTAACCCTACTACACTTTACAATAGGCACAAAACCAAGTAGTATAATACTGCACTAATTATAGGCTTGTTAAACGTCCCTCTTAATGTTGCTAATTGTTAGATACACAGGCTAGCACACTATATTGCTATGCAATATAGTTATAAAGGTCTTGTCTACTGCAATTAGTATTAGAACTACTATTATAGTAGGAGGTAGCTTTGCCTGTGTTTCCTACTACTAGTCCTCTATGTGTAGTTTGTTGTATACCCTAATGCGCATAGTCTTATTGTAGAATAGTTTAGTTAGCCTATAGTGTATAGCTACTTTAAATAGATAGTAGGCTATTAGAAATTGTACAACTTCTATAGCGTTATAGCAGACTACGTTAATTGCATATAAGCCCTCTCTATTACTACCTATAGGGATGTTTATATAATCTACTTTAAAGCTGTTACTAGGTATACTATATAGAATACACTCTAATTATTAATTCTACTAGTAGGTACTTGTAAACAACAGCATGTTGCGAAGTAGGCATATGCGCAGGTCTAACAGCAGGGAATCTATATCTCTCTACATGTATTGCACTTTATGCAACCAAAAGGCAAAGGTATAGTCTAACTACAATTTAAAGCTAAGCTTATTAAGCTATTCTATTTAGATAGTATTTCTAGTATTATATTAGTTAGTGTAGTACTCTATTAACATGTGTGTAACACTATATACCTTTGCCTTGCTACCTAGCCTAGGCCTATAGGCACCCTATTGTTAGACTTGTAGGCTACATAGAATAGAGTTTACAACAAGGTTGCTAATATAATCCTGCTATATACTATAGTAGTTAACAAGCCTATAGTATAATTGCTATTAGATAGTAGTGTAGACGTAGGCATTCTCTCCTCTTCCTTAATATTATCCCTATTATATAACAAGACTAGGATATCTATACTAGGGGAATGTAATAGTAAGGTAGGTTTGTGTGCAGGCCCTTAGGGTCCTTTGTGTAGCCTACTGTCTTAGGGTTTGCATATATTTCTATTATTGCTAATGCATAGAGAGTCTATTTAAGGCTAAGAAGCTATAGCAATATTCCTTGTATATGCTGTAATTAGGGCTATAGTCTAAGCATGCCTATAGCCCTATAAGCTGTGTGTGTCTACGTCTAGCTTATTAGTCCCTTACTAGCACTAGTTCCTTAGGTTCTTTTAACATAACTATATATACTTTCCTATACTAGCACAAGAGAGTAACTATTTAGAGTAGTATCTGTATATTAAATCTAATGTCTTTATAGCTCTAGCTTAATAGTTTAATACAGTAACAACAGCATAAAGTACAGTGTAAGAAGACTAATACGTACTATATAGTAAAGTATAGTGCCTACTATCTCTATAGACACTGTACTGCCTTAAGGCTCTAGGACCTAGTGCAGAATGTCCTACTATAGGGAACTGTCTAGCTTAGATGTAGCTAATATCTATAAGCCTAAGCGTCCTGCTTTAGCTATTTAGTTACTAGCTATAGCGCATACCTAGTCTAGGCTCTTAGTAAGACAGGTTTCTTTAGCATACTATATAGCACAGTATGCCTCTTAGCTAGCTTGTTTCTAACTAAGGTTTAATAAATTATATACTAGTGCTGCTATTAACTAGGGACAAGAAAGACACTTAACCTAGGTTCCTTGTTTAATGCAGAGTCTATACAAGTAATAGGATTTGCTATCTAGTAAGGCTAACTATAGCCCTACGCATAATTAGTAGATATTGTGTTACTAGAACCTAAGGTTTAATAATTAACACCTCTTCTACTATTCTAACGCTAATTAACAGAACCTTAAATAATATAGCTTATTACCTGCTTAGTAGTTATACTGTCTTGATAGTTGTTTAGCAGCAGCAGCGTATAGGTGTAGAAATAGCAAATAGTACACCTGTATAATAATATTCTACTTAAACTACAACTTTACCTTCTAGTAATTAGAAAAGACCCTGCTTCTTAAATTAGTAATTGTTAGTATTAATCCTAGTTAGGCGTTGTAGTAGTTTTAGGCTATGCTACTAAGTAGCTAATAAGAGGCTGCACCTAGTAGACTCTCTTCTGTATTACTAAGGTTTAAATGCTATCTTGTAGCTTTAGTGTGCAAGGCTTTAGGCCTCTATTAAGCAGGGACTATTATTAACACTACAGCTAAACTAGGGCTTAGTGTAAGCTGCTATAGCTACTACAACTTGTTGCTATTGCTATTATGCTAACTACACACTATATCCTAAAGTTAGCAATATACCTACATTGCTTATAGTAGACAAGTAGCTGCTATGCCTCTACTTACAAACAATAGTAAAAGAGCTAGGTTGCTAGGTGCTAGGGACTTAATAAATAAGTTACTGCTATATACGCTACATATATTAAAGGCATCCTAATTAAGGAGAGGATACTAGCTATTAAGGCAGTAGACATTAACTACGTGCTTAGTAACAGCAACAAGGATTAAACAATACTAGAGGACTAGAATTTAAAGGGATTATAAGCATTATAGATAGGATATTAGAAGATTAGATAGGGAAACAAGAATACTCTTGTTAGCTGTACTCTACGTAATAGTATGTTAAACAGTTGCACTCTTTTGCTAGACATTATACGCGTTGTTTGCTAGCTGTTAGCAGACCCTTAGATCTTCTAAAGCTATACTATAACTAGATGCTATTAAGAACTATAGTATATTATGCTCCTAGGTTAGGCCTTGCGTGTTTTCTTAGAGTAATTAGAATCTTGTTACGTATAATAGCAGAAGCATCCGCGCAACATAGCAGCCTAATAGGTAGCTAGAGCCTACAGCCTCTTACCTAACAACTATACTATTAGCTATAGTAAATTCTAATTTTAATATAGGTAAAAGAGCTAGTGTAGTAAGGGCACATGTGTAGTTGCGCGAAGGTAGCAAACAAGCGCTAACCTTATAGTAAATACAACACCTGCGCTATTAACCTAACAATTATCTTAACTTTTACACTACACAATACTATAGCTTTGCTTGCCTCCTCTATAGTTGCTGCTTAGTCTAGCTATTATGCCTAACGCGCTACAAACAGATAATAACTACCTAGCTCTCTACATAGAGAAAGGTTAATAGTAGAGCATACAGCCTATAGTAATAAAGAACATCTAGGTATACTTTAGCGTAAATGCTAGGTAGTTAACTACAATTATTAGCAATGCTATTAAGTATATATTGTCCTAGCAAGACCTTTTAGACAAAGTAATAAGCGCAGGTAATTTAAGCAACTAGAAGATTACTAAGCACAAGCTTATAAAGTAGCTAGCAGGTAAGTTGTCCTAGGTAATAGATAGACTACTTAATAACTCTGCTATACCTAAGCTATGCAAGAAAAAGGCAATGCTGCAGATTGCTACTAAAGCTTGTAAGGAACTTACTAGCAGACCCTAGGAGTATAGTATACAGTTACCTATAAAGCAAGAACTTACTAATAGCAAGTATAAGTTTTATTACAGCGCTGCAACTTTACCTGTATATTCTATTAGGAGCGCTGCTGCAAGCTATCTGCACAACCTTAACCTTAGCAATATTATGCTATCTATTCTAGATATATGCACCTTAGTAATCTTATTTAATACCTTAACTAGTGCCTTGCTAAAAAGCATAACTATAAAAAATATTATTAATCCTATTGCTTTCTATAAAAGGAACAAGATGTTAACCTTAATAGACATAGTCTATTTGCAGCTGCTAACTACTGCTACTACTGCTACTAGCATTAATAAAGCAAACCTGCTAATAAGCTTTAATAGTAATAGTATTAGTAATTAACACAAACTAGAGGCTGCTATAAACAATTTTGCAAACAGTGTGCATTAGAGTAGTTGTTTTAATATTGTAGTATTGTCTTAAGAGACTAAGCAAGAATATATATATATATACTCTAAGCCTCTATACTGTTAACAATAGTATATACTAACACGTGCATAGTAGCTATTGCGCAGTCCTAGGACTAACAGAACTATACAAGCCTTGCCCTAAGAGCAACCCTAGTACTATCTATTAAACACAAGTTGCCTAACGCGCATATAAGTTAGGATAATAGCATTACAAGCTGCAGCTATACATCTAGTAGCTATAGTTTTAATAATAAGAATAAGGATAGGGCAGGCTGTAGTAGCTATAGTTCTAAGACTAATAAGGTTAGTAGCTATAGATTTAGGGATTACACTGCTAGTAGTCTTCTTAAGGACAATAACACTACTATATCTAAAAGCATAGCTAAGAAGAAGAAGAAGAAGCAGACAAGTCTAGCTATGCCTATAAACTACTTACTATCTGTTTCTACATTATTAGAACCTAATATACTAACTAAGTTTGCTAACAGGCCTTAGTTTAACAACTTAGAGATTATAGACAAAGATAAAGATGTTAAAGACTATAAAGAATACCTGCTTAAGTAGTAAGTGCATTATACTATTAGTATAGTATACTACTAACTTATCTAGCTTGCAAAACTACTTTAGCGCTTTAGGTGCAGGCATAAAAGCTATATGTGTAGCCTAACAAGAGTAGCTTAGCGCAGCTAACACCTTTAGGGTTAGTATAAGGCAACTAAAAGCCTAGAGTACAGCAGAAGTAAGGTTTATTCTAATTAACTACAAGATAGGCCTTAGTCCTAGCCTTAGGCTTATAGCCTATTAAGTAGTTAGTGCAGACGTTATCTACTAGATAAATTTTAGCCTATAGCGTAGTTACATTAAGCAGGATTATATAGGTATAGGTAAAACTATATAGATAATATCTGCCTTCTTTATTAACCTAGTCTTAATGCACAAGGCTAACAAGAGCAGTGCCCTGCTGCTACCTACGCAGCATCTACACCTTAACTTAAACAGCCTTTACAAGAACCAAGCGCCTAAGGTAGGTACTACATTCCTGTCTACCTACTCTAATAGCGTAGAGCTATAGCTGCAAGACTAGGCTAAGATTATAAAGAATAGTCTGCTTATAACCTAGAACAAGGCGTACAGGCTAAAGATAATTATGCTTTATAAGGTTAGTTAGCAGCTCTGCAATGTTTATAGTAGAGAGGCAAATAGTTTATACTCTAATATTACTATTCTAGACCTTATTAAGATACTGCCTAGGCCTAACTAGGACAAGGCACGCCCTGCGTACAGCTTCCCTTTAGATCTTAGCAATAGTAAAAACAGGAGCAATATCTAATATGCCTTAAAAGCTAGCTATAGTTACTACCTATAGTCTACTATATTAAAGCTAAGTCCTACAAGCGCACAGATATTTGTTGTGTCTATAAACAAGTGCTAGTAGAGTTAGCTCTATAATATTGTTAACAAGAACTTTGCAGTAGTAATTAAGCTTAATTTAGAGATTAAAAAGATTAAGCCTTTATATACTAGCAGAATAAGAGACGCTAAACAGAAATATAAGGCTCTAATTAATAGCAAGATAAGAGGTAGAGATAGAAAATAGAAAAACTAAGTTATAAAAGACATATACTAGTTAGACTGTAATAGTACTTAAAAGAAAGTTACTATAGTGTGCAATCTTCTCTATACAGCGTAGGTTATTGTTAATAAAATCTACTTAGCTAGCAGCGCTAGCACCTTAACATATACTAATGTTATTAACCCCTTTAACTGCCTTATTGCTAAGCTAAGCCTGCAACCTGCCTTTATAGCAATTACTAGGACTACTATAGCTAATAGAATTATAATAGTACTTACCTTTAGTCTTAAGAAACTAAAGCGTGAAGATCCTACATAGCAATTACTACAAGACCTAGCTATATAATACCTTAAGAAACTTAACTACAAGAATGTTATATTAACCTAGAATAAATTTACTAAGGCACTTTAACGTGAACTCTGCTGTCCTATTGCTAAGAGAATTAAGTCTAACCTAAAGATAGAGAAGATTCTTAATATTACTACTGCAATTATAGCTACGTACTTTATTAGCTAGGACTACTAGTCTATAGATATGTAGGGTTAGAAGCTTAACCTACTAGACTATACTCTAGAGGACAAGTACTACTCTATTGTCTATAAAGAAAAGTACTACAATCTACTTAAGAAAGTAGAAAGCAGCATTAACTTATAGATCTTAGCTGCACAAGATGTTGCCCTTGCTAAGTAGGAAGAAAATAGAAGTAAGCTGTCTAGAAAGCTAAAGCCTAAGCGCTAGACTGCCTTAAAGGTTGCACCTAGACTCTACTAGATAGCTAAGGTACTAGCAAGCTACCTAAATACTATGCGCAGTATTCTAAGATACTAGGACAAGCATCTAGACAAACAACTACTTATTAGCTTAGATACTAACTAGGGCAAAGAGTTAGAGAATACTAATACCTAGCTTATTTAGATCTTTAGCAGCCTAAAGAATATCCTTAACTCTATACTCTACAGAGCTATTAACTATATCTATAAGGGTTTAGCTAAGTCTAACTTTATTGTAAGGACAGCAACTAAGACTTTGCAAATGTAGAGTGTTGTTCCTAACCTAAAGGCAGGCAAGCTAGACAAGCTATTAACTATTTTATATAGTAGCAAGTACTGCCTTGTTTTAAATATATAGTTATATAAAGCTATTGCTTATGCTGTAAGTCCTTGCGCATTCTACTATAGGTTATAGTACTAATATAATTATAGAAACTTACAAAGGAGTTTAGAGCAGAGCATATTGCGTAGATAGGCAACAGGATAACTAAGAATGTTAAAGTAGCAAAGTAGCGCAAGTACTACAACTACAGCACTAGCAAGGTTAATAACAAAGTCTAGTTTATAGTAGCAGGGTTAAAGATAGTGTGTTAGTCTATTAACCTTGTTAAAGGTGCTATCTTCTAGGGGTTAGAGCTACACCCTATTAATGCTAAGGCAAACTAGGTAGGTTACTATAGGTTTTAAATTAGACAGAAGGCAAAACTTGTTATGCTTAATTAGTTAGTCTATAGTAGGTTATTTGTAGAGGAGCAAACATAGAGACAAAATATGCTAAAAAACAACTTTGTAGACTAGTGCTAAGCTGTAGATATTAAGAAGTTAAAGGCAGCAGCTAAAAAGGCAGAAAACAAGATAGACTTAAACAACAGCAATAGCGCTAAGGTCTAAAGCAGATAGAGTAATATAGCTATTGCTTAAAATTTAAGCAGATAGAGCGTTTAGTTAAAAACGTACTGTCTACAGCAGTACAGCAGCTTACTACAATAGTACTAGCACTAAGAAATTAAGCACAGTAACCTATATTTTATAGAGTATTTAGAATCTTATAATGTTTTATTTATATTGCTAATAGACAAAGTAGTCTAATCTATACTCTTTACAAGAGTATAGCAGCCTATAATAAGAGTACTGCTACACAGAACCCTAACATATCTACAAACCTACTAAGGAGCTCTAAATCTTTATACATGCCTTATTATGCTACAGATAGAAGAAGTTCTAGAGTTTATACTCCTAGTAATAGTATAGCAGCCTACAATAAGCAAGCTCTAGTATAGAACTTAGGCATAGTAGCTAACAAATTGTAGAGCCTTAAATGCTTATATAGTCTTATGCATATTGCCTATAGAACAAGTCTTAAAGTTATACTATTTATAATAGTATAACAAATTATATATATACAGGCGCCTACAGCCCTCTAGAAAAGCTAGGAATAGTACACTAGCAGGGACTTACTAACTAGGCAGAGTAGATCTATATAATTTATTGCTACACCCTGTTGCTTTCTAGCTGTAGATAATACTAACAACTCTTGCCTACACTCTTGCCTATAGTACACTAACAGCTTGTCTAGTTACTACAGTAGGCTACTTAAGTAGGCTTGCTTGCCTTTGCTAGGTTATTTAGCCTCTGTACAAAGTAAGGCGCTTCTTATAAGACTTTGCTTCTTGCAAAGAACACTACCTATTTGCTATTTACTCTTAGTCTATTTAATATAGTGTGCCTAGGTTAGTAGGGCTTAAGGCGTCTATAATATTAATAGATAGGGTCTAAGTTAACAGTAAATCTAGGTCTACGCACAACTTAGGTCTTACTTAGGTATTGCATAGACACTAATATTTATATATATTACTAGGTGTCTGTGCTCCTTTATTAGCTATCTAATATAGTAGTGTTAATAACTAGGCGTAGAGATAGACAAAGGTGTATATACTGCTTACTGTTAACATAGTACACTGCTAATATGTCTAACTTGCAATATTAATTTAACAACTTAAGTAGAGGCGCAAAGGCAATATAAGTAGACCTAAAAGAGTAGGCTAGTAGAGCAGATACTTTTAGGAACGCTGTAGGTTAACTAAAAGCCTAGAGCACACCTATAATAAGGTTTAACCCTATTAAGCCTATTTAGGCCTTAACCCTAGTCTTAGGCTTATAGCCCCTTAAGTAGTGTGCGCGGGCCCCTCTATTACATAGACCTAGGCCTGCAGCATAGCGTTAACATATTGCGCTTAGGTTAGAGATAAGAATATAAGATAAGCACCCTAACCTAGCTATTACTAGTATATAAATCTAATACCTAGGATCTAACGCAAGGAGCTAAACAGAGCTTCTTACTAGAGGCTAATATATATAACAGGACTTAGTAAAAGATCTTTACTAATACTAGCAAAGCTAGCTGCTCTTAGCCTTACACTGCGCGGCAGAGCGTAAATTATACTAAGGCTAAGATACCTTAAAAAGCTCTAGATTTACTCTTCTTTGCTAGATGTCCTAGGTATTAGATTAGTAATAGAAAAAGACTTAGTTGTAGTTATGTAAGCTAAGGCGTGTTGTAAGTAGGTGTAGAGGGGGAGGTAGAGGCGTAGGCAGCAATAGGTAAACAACTATAATTATATTAGTATTAGATAATAATCTAAGGGCTAAACTAGTAGTATGCAGGCGTAATAACAGTATACTATATTCTATAGTATATTTACTACAGAGATTTTATACTTTGCACTAAAGCATACTCTTCTCTATAGTATGTTATGCTTAATAAGACATAAAGACTCTAAGTCTTTGTTCTTCTATGCTATTATTTATTTGCAGTATACTGTACTTTATAGACTGTAGAAAATACACCTATTTAGCCTACTATACTGTGTGTATAGTATAGTAAGTGTAGAAACTACTTTACTTCCTATACGCACCTAAGCTTAGCGCTGCGTAAACTATCTCTTACTTTTACCTTTGCTATACGCGCATATATTAGGCAACTCTTAGCTTTACAATACTTGTCTCTAACACTAACAACTACTATTCCTACGCGCTTGCTCTATTTGTCTTCTACTATACTATAGACTTTCTATTGTATTGCACGTGCCTATAATCTACTATTGCAATGCTATGTAAGGCCTAAACTACAAAACTACAGCTAGCGCTAACAAAACCAACTATAGAAGCTAAATAGAAGATATATATAAATAGCAATAGGAAGGGCTAGGCTACCTTAGAGTTAATTAAAGTGTGCCTTAGGCTAGACAATATAACTTTTTAGAAGATTAAGAAGGCTGTAGAAGAACACATTAAGTTAAAGCCTAGGTTTGTAGCTATAATTAACAGGTGCTGTAGGATAAAGAATAAGGAACACAAAGACTAGGCACACGCAGCTAAGAAAGTACAAGAGGTTAAGATTTAGCTAGCAACTAAAAGTAACTATACTAATATTTTTAGCAAATGCAACGCAGACGCTTCTAAGGCATTTAGAGCAGAAGCAGTTTAAAAAGTAGTTTTTAATACAAAGCGCAAGGTAGCTGCCTAGGAAGCTAAGCTAGAGGATAATATTAAGTCTAAGTTTTTGCTAGTTAAAGGAGCAGGCGCTTAGGACAGGACCTATATACTCTTTACTCCTACACTACAATTAACACAGCTAGTAGCCTTGCCTATAGAACAGTATCTGTTCTCTTATACTCTAGTATTAATAACAAAGTTAGTGCAACTGCGCGTGCTATATAGTTACTAGCTGCTAGAAGACTAGATTAGCAACCTACTACAGTTTAACATTAGGGTTATAGACTCCTGTTTGCTCTTAATAGTTACACAACTCCTATTTTATATCCTGCTCTTAAATAGATCCCTCTTAGACACAATAGTAGGTAGGTTTATAGGTAATAATGTGTCTAGGGAGAAGCTTATAGATTTCTTGCAGCAGAACGTCTCTCTAGAAATAGTAAGGGCATAGAAGGAACAAGGGCATCTAATAGAGTTTACCTATACTAAAAGTAGCAGGCTAGCTAATAACAATAACTTTGCTATTGCTATTAACAAGTTTATTAATAGGCTGCAACAGTATACTAACCTATGCATTACTATTAGGCTTAAGGCTACTAATATCTAAATACCTAGTATGTTCTAAAATACTCTTATCTATACTATAGCTAACAGTGCGCACTATAGATTATAACAATCTTAAGATAGGTAAGTGCGTACTTTAGGTTATGCTTTCTTCTTTGCTACTGCTAACAAATGCCTATAGTAGGCTAAAAACTTTGCAGTTAGATACGTAGGAGATTAATATTTGCTAATAAAGGTACTTATAAACATTTAGGTGTTAAACCTACTCTAGCTAACAGTATACTATAACAGACCCTCCTGTTTACTTTACATTACTAATTAAGTTGCTAAAGCCAAGAGCATGTCCTTATGCTAAGCCTATAACAGGTTTACTAAGGAAGAAGAAGAAGAAGAGCAGGTTATTACTAGCAAAGAAGAAGAAATTAGCTAGCAGCAGCTAGTAGGAGGATGTAGGTGTAGTTAGAGAAACCTAGAGTAAAAGGAGTACGCAATTATAACTAAAGCATAAAGTAGCAAAGAAAGAGGCTATAAAGACAAAGAAGATAGCAGGGCGCGCTAGATTAGATAAAAGACAGGACAGTAATAGTTTAGATAATAGTTAAGATAAGTAGCAGGAACACAAGAAGCTAGATAAAGAAGACACTAAGGTAGCTATAGGCAATAAGATAGATCTTAGCTAGGTAGGTGTAGGATTACAAGTACGCAACTTAGCAGCAGGTAAGGTAGCGTAACCTAGATTGCCTTATTAGTTGTTTTTAAAATATAGTAAATCTGCGCCTCTACCTACTCCTAGAACTTTATATACCTTTATAGTATTAAGCTTCTAAGGCATTAGAATTCAAGGCAGAAAAACATAACCTTATTAAAGCCTGCTTATAATAAGCGTTAGCAGAGGCCTACTTAGCTATTTGAACAGGGTATTAATCCTGCTCCTTTATCTTTGCTACTAATAGCAAGGCGTCTAAATTACCTACTAGAGCTACTATAGCGTATCTGTAGTAATCTACAAAGCTAAAACCTTTTATTTAACCTAGAGGTAAGCTAGTTTGCTACTAAGGCATAGGCTGCTAATATGCTTAAAGAGGACATTAATAAAGAGGTTAAGGAGCCTAATATAGGAGACAATAAAGATAGGTATATATTATATATAGTACACGCTGTTACAGTAGTAGAAGAGTTATACACTGCAAGTCTGTCTAACAATAGCTTCTTAATACTTAATATAATAGACTACTAGGCAAGTAAGTATATATAAGCATGTTATACTATAGTAACAGTAGACTTAGCTAACGCCTAGCGCATAGTAAGAGAGTGCTTAACTATTATTGTTAACAACTCTAGTTAACGCATACTTTCTACACTAAGATAAAGAGATATTATAGATAGAGCTATTCCTCTATTACAGCTGCATCTATAGGAACCTTGTGTTTAAACTAGATACACTAAACTAATAGCTTACTTCTATTAAGGTTATACGTGTGTAGTAGTAGGAAAAGTTAATTAGATAACACTATTTAATCCTAACGCGCATCTAGGAGAAATTGCGCTATCTTCTTATAAGTTATACTAAGACTAGTTACTATATATAGTATAGGTAAAGTAGTCTTTCTAGCTAAGTCCTCTATGCCTAACTAACAAGGCTCTCTATAGTTATACCTGCTAGCTGCCTAAGTAGGCAAACAATTGCTTCTTCTCTGCACTATACTGCTTCTTAAATACCTTCTTAAACATAAGTTGCTTATTAATTATTACTAGCTAGTTCTAGCTGCTAGAAGTACTAGCATAGTTAACAGTAAGCTGTGTAGAGTAACGCTGTACCTGCGCCTCTTCTAAACTAGGAGGTATTTATTAACTACCTATCTATACCTACTAGCTAATTTAACGCAATCTTTCTGCTATAGCAGGCCTATTTTGTACTAAGGCAGGAAGATAATAATAGACGCAGTAGACTCTAATATGCTTAGGCGCTGCCTTGTTTAGCTAAAAAGCAATCTATAACATTAATGCTAAAGAAGACTATTAAGGTATTAAGCTAGTATTTTATTTTATAGCTTCTCTAATTTAGGTCTTTACCTTATGTATTATTCCTATATCTTTCTCTAAAACCTATAACTTTGTTACTAGCAATAAAGACCTTAACCTTTATAAGTTATTTAGCTTTAATAATATTATTAAGACTGCAACTACTAACTAGTCTTACTTAGCTAAAGACCAGCCTGCTCTTCTACCTCTTAGCTCCCTGTTTGCTAGGCCTAGCGCATACTTCTAGGATCTATTTAGTTAGGTTTTAAACTCTTACATTAACCCTGTTAATAGCGTAGAAGACGTAAACTTTAACAACTTCTTAGCTCTAGACAAAAGCTCTAAAGGTCTTCTAGTTATTATTTAGGAGCTGCTTACACTATTACTACTAGACCTTACTAACTCTAACGCCTTTAAAGACAAGTGCACCCCTAATCCTAAGCTAGCTACTAAAACTCTAGACACTAAATATATAGGAGCTGCCTAAGATAAGATTGCACAATTAAAGGCTGCTATAGCAGCTAAAAATCTTTAGGTAGAGGTTGCAATGCTGCCTAAACGCAGCAGCAGCACCTCTAACAAAAGCAAGTTAAACAATAGCAAGATATTTTCTCTAAAGAACTAGATTAGAGACTAGATTAGGCCTATTAAGTCGCTATAGTTATTAAAAACAATTAAGGCCAGCGCACTCTTCTCTATAGTAAGGTTTTTAACTAGAGGTTGTAAGGCTGTATTAACACTATTAAAGCAGCAGCAGCACCCCTAACAAGCGTAAACTAAATAGTAGTAAGGTGTCTCCCCTAAAGAGTAGACTCTAAAGGGTTAGATTATAGACTAGATTAGGCCTATTAAGGCGCTGTAGTTATCTTAGATAAATAGAGACTAGCACACTCCTTTCTACACTAACTTAGCTTTGCTATTAACACCTAGGCCTTATTTACTACAACCTAGCTTTACTGCTAGTACTCTATGCTACATACGCAAATCTTTGTTAGATTAGAGGTGTAGTTACTAATCCTAAGCCTAGGACGTACTCTACTTACAGTACGTAATGCTAAATAGTAGAGTAGAGTTTAGAAACTAGAGTTTCTTGCACTCTTATAACTACTATAGTGCGTACTATAGTAGCAATTCTTTGCTAGGTGTCTCCTAGTAGGCTAAGTTATAATATTTAACTATAGTAAGCCTGCAACTGTAGACTGCACTAGGACGCACAATATATAGATCTCTCCTAGCAGGCTAGGTTGTAATAGTTAACTGTAGTAAGCCTTAGTCTACAGACTATACTATAGCGCATAGTACAAATTAGTACATAGTTGCAGTACTACACTAAGTATATACTTATATACTCTCTAATATATAGCCTTACAAGATTGTTAACATGCTACGCGTTTTAATATTATAGCAGAATTATTAGTAGATAATTACAGGCATTGCAGCTAATTCTAAAATATTGCATAGTTGTTAGCGTTGTTAGCGTTGTTAGCAAAACATTAGGCTATTAAAGCAGGCATCCTATTTCTAGAGCATAATACTACAATAACTATAGTATTTACAGAAGTTTTGTAGAATAGCGTGTATAGATTAAACATAATATAGTTTAATTAAAGCTGTTTAATACTAATAAAGTTTTAACGCTATACATACAATGCGCGTACGAATTATACTATAGGCTATAGTATAATTAGACATATGTATTTATTTAAGCACAAGAAATTTTTTTCTAATATAGATTAAATTATTACTATAGATAAAAGCGCTTATAATAAGTATATAGGTAATTATAAGTATAGCTAGAGTTCTATTAGTTAATCTATATTACTAAGTTACTTTATAAAATAGTTAAAGTAATAGAGTCTACTACTAGTAATAATAGTAAATAGATACCTAGTATACTGCATCTTTTAAGGCGTAATTACTACTAAATTAATAGAGAAGTTTTTATATAAAGATATATTACTATACTTTATTACTAGGTATTATATATTACTTATAGATAATGTGTCTATCTACTAATTACTAGTAATTGTAAAGCTTTGCAGAGACTTTAGTATATAGTTAGAGTACTTTCTACTATACTTACCTAATTATAACTCTATTAAGAAGACCTTTAAAGTACTTAAAAGTTAGATAAAGCAATACTATTAGTAGCAAGATAAGTAGCTTAATTTCTACTTCTTTATAGAGCTTAGTATACTAAATATTTACTATAAAGTTAATTATAGAAGTTAGTATAAAAAGTATAGGTATATAAGTAGTAATAGTGCATAGTTTCTTACTTAGAGGTTTTATAGCTATACTACTCTATTACTTTAATACTATATAAGAAAAGCTAGGTTATATAGTTAATTACTTATTGTTCTTCTATATTTAGTACTAAGAAGCTATTGTAGTTTAGAAAGATATAGTAGTAGAAGTAAATATTATATAATAAACCTTAATATTCTATAATATTAACTAGTATAACTAGCATAGTCTACTTCTAGTAGCTGTACTAGAGTAGTCCTAGGTTTAAGGCTTAGAGAAACTATTAATTTTTTTATATCTCTTACTATACTCTTACTATTATAGTACTATAGTATTAAGATCTTATAATATTTGCTATATATAGAGAATGCAGAGAAGCTTAATTTTTAATAATATCTAGGTCTAGTTAACTATATATATAATACTAAAAGTATAGTATACTCTATAAATATTATTTAATAATTCTATAAATTTAAAGTAAGTATTAGAGAGTATATACCTTTAATATTCTTAATTTTTAGAGTACCTTGCTATTATATAGTTGCGTAGTTAGAGCAGACACTTAAGATAATAAGATAGTTAATTTCTACTAATATTCTCTAATAGTATCTACTCCTATAGCTTCTAACTTTAATATAGAGGACTTAAGCTTATATTATTATTGTTCTTATACTGTTAAATTATTAATAGATTACCTATACTTAATCTAGCATAACTTCTTTTCTATTTATAAGCTTGTCTATGCATATATATATATATTACTAGAATTTATTTAAAGTGCATTATTTATATTATAAGTAATATACTATTCTAGTTATCTATTAGTATATTAATATTGTACTAGTACTCTATAAAGATAAGCTTCTTAATCTCTTTAATAGCTTTAGTCTAATAGATAGAAGAAGCTAGCTAAAACTTAAAAAAGTTATAAGTATACTGCTCTAACTCTAGATAGGTATACTTAAAGTCTTGCTATACCTATAGCTAATAAGGATACAACTAATCTAGCTAATAGCAATACTACTATTGTAGCTGTTTTAACTAGGTAAGATAGCTAACAAGTATTGCTTTTATAAGGTTCTTAATACTAGAGCTTAATAATACTAAAAATAACTTTCTCTACTACTTATTATTCTAGGTGTTGTAATCTTTTAATATAATAAACTATAGCTAGAGGTTCTATAATAGCTTTTTAATAGTACACTCTTGCTATATAATTACACTTACCTAACTTGCAATTATATTACTATTAAGAAGATAGTAATTACTAGCTTGCTTAACTTAACAACCTAGTAGCAAGCGCAGCTAGCATATACCTAGGTAATTTAAATAGTGTTTAGATTAGTATCTCTAGTAGTCTTTTATACTAATAGTATAACTAGAGGCAAAGCGCTTATTAGTAATAATACTAGTAAGACCCTCTTCTATAATTATAGTAACAATACTAGGCTAATAAGTAACCTAAGCTAGTTAAGGTGCTAGTTAAGTTGCTAGCTAAGCTAGCTATTGTTCTTATAGTACTAGGTTAAAGTTATAGGTTATAATTTAGCTACTTTCTTTATCTATTTTAGCTAACTCTTCTTTAAAGTCCTACTAGTTTCTAGTTATAATTATCTAACTAGCTATACTTTATAAGCACTATAGTGCTGTAGTATACCTATTAGCTTTAGCTTAGTAGCTACTAGTATAGTAGAGTATTACTATTAAACTATTAATAATTACTACTTATAGTAATAGTATCTCTATAACACTATCTATCTATTACTATACTTTATTTTTATCTACTAAGTATAGTAGCTTTCTACGCCTTAAAATAGCTACCTAAGGTATTAGATTCTTCTCTAGCAATATCTACTAAGCATAGTAATTCTAGTATAGGTATAGCTTCTTATTAATTTGTTTAGCTTACAACTCTATATACTATAGCTAGCTTAATTAAGCTAACAACACTATAGTAGCTAAGCTAGGTAAGCTTATAGTAACCTCTTCTATAGCTATAGTAGCAGCTAATATATTTTCTACTTACTTATCTACTTTATTATTATTGTCTAAACTAGTGTTAGCTATCTACTCCTCTATATCTTTATCCTCTACTATAAATAGTAGGCTTGTAGTGCCTTAGGTATATAGTAGACTTAGTTCTTGCAAGTATATAGGTTACTATATAGTTAGTAGTAGTATAAGAAAAGCAGAATTAATACCTTGTTTAAATAGCTAGGTAGTTCTTTGCTAATACTTTTAAGTCTGCTAGTCTTACTACTTATTAGGCAAATATTATTCTAGTTTAATTTATGCTTTATATTTCTATAATACTAGGTAAGTATTATAGAACTCTAAATTTAGCTATCTAAGCTTCTTTAGAGTATTTTATTAATGCAGGATATAAAGAAATACTATTTATACTATATTTTACTAATAATTTATATCTAGCGTTATGAAATTGCACTAAGTTATAGGGTGTAGCTATTGTTTTGCAAAAAACCTATAATCTATCTATTTAGCCGCCCTTGTGCAGCAAGGCTATTGCCTTGTTTAACTAAACATTTATGCATAAATTTGTGGAAGCTAGACTGGGGTTATGTCAGGCATAAGATTATTATTGCTAGAATGAAATCCTAGAGAAAGGATGACTAAGCGACCTTCTCTATACAAGTGTCAAGATCGTGCGCACAAAGCCCGCTACTTTTGGCAAATTCCTTTTGCACAAGTGTGGATGATGCTGTAAGGAGGTACATGCGTTTCAGTAAATCTCCGCTGTTGTATGCTAGTTTGACCTTTTTTTTAACAGGTCAGTCGGCCTCTCCTCGATAGTGAAAAATGACTTAGCCCGACGGCAATTTGCAATTATCTATTTGGTGAAGATCCTACATCGAGCGACAAGCGTCTCAAGCTTGCCAGACGTAGTCAGCCAGAGACTTCCACAATAACAGTCCCGTGACGAGGTGAAGTTCGTTCCGCCCAGCCACTATGTCCAGCCCTGCAAATGCCTACACCGCTTCATTGCTGTCTCCTCTGACCTTGGTTAAGACTTGAAATTGCCACCGATAATGCAACTTCGTCCTCTATTAACAATCCACCATTACTGCCTCGTACTCGCAAAGAGTTGGCAACCAGCGATCAGGACAGTTCTGCGTTTGTGGATAAGCAGTCTATGTTGGGGGACCGGAATCTTTCGGGAGACGACTAAGAGAGGCCGCCTGCTCTGGCTTCGCGGGTGAACGAGCCTTCATTATACCATCTTCTCAGCAGCTGGACAGATAGCAGCGAAGCGAACGCGATGGCGTCCGTAAGTTGCCGGCGAAAGCCAAGAATCATCTTTGGGAAGGCCAAGCTTGGAGAGTGGCGAGCGCACTTTGCTGACAGGGAGCGCAAAGAACAGAGATGTTTGATGGATATCTATCATACAGCAACAGGACTCTTTCACATACGACCATAGGACGTTGAAAACAAGGCTTCCCGTTCGCTCAGCCCTATTTAAGCAACGTACCGGCGGATTAGTAGTTAGGTGGGTGACCACTAGCGAATACCCGCTGTTGTATGTTTTTTGGCTTTTTGGTAGGTCAATCGGCATCTCCCCAATGCTGAGCCTCGGCGATCTGTGGGCGACATGTAGTTGTCTGTTGCGCGGGAGACTTATATGGAGCGGCCCTCAAGACAGCCTGTTCCCTTCTTTAGAACCGCAGATAGTCACGCGCGAAGGCAGGTCATCGCCCTGTGAACCTCAGGCGCGGCTTCAAGTGTATTGAATTAGAGTTTGACTGATGCCAATGCGACTTCAGGATATCCTCCAGGTGATTGGAAGTTGTTCAAGTCACCGTGGCGAAATGACGATGTACCGACTATTTGCTCGCGCTAACACCGTTATCTTGCCCTGACTAAGACGTGAGCAGAATGAAATTTTATCGTGGTGATTCATCAGATCAAGAGATGGATCATCTGGACTTGGCGGCATAAGTACTTTGTACAAGTCGACCCTGTCTTGCTGAGGCACGGCCACCTGTTCACCGCTCGCTAGGATTCTGCCGCCCCACCATCATTCCACAACAACACCATCACCCGCCCAAGACTACCACGACGCTGGTTCAGTCTACATGGATTTTGACTATCCAGCTCCTGCTCGAATAGCGTGCGACACAATCGCCTCATCCTTTGCTTCCCTCACGACTGATGAGTCACGTGCGCTTCCTCTCTCTAAGGTGGAAGCCAGCGGACAGCACCAAGGTAGCACGACATACTACGCGTGCGCCTTTGCCTGCGTGCGTGGTCCTACGTGTCAGCCTTGATTACACGTGACCCAAGCGAGCCCAGAGTCAAAGCCTTCTCCTCTTGTGCGCTCCATTTATGCGCTAGTGGTAGTCGTGTATCGACATTGCGGCGCCCTGCTGACAAACACCCAGGACCGCGCAGCAAGGTCCCTGATAGAGGCACTTCGCGGCACACCGCCAGTAGGATGGAACGACGGCTCCCTCTCCCTCTGTTGCTCGTCCACGCCGTCCTCGAATGATTGGGCCCGCAATCGACCGCCAGTCTTTCCCGCGACCGAGCTCGCCAATCCAGTACACACGACCAGATGCGTCCGGTTCGCTACAAGGGACCTCGCATTGCGCGGCACGATCAGAGGAAGGAGGTCGCCTTGCGCCAACGACGAGTCAGCGTCTTGCTGCTGGCTTGCGGTGGAGCAGCGCGGAAGTCCACGGCTGGGCTAAACCACACACATGGAAAGGCGACGGCGAGAGCGAGGAGAGAGGTCACGTTTTGGTGCTTGCCGTGCGCCCGGGGGTGAACCAGCGTCCCTTCGTTGGCTGCTGACGGGGCAGAGCGCCCAGCTACGGCGGTTCTACGTCTGATGGGTGCAACCAGCACTACTTCAACACCTAGCCACGCTCTAGTCGTGTTTGTCATTGGTCCAGAAGTACCCCGTATATCTTTAGATCAAAGCTGTCGAGGCTAATTGCAATAGATTATTGCAGCCTACTTTCGCAGAAGATGAGATGTGAGGTTCCGGGCAGTCACCTGAATAAGCATTTCTATTCTGACCATTTAGACTGGCTACGAAACCTGACCTGCCAGCCTCCTCACGACGTTGAGACAAGGGGCGCAACGCTTCCATCCAGTTCCCAACAAGACATGTTGGATTTGGCTGTGACAAGGTGGAAGATATGCCTGCTCTTCTATGTCTACAGCTACTGGTATATCTTCATTCTGAGCTCCAGAGCGGATGGCGGACCACCTTCGGGTCTTCGTCAGGCTCCCATCTGCAGCTTCTTCAGCCAAGCCCGGCGAGTCTTGAATCACCTCAGGCTCTGGTTCCGTCGGTTGCTCAGAATCCGGCCATGGTTCGTCCATCGCCTCACACATCTCGGGAGGGGCACTGTCGGCACTTTGCTCTAGTATGTTGAGGTCATCCTCAGCAACTGGCTCAGGGTAAGGATCGACCTCATAGGGCGGAGGCTCAGGAATTGAGCAGCTGAGCGTACTGAAGCTATCAGACAGTGTAGCAGACTTGGCCCGTGGCTCACAGGACTGCTCCACTGAAATTTCGCTTGCACCAGATGAGCTTCGGCTGGTGGTCCGCGCCATGTTTGAGCTGTCTTCAATCCCGGACGCATGTTGCTTGTCTCGATCCTCGGGGCTTTCAGGTCGGCTAAGTGCTTGCCCTGCGCTTATCATACGATCCATTTTGGCGCTGAACAGGTCCACGACGTACTTGGCCATGAATTTAATCAATGCTGCACTTTTGAGATTCTGCAGGAATGCTTTGTCCGAAAACACTGCATGGTCTTGATCAAATCCCCCCTTGGCTCTGCGACGCAAATACTCGTGAACCCAACTGTGGTGATCGAGACGTGAGAACTGGGCATCGATGGTTTCAAGAAGCTCGGTCAGACTGAGGCTGGAGCCGTGTTTTTCTATCTCCTGGATGGCCAGCTGCTGCAGATCGTGAAGACCATGACTGCTCGTTGCGATGAAGACCAGCAGTGCTGCTCCAAGGCCATTGTGCTTATGAGGAGTCGCCGAATTACTGGTGGGGGGTGTCTCGTACGATCCCTTGTATAGGTAGTGAACAATGGTGTGTCCAGTATGGGAATCTATGTCTGGGAACTCGAACCGCTCTCGAACACCTGACTCTAGCCACTTGGAAGGTATAAAGTCAGGAGGTACAAGATACTCGGTCTACTCAACACCGAACTGTATCAGAGCAGGAATTTTGGTGTAGGGACTGTGAACGTTAGACACCATGTCCGAACCACATGAGTCTTTCTGGAAAGGTGTGTAAAACTTACGAGATCCATGCCTGCTCTAAAACCCCTTGGCTCGTCTCAGCCAGGCTTAGGGTGGGCTTCTGCTTGATTTCTTGCTTGTCCTTGATGATTTCAGGATGCAATGGCTGGGTTGATTGCCCTTGGACTGGAGTGGGCACTCGCTCTGATGCTTCGAAATCATCTCCTTGCTCAAATGGCTCAGGAGATGGTTCTTCAACGCATGATACGGGGCGATCCTGTTCGTACGGCCCAAAGGCAGCTTCTTCGCATGGCTCATGGCAGGGAACATCGTATGTTGTTGGATGAGGCGCTTCTGCAGAGTCTGCAAGACAGGCCTTTCTGGCTGCGTTCCTTTTCGCCTTCCTCTTCGCCGCAAAGGATGAGATGGCCATCGAGAACAACAAACGTTCAGCCAGTAAATGATACGGAACTATGCTTCCCGAGGACTGGAATCTGTGTGCCAAGATGCCACAGGAGAGTACAGGTCTTGCGAACTTGGTGCCTTTGTATGTTGTTGTATTCCAGCTTATGTACCCCGCTTCGAGAAGCCAGTCAGCGTCCAGCACGTTGCATGCAGATAAAGATTGTCTTGGCGCATATAGCAAAGGAATAAAGCGTCATTGTAAGAAATATGTAGGTCTCATTATCTGACAGTTGCGGGCGCCCCAACCCCGCACGTATGGACTGTAGCTTGAGTCTAAACATTCCACGGCTTTGCCCCGTTATACTGTCCCAACCTCTTCTATTTTGTGATCTATTGCTTTTTCCAAGACAGCGCCCTGCCTCTAACTACTAGAATGTCTTTATAGAGAGACAAGTTAAGAATAGAGATATAGAAATAGCTAGGTTTAACACTAAACTTAAAATAATAATAGAAAAGAGATTGTTAGTATAGGGCAATATAGGTCTACAAATTATCTTAAAAGATAAATAATAAATAGTACTAGAGGTAAGAGAGAGATAATAGCAATTAAATAAGAGAAAATTAGAAACTAAATAGTTGTAGAAGCAAGCTAAGGTCTTAATAAAGAAAAAATAAAGTATAATAGACTAGACAGAATACACATATAAAGCCTTTTAGAACGCTATTCTAGGCTACTAGCATTATAAATATTATTTGTATTCTCTATATAGCTATAGGAGCCTTTATTGCTTTAGGTGCCTAGGATGCAAAGCAGTAGCTTGCAGTCTTTACATAAAAAACCTAAAGCAAGGGCATGTGCTTAAGTAGAGAAAGACCCTTAGCAGAAGAGGTGTGTACTACTTGTCTCCGGGAGCTGTCAGTGTCCTCTTACAGCGTTGCTAAAGCCTTTCTTCGAATCTATCTCAAGCTGGCCATCTCCTAGCTGATCGCCTTCTATAGAGCTCAGTTCTTTGCAATGTCACCTTTAGCCAGATATGATAGAACGTCAAGGAACCTGCCTCGCAACAATGAGGCAAAATTGATGTCCCGAATCATGACGGCTCTCCTCTTCGCTGAGCCCTATCAAGTGGGTAAAATTGGTGATTTGGGTCGTAGATTTCGATTATTTAGAGGATTAACGCGTGAACAGCCGGATCGAAGGCCTTGTGGTGCCGCCTACGCTCGTCCTTACGATTCCAACGGTTTCTAAATGCTCGGGATCAACTGGTTGCTCCATCTGTAATCCTCCCGATATGTTGAGTTCAATTCGGACAGGCCAGTCATGAGGGGCCGATGTGAGTCGTGTGGGATAAGACTCCACGAGCTGCTAACAGACGATAATCCTTTGAGCGAGTCATGACCTGCGTACCGGACCAATCACATCAACCTGATACTGATCCGTTGCCCATGGCATTATCGTGCCTCTGAGAAGATGCAAAGGGTCAAAGAATTATGTTTACGGACAAACGCCCGTTCCACTTTTTTCGCAACTCGTCTCACGCCACAATGAGTTTATGAGAGCATGGGAGTATATTACTTTGGGCTGATGATTGCAAGAGCCGAAAGCAACCATGATCGGCGACAATCCGCTGCGATAATTGATGGAGACTTCTTTTTGGCCCGAAGCTGCTTCCTTATGTACTGATAGCTCAGTACAAACCAAGTTCTGTGATTGAATGTAACAGTACGCTGCGAAGAAATTAATTCAGAGTCAATGAGTGGGTTTATAGAGCTCACAATAGTCCGCAAGGCTGTATACTTATTGTGAGAGACTATATGTGAAGTGCATCTCTAGTCCATTAAAACTAGCTGTGCAGCTGTCTAGCAGTCTCACAAAAGTCGATGCGACATGTAAACTAAAGACCGGAACAGAATTTGGGCTTCTACATCGCCTTTATGTTGCTCAGGTTGAAAGCCAGCCTTGTCCAGCTTCCCTCGACCAATGAAGGACCCTATAAAGTCAATAGCCATTTCCAGACACTGCTGCGAGACGACTGCTGTAAAGCTGTCACTTCAAAGGTATTAGGGATTTGTGGGGATCTTCTGAATGCTTCTTGGCGCTGCATGCAGAAGCCTATTCTGGCTTGGTTGCGTTTGCGATGGCGTCCGCCTGATCTTCGCTTGCTGGCTGGGAAACGTACTTGCTCCTCTTTAGCGTTCTTTGTTCCTTGGAGAGAATCCGAGAAGGCAGTCCACAGCCACCTGCAGCTGCTTTTGGTGTGTCCAGCGGCTCTAATTCTCTCACCAGCCGTTGATGTTCTGCTTCTGATGCTCTGATATCGCTGGCGTTTGTCATCTCCCAGTAATTCCTGCATATACCTGAAATTCGATACATATTCTTGTACCGTCGCGCGTTGTACCAAGCGTTAAGATTGGATATAGTGAAAATAGTTGGTGTATGATGTTAAATCAATAAACGTAGTTCAACCCCTTCTTGTATGCACATGACTGACACAGATTTTTCCCTTTTCAAGACAGCTGCTACACCCTGTCTAGCACTTTAATTCTATGCCACACACATTAATTATCACTCTCAGGAGGTTACCTAGCCGCTCTTAATTCTCCCTTGCCTGCTACTTCTAGGGACTCGCAAGATGCTAAGCTATCAATCGCACGTTAAATAGCACACAAGATTATTATCATCTAGGTCTCCATAGCTACAAACAAATCGTAGCTTTCTTGGTAGACAAGCCATTTCCTGTGTCTCACCTCCACAAGAAAGCTCCTGGTGAAACATGTGTGCCAGTCCTGGCTCACTCCGATTCACCTCGGGCCCGTGCTTGTGATCGTCTTTAAACTATCAAGACCCTCCTGCGCAAGTCTCACGTACAACAATACATGCAGCTCATTGTTCACGGATGTACCCAACCAGCATGCACTTATCACCCTGACAATGAAATTTCATTCACGGCCAGCATTCTACCTTGGAGAGCAGACACTCAACGCTACACACGACAGATGGGATGGCGGACTGGTCGGAAGCCAGTCATTCCGAGTACGCGGCAGCTTACTATGAGTGGGAGGAAGAGAGGTCGCTCGAGGGGCAAGAGGTAAGTCGAATGAGCTCGAGCACATTGATGACACATCTGTCAATAGCACACAGTCACACCGGTCCTCTCCCATTAAATACGCTCACCCGTCGGTCGCAAGTTGCAGATTCATCAGCTGCCGACCAGGAGCGACTGATTCGTTCTTCTTTTCTGGCCATACATGCTCCCCAGGCTCCCCAATGAGCGAGTTACTTCCGCATGTGCGCAAGCGTCCTCGTGAACCAGATTCCGGCGGCAATTTCGACAGCAACTACATGCTCTATGAGTGCGTCCGCAAATGCGACTCCGCAGAAAGCGAAAAGGTAGTGGACGAGATGTCAAGCCATTGGTCAGACATGGCCTCAAGCCACCACCTATCTGCATCTGAGACTGGGTCAAACCATGCAAAGACTGTAGTCAGACCGATCTGTGAGTGCATGATCCAGGCTGAGCTCCATCGGCAGGTGTATGGCTTCACCGACTCCGCTCCTTGCGGAGCCTGCACGTCCCCTACTAAAGGCGTATTGCACGGACATGGTGATAATTCTGATGACGCCGGCATCGATTTAGAATACGAAAATGGGGTTGGTCATGGGAAGTGGCTTCTAGATGGATCTGATGGCACTCTTTAAGTGTTGAGGAACGATGCTTTGACAGGGTCTACTTTACGATCCGGTTACGTACGGCAGGTAGAACTCGTCCTGTAAGGGCTTAGCAGGCTGAGGGATAATAATGATATGCGCGTCTAAGTGCAGTTGGGGGCTTATAGTGGCACTTGTACTACTCACACGGTTTGTATTCAAGAGAGATAGGATCTTGAGACAATCACTGGCAGACCACAAATGCCGGCTAAGTGTACTTCAGAACAGCTAGAGCGATACGCACTTTAGATACTTGCCAATGATCACTTAGTAGAGTGATTGAAGCAGCGATGAACTTAGGCAACCTTTTAACATACCGAGGCGAAGCTGGGCCACCCTCCGGTAACGGCTTTGTATCAGTGCTTATCAGAATGTAATTTCGTTACTTACAATTTGCCAATTGCCTTTGCCATGGCACAAGTGTGGGCTTCGTCGCATTTATACGTAGTGCTCATTTCAACTTCAGTATGTCTACCCGCGCCCCTATTACTGGTTCGCACGCGTTTCACGACGCGTATCATGCAGAGAATATTAGCTGATTAGTTCCCTGCAAGCGTGCGGATGCAGGCTGCATGTGTCTACTTAATATTACCCGCTATCCAATTGGGCTGAGCGCCTGAGAGACTAAGGAGCACCTTGACCAACTACCAAGTTGACTCCAGACACTTGTGCGGACTGATTCGACAATAGGTACCCCGCTGCCCCGGCGATATCCTCTGGTTGGATGATTGCCCCAGCCCCAAAAAACGCATCCGGACCATCAGCTGCAGCAAAGAACTTAGGTAACATTGGCGTAGCAGTTGCGCCTGCAGACTTTATCAGCAGGTAAGGTTGATCAAAAGGTCATGAAATGAATCTCACGTACCCGGTGACACTGCATTGATTCTGATACCAAACGACAGCGCGTCGTTGGCAACGCACGTGGTCAGGTGCACAACAGCACTTTTGGAGACTTGGTAGGCATACGTGTCCGGCACATGTACTAGGGATGCAATGCTTGCAACATTGACAATACTCCTTGACGCTTTCTGCAGAGCTACCATTGCACGAACTTGCTCTCTGGTGCAATAGAAAACCCCATCAAGGTTGATTCCTATGGTTCTCCGCCAGGCTTCGTCTGTCTCTTCTAGAATCGCCGGGCTTTGGCGCCCGCCATGTAATTGAGGGACGCCAGCGGCATTCAAACACCCATCCAGAGCACCGAATGCTGAGACGATGCCGTTGATCCAGGAAGCGACAGAAGATGAAGATGCAACGTCTACCTTGACAGTCTGTATCTCAGTCGAGGCGTTGATTGACTGTAGCTCTTTCCTGATGGTCTCGAAATTGGCGTCCTGGAAATCGCCAATAGATATCGCGCGTGCTTTGGACTTGGCGAGCAGACGGCAAGTCGCCAGGCCCATCCTAGATGCGCCTCCAGAGACGGCGAAGACTTTGTTAGCGAGGGAATATACTTACTAACTTAGTTCTGTCAAGACTTGACGAAGGCAGATGGGAAGAGTTGATTGATGGCAGGGGTGAAAGGAAGCTTTGAAAGTATTGTTGTCCGGAGACAGGTCAACGTTCGCCTTTATATCAATCAGTACGCACTCCACATTCGCCACGAGTGACGACACAGGAGTTTCGGACATTTCGCAGGGCGTCATAAGATGCGAAGAGTGGGGCCATACTAAGGCGTCAAGCACAAGTAGTGTAAGCAGGGAGCAGCGTCCATTAGGGTAATATCTGAGGTCATGAGGGTCCCTGTTAGCTATCCAAGTCAAAATGGCCAAAATCTGTTGCAGGCTACCTTTTCGGTCGCTTCGCGATCGCTTGTCAGATTTTACTACAAATGTACCCTTGCCACTGCAAATCGGACTCACACTACGTGTGACAGAGATCCGGGAAGTGCTCGCGGGGTCAGCCGGATGTAACCCGTCCGTCATCCCAAGGGTGCTGTTGGGAAGGATCAGTGAAAGTAAAGAGTTTGCTCACATCCGGAGCATCGCGTATCCTGATTCTAGCCTCTTCGGATCCTGGGTCTGATTGTGACCGCACCAATGAGCTGCTTACACACACCGGAGAGATTTCGGCAGTTGGAAGATCTCTGCATCTCATCCTACTATGGTATGTCTCGTGAGTTCTGTAGGTGGGGTTCAGGTCTGTAAACGTGGACAGCGAGCGCTTGGAAGTACCCAGAGCTTCCTGTTTGACGAATTGCCAAGCAGACACCTGCCAAGTCTCCTCTTATTGGATAAGTTCAATGGTGTGGGTCTTTTCTGTATGCACTCCGCACCCCTCGGTCCGCACCGGCCGGTCCGCACTGGAACCCTGCCAGTCTAGGAAGATCGACACGGTCGCATTCTTCCCTGCTATTCAATGCAATGACTGCACTCTGAACATTTCTTACAGTAACTTGAATTCATAGCTAATTACTCACTTTATGCTCTTATCTATTTCAACTTTCCACGTTCGGTTGTTTTAACGACAAGTACTAGCGGCAACTCAGGGCATCCTTTGTATGTGCAGAATTTCTGTCACCTAGCGCTTCTGTATCCTACCTAGGAAACTTATGTCCTGGACGTGTTATAGTGTACGTGAGTTGAAATTGATCGAGTGGAGGATTGGCAGGAGCCGTTAAATTTAAGATCACTAATCACATTCATTGAGGTGATGTGGGAACCAACCCCAAGTCCCGAGTTTCTTCTGATTGTTCCCATGTTGTTAATGTCACTCCTTGTTCGTGCTTCCTCTCTTGTCCCCCACTTTTCGCTCAAGCAATGACTACAGATCTTGGCCACTTCAGGCATCATGTGGATCAAGGCACGCTCGGCCCCGGAGTGCGTAGTCATCCGGTCGATCGTGCTTGTCGCAGCATACCAAGAGGCATGATTTAGTCGTCACCAGGCTGATTGAACTCCCATGTACCTGCTACAAATATCTGATCTGCTCTGTTCCGCTTTGTCCTTTGCTCGCCTTCGCCTGCACTGCCTATCATGCCCATCATGCCTTCTTTCAAGTATCCCACTCCAACCAAACACTTTATCCATGGCGAGTTTGTGGGTGTCAAGGGCACGGGGAAAGTCACACTCAGGTCGACCGTAGATGATACAGTGATAGTAGAGGGTAACTCTTCCATAACCAATCTCTTCTTTGCTCGAGCGTTGACTTCTTACACCTCAGATTTTGCTTTTGCCAATGATGAAGATGTTGATATTGCTACCGAGTCTGCTGCCAAGGGTTTGCTCGTGTGACAAGCTCTAACACTAGTAATCAGCACTCCATCGATTACGTTCACCAGTCGCTCACCAAATCTAGTCACAACGTGAAGAACACCTCTGGAACTTTGCCGTGGCCATTGAGAAGAACGGCGAGCAAGTGGGGTATTATGAGTCCATCGTGGTGGGAAAGCCGGCTGGCTTTAGCACGAAGTTTGAGTCAAAGCTAGCTGCAGATTTGTTGTTTTGCAGGTTTCTACAATAAATTCGTCGGAGAAGCTCCCACAGATGAGCAGTGATCCCTCAGAGTGTAGGCCCCCGCTGTCCACAATGAGCATACCTCAAGCTTCGCAAGATAAGGACGTGCAACCTGGGTAAAAGCTAACACGTTCCCATATTGTCCGCAACGAGCCTCTGGGAATCTGCGCCGGTATCAATGCGTTCAACAGCCCCGTCGCTACATTTGCGATGAAAGCCGCGCCCGCTCTCGCAGCCGGCAACGCGCTCATCCTCAAAGCCTCAGAACATAAACCTTTCAGCTCGCCTTTCCTTGCGAAGCTTGCTGTCGACGTCGGCATTCCTCCAGGCGTCCTTAATGTCATTGTCGGTGGAGGTGAAGCCGGTGCAGCGCTCGCATCACATCTGAAGATCCGCAAAATCAGTTTCACAGGAAGGGTTGCGACAGGCAGGAAAGTCCAGGTTGCAGCCGCTAACTCCAACCTCAAGCGAGTCACGCTGGAGCTCGGAGGCAAGAGCCCTCTCGTTGTCTTCCCAGATGCCGGTTTTGACACGGGGTGCAGACGGGAGCGTGGTTTCTCACAATGAACGGACAAGCATGTGCGCTTGCCACGCGAATACATGTTCATGAGGGCATTGCAGATGCATGTTTGACACAGCTCAAAGCCATTGTCGAACAACATGCTAGCACTCTAGGTAGCGATCCTTTGGAGATGGCGACAATGAACAGTCCGCTGTACCACTCCCGACAGAAGGAATTTGTGATGAGGTTTTTCGACCAGGGCAAGAACGAGGCAGAATTGATCACTGGAGGCAGGAGCTGGGGAGATAAGGAGCAATACATGGAGCCTACCATCTATTTCAAGCCGAGTGCTAATGCGGTCATTCTGGAGGGAGAGAATTTCGGTGCCGTTGCTGTGGTTGATACGTTCAAAACCGAGGAAGAGGTATTGCACAAGGCGAATGACACCGAGTACGGTCTCGCGGCGGCAGTTTTCACGAAGGATATCGACCGTGCTATCCGATTTGCCTCGAAGCTAGAAGCAGGCACATTGACAGTCACCAACGTGGAGACCCTCCACCCAACTATCGCATTCGGTGGATATAAGAGCAGTGGCATTGGAGGAGACAATGGCAAGGCAGCCTTATAGGAGTGGTCCTAGACTAAGTCTATACACATCAAGTACGCATACAACCCTCCACCTACATAGATAATTTGACTGCTACTATCCCAAAGGGATTGACCCACTAGCGGGTATATTGCGTGACTGTGGTGCACAGTACATCTGCAGAGTCAACGTGGTTCTGCCTAGAAAAACACGAATGCCATCTTCGCCCATTGGTTTGCCCTTCCTAGTCACTCGTTTGTATCATCGAGTGAGACTTCAAAGTAGAGATTCGCTGCCACTTGTGGATGTGTACATGTCGATACTTAGTTGTGCGTATCCGCAAGCCCCAATGCGATGAATTCAAGAAATATTCAGTGTTGAGCGGAATGGTTTCACATCTTTTAAATCCCCTTATGACCACTGGTAGTGTGTCTCCCCGTGAGTTAGTGCTATCGACCATATTTTCCGTACCAGAGTACGTCGCCTCTAGGTGATGCCAGACCCGGCCCCATTCTGAAGTCACTGCTTAAAATAGAGGAGACGGCTTCACCACGAGTCAACATGTTGGCTGAAGCCTGAGGTCGAATTTTGGGAGATCTCAAGCGAGGAATAAGATGCCTGATATTGTCCCTATTCCAAAGATTTGACAAATAGAAGCCCTGTTCAGCCTGGAATATTGCTCAAGAAAGGCACAGTGAACAAGCTCACCCAAACTCGAACCCGGGGATATCCAATAATAGTTCGGGTCGAGAGTCTAAACGGCGGCCCGATGTTCTCTGTGCTGAAGCTCTGCGCCCGAATTTTAAAATTTGACAAAATCATGCGGTAGCTGCCTCCAAAATTACCAATTGGCCATAGATATGCGATGTCACAGACAAGTGTCACATCATCAACAGCTTCCTGATCTCCTGCTTCCCAATCGCTTCAATGGGCAATTTTCACAATCGCCGGCCATGACTTCAACTGGAATAGTAGCAACGATCTCAAGCATCACTTACTCTTCGCCTGTTCGCCCGCCGCAGATCAAACTTTCGAGGTGATATAACCCTCGTTGTCCGTGCCAAGACGCACTGAGAGCAGACTATGTGTATATAGGATAACAAAGATACCACACTGGGGAGCTTACTAGATAGAAGCGTCCCATATTACTGAGGCCTATTGGCAAATCTGGAGCGGGCTACACTGATTGTGCAGGAATCATTGGGCATTTCGAAGGTGATATGGCGTTGCAAGAATGCGGCCCAGTTAATCTGATGCAGCTTGTTTGGTCAGATTATCGTTTTGTGCTGTTATTGTGGCATTTGGAGGTCAAAGTAGAGGCATCTGAATGTGTGAAGAAAGCAAGTGTGGCTGCTACAGCTGGGGACTTCAATCAGACACGAGAGGCATCTCTTTGATAGTCTCTTGAGCCTTCCGCCCTCTAATGAAGAACCTCGCTACTTGCGAAGCTCACGAAGGCTGGGAGTAGAGAGAGATACGTGACGGCGGTCTTTGCATATGTCTCCTGTGTGATCATTCAAAAACCGCAAAGTCAACGCAGGTCTCGCCACAGCCGACCTATAGCATCGATGAAGTGGATCAAAGCCAGGCGAGCCCGCCAAATCATAGCAGTGGAGGAAAACATCGACCTGAAGGTAGGGCAAGACCAACGCCCTCACAAGCGACTTGATGACTATGTGAACTGTCGATTGAGTCTACCTGAGGGAGCGATCATCTACAGTGCGTGAAAGCGGAAGACCTAACCTAATCGGGACGAGAAACGAGCTGGCCTATGAGAAGCGCTGCCCTGCGCGGACACGACTAGCAGGATCAACTGAACACCTATGTACTGTGGCGCCGAGATGGACTCGCATTGCATCTTGGTGTGAGCTGCTCCCTGTTGCGCGTCGGCGTTGCTGCAGGGCAGAGATGAGCTAACTCGTTGAAGTTTAGCTGAGTTCAACTGCAGCACCTCAGCTGAAGGGCAGAAAAACATGAGTACACTCCAATCTTGAATCAACAGCTGACCTCAGTACAGACGATAAGCTGCCCCCAAATTGCGCCGCAAGACTTGCGCAGGAGACTCTTCATCTACAAAGCCCTGCAGAGTGGCTGTATATCATGTCGACCTCTACCCCGCTTTCCCAGCGACCGGATGTCTATTCCCCGCTACGTACGGATGGTACTGAGATTCGAGCGCTTCTCATCGCACCGGGAGACGTACTGGACCCTGTCTTCTGTAGCCTGCAGCATCTTGACATGAAGCTACTTACACCGTACAAGGCTCTCTCATATACCTGGGGAGACGCGTCGAAGACAACACTCATCTCTATTGACGGCCAGCCATTCCCTGTTACGACCAATCTTGCATCCGCTTTGACTGCGGTTCGCTCGCCAACGAAGACAGTCATAGTATGGGCAGATGCTGTGTGTATCAATCAGGAGAATTTGCCGGAAGTTAATCTGATGGTGTCGCGTATGAGGTTCATCTACGAATGCGCTGAAGAGGTCCTCGTCTGGCTCGGGGATGCACAGCCGAACGATCAGAGGGCAGTGTCCTTCATCGAAAACCTGCATTCCAGCTGGCAATCAGACGAATGGTGGGAAGAAGCCTCGAAGAATCATGACACGGAAAAGTCAATCGCAGGCATACACAATATGCTCACTCGAGAGTACTGGAGTCGAACTTGGGTAGTTCAAGAAACAATGTTCAACAATAACATTACGGTCTTCTCTGGGTCAACGCGCTTTCCCTGGTCTCACCTGCACTTTTCAAACATCATCGACCAACGCGGTGTTGATGTAGCAAAACTACCAGGAATGGTATCCCAGGGTGTGCAGCGACTCATGAGAAACAATATCTCTTCCAATCCGGGAGATCCTGGCTTCGGCGGTATTCCTACAGCGTTTGACCTTCTGAGGACTCTCATATGGTACAGACAGTTAGCTGCAACCAACCCTAAAGATAAGGTCTATGCTTTCATTGGATTACTAGGATCTGAGTGCCCGCCTTACAACATCGATTATGGCTTGACGGTACAGGAAGCCTTCACCAATACGGCGAAGTACATCATCTCCGCAACCAGATCTCTGGATATCATTGCTGTTACCCAGACAGCTCTTGAGATGCAGGGCTTACCTACTTGGGTACCGGATTGGCGAAGGCAACCAGATAGCACTTCTGTGAACCTATCACGTCTGCGCGCAGAGGACCCATTGTTCTGTGCATCTGGCTCACGAGAAGCACTATTTAGCTTTCATGACAACGACAGAGTCTTGTCTGTGGAAGGGTTCCAAGTGGCGACACTCCAGCATCTGGGAATACCTTGCCGAGTCGCAGACATGACTCAAAATTCAAGTCATCGACAATCAGCGTTCACATCTTTTGTCGATTGGTACGAACTTCTTGCGCAACTCAAGGGCACGGAGGAAGACCGTATCATCGACTTCTTCCGAGTTCTGAGCTGCGATTATGCCTGCAGCTCTAATGCATCTGGCGCTGTCAATAGGTCTCCTCGAGCTGTGGCGCAAAGTGCAATTTCTGCCATTGCTTCCACGGCACATGACATGGGCATGTTAGATGTCGTTCCTCGGCCAATACTGCACATGTTACCACCGGATAATGCGCCTGAGTCTGACGCAAATGCTGGCGTCGCTAGTACAGTCTTCATACAAGACAGAAGATTCTGTGTCTCTTCCGCTGGAATGATAGGCTTGGTGCCAGCGTGTGCGAAGACGACTGACATTCTCTGCATCATTCATGGGTGCAGACACCCGGTTGTCTTACGTCGTCAAGGCGACTGTTTTATGGTTATCGGAGAGGCATTTGTCCGTGGGCTAATGTACGGGGAGTGGCTGGAGCATGAGGCGAACGGGACGTGTTTGCAAAAGTTCGACCTTGTTTGAAGTGATGTAAGCTTCTGCATTGATCAATCTCATCTCGAGATGGCGAATCACCCCAGCCGCCTTCCACGATTCAATAGCCTTTGGTAGTGCTATGCATCAGGTGCCTACTTCTTTCGATGCCGTGCTGCTCGAAGCCCACGTTTCGTAGACTTCAGCGAGAAGCTCTCCCAGGTCGGCATGTAGAACTCGTACGGCACAGTCAAGCTGGGTGCCCGCAACGGACTACTCTGCCAGACAGTACGCACGTATGACTGGAGTTAGTTGATTGCCTACTTTAGGCTCTAGTTCGTCCTCTGCCTAGCGTTTCGCTCCTCTTAATCTGCGCCTATGCTGCTGACAACCTCTTTAAAAGGAGCTACATGTACTAGAGCTAGCTTACTTCAAGTATCGCCTAAAACTACTAGTGTGAAGCTAATACTTATTTACTATTCAATGTATCTTTTCACTTTACAATGTAATCTGAAATATCAAGTACTTAGTGAACAAATGTATATTTGTTCAAAATTATTAAGCTCTAACTCTCGTGATACCTTGTACTGCAAAGACAGAGCATTTAAGGAGTTTCTCTAGAACGGTGTAGGCGATACAAATAAGATACTTGTCAGAATTCCTTTCAATCGTCTTAACTGCTTTGAGGGACTAGGGCTGAAGGTATAGACATTGTGTTGGTTTAGAGTCATCACCTTGTGCCTGTCAAAAGATGGTCGATGGAATTTCCAGGACCCCGTATCGCAATTAGTTGGCATGGAGCCTACTTCGTGGCGTAACTGCGAGTAATTCGTGTCTGTACACTCACATCGATATTGGAGCCAGCAACCTCTGCCTAGCAAGATTATGCAAGGTATCCTGGCGTCGGTAATTAGACGGAATAAATCTGCCTGCTCGTCATCACATGCCACATGCCCCGAGAACCACGACTACTGAACAGGCTATGAGCGATGCTACGCATCCATCGAAATTGCCTAGGTGTTCTGTCTTTTTCCAACGAGCTAGTTCATGAAGGCTCGTCTCTCTGTGATGAAACTGCCTGCCACTGCTTACTATCCTCTGCTTGGCGACACGTTGCTAAATAATTTTGGTATGCAATAGCGCTATGTCCATTTGATACCGGGCAGATACAGACGCAGGACAGCAGCTGGAGTCCCAACATCAGTCAGACAGGGTCGACATGTTCCAGTCACCATATTGTCGCCTCCGCAGATACCCCGCCTGTTCTGCCTTGGTCCTTTGTCTCTCGATCCATGTGCGCACGTAATCTTATCTGCAAACTAGAAGCGTACTGAGAGTCTTCACGCAGCACGAGACATGACCGAATGATCATAGAGGAATGGTAGCCACTGGTCTCTAGCTTGAACCATTCGCTGTCCCTTCCCCTACGTATCTAGAATCCTTCTTCACTCGTGCTTTAGCGCAACAAAGTATACGCAGCTAGCAGAGTCTTCGCACACTGGGGTGTGCATTTGCTAGCAGCGATGGGAACGCGCCGGTTCAATAGCAGGCCGAAATTGCCAGAACAACTTGAAGAAGAATCTCGTTCTTGGCTATAGATACCGCCTCAACAACTGCGGGCCTTCTCGAGCGAGAAGAGCAGTGCAAGCAGCCGGCAGGAGAGGCTTTATGGCTGGGCTGCCACGAGGTCAGCCCGTAGCGAGTGCAATGGATCATGCTGCTCTGCTTCCTGAATGCATCTGCTCTTCAGTTCCTTGGCGAACTGATGAGAGGCTTTGTTGGAGATCTAGTGTAGTGATTGTCACGTGTAAGGTGCCTTTCAGCTACAGGTCGCTGCGTCGCAGCATGGCGCTGCCATGTTCGACACGATCCTAGCGCAACGGCTAGGGTCGAAGCCGACGATGACAGGCACGTCCAAGAGCCAGACACCTTTGGTGTAGCTGGCGCTGGGCGTATTGCTCGTTTGTGGCTGAGGTGCCTCGAGGCTGGTTGTGTCTTCCTGCGAGGCGCTCACGAAGCGTCGAAGGATCACGCATCAGACCACAGAAATGCAGAAGTCGCCATGACGGACGCTGTACAAGTCATATTCCTACAAACTGCCGTTGCAGAGGTTTATGTTCCTGCTCGAGCAACTATTTGTCACGTGGCTCGGGTCGGCTCGGCCCGGCTCGCGCTCCGTTGCACGCGGCACGGCAGTTCGATGGCGCCTACTTTTGCGCGTTCAAGACTGCGACATCACCTCCAGCACCCGCGCCAGCGCCAGCGCCAGCACCCAGCAAAGCTGCCCTTCCCTTGATGTAGCATATCAATGGTATGCAGGCAAATGTCTCAATGCGCAGCACCAACGGTTTCAGCCATCGCCGCGCCGTCCTCTTCGCAGCTCTTTTCGCCGCCCCTCGACTTCGCACCTAAACGCCGCCACAACTGCGCCGACGGACAGCGACCGAAGCACCTCCTCATCACAAACGAAGACGTGGAACGCAACAGTCACGTGCCCCGCCTATTTCCCACCCGGCGTCGCTTCTGAATGGAGTAAAGTCACGAGACTGCCTAGCGATACCACGACGGCGTCAGCTACTCGGCAATGAGGCTACACTATGAGTACAATGACGAGCGCTACAAGGACAGCAAGGGTACACCACGTGCAAAGACGCGGAGTCAAGTAGGTCGACACCAGGAGCTGGCACGTGACTGCGGCGAGCCTCTTCGTCGCGCTCAGGTCCACAAGTTGGACTAGCGGGAAGACGAGGATGTTGCCTCGACATACACGGAAGAAGACCTTTGCCGCATGCGTGCAGTCTGCATGACTGGGGACACATACGCACGTTCGTCCTTGTCGAAATCAGCCTCGTCAAGGCAATTCTTCTCGGTTGGGTGCGCGGTGTAGCTTGTTACATCCGCGCCTGTGCGGATCGCCGGCTGTGGTGGCACATTTCCACTCTCGAGAAACACCAGCCGAGACACGTCAAAGCCATCACTCTGGAAACCCTCCTTAGACTTGCGCGCGCCCTACTGCCAATACCAGGGATCCAGCGTCAGACGCGTCAGCTATACGGTGTAAACTACCGGCGATCAGAACTTGCTCCACGCCCACCTAAGGCATTGTTAAATAAACTGTTGGGAAATGGTACACCATGCTCCACAAGTGGTGACGCGTCGTCGCAAGGCTTACAAACAGCGTGAAGAACCGTCTGTTGCGTTCAAGCGCAGGGAGGGCCTGTATTGATAGCCTTTTCGTGTTCTGAGCATGTAAGGGAAGTGAGTTTGGCAAGGCTGACGAAACCACACCAACAGAGCGAAACCGAGAACGAGAGCGAAAAACACTCGTGCGCTAGTGAAGCTAAAGAAATGGAGATGACTGAATATCACCGAGTGATGCGCAGCAAGGCATCCGCAGAGAGCCGCAGAGCGCTCAGCCTTGTCACTCGAGATGTAAATGACCTTGCCAGAAGACGAGACCCAGAATACTCGTCCGTGAGTACTCTGTCCCTGATCTATTTAACCCACTGTTCAGACAGGTGCGAAAGAGTTACATTTACTATCTAACAGTCTGAACACTTCTCGCCCCCGAGTAATCTACCAGCATGATGAGGACCATCTGTCTATACCAAGTGGCTATGATTGTCTTTTCAAGCCTTTCACATGCCCAGCACAACACGACAACTACGCCCCCCGGCTGCCGAAAGCTGAACACAGACATTGAATGGCCCAGCACCTCAACGTGGCTTCAAGAACTTCCCGGTGTCGTCGCAAGCAACGGTAGTGACAAGTACGGCTCTGTCCCTGACTATCGGCTGCAAGCCAAGTCGGTCGAAGACGTACAGCAAGCTGTGCGATTTGCGCGCCGGCATAATGTTCGCCTGGCAGTCATAACGACGGGCCATGATCAGCTGATGCGCAGTGACGCAGGCTCTGGTCTTTTGCTCGATCTGTCGCTTTTCCAGGGCGCTCACGTTATGGCATCGTACACGGCTACGAGGGAGGGACTTCCTTTACTAGGGCTCAACACAGAGGCGAACGTCATAACGCCGATCGAGGGTGTGCAAGCCGCCGTTTCATTCGGACCTGCTGTTGCTGGGCTGCCCCTCAACCACGCCGTGTCACCGTCCGGATTGTTCACCGTGAGCGGTGGTGCTGGTAAGACTCCTGTACCAAATTGCGCACGCTTCGACGCTAACAATCATAGCCACTGTCGCAGTAGGTGGAGGCTGGGGGCAAAACGGTGGCTACGGCCCGCTGACTGCGCAGTACGGTCTCGGTGTCGATCAGTGGCTCGAGGCTTTGATAGTAACGCCTGACGGGGAGCTTCGCGTTGCCAACTGTGAAACAAACTCCGATCTATTCTGGGCCATTCGAGGCGGCGGAGGTGGCACATTTGGCGTCATTGTGCAGGCAACTTGGAAAGCACACCCAGTCGTCCCCATCACCGGGTTCAATTGGTACATCAATTCCACGCTTGATCCATCTGATCTCGCACCTGGCACCTACCCGACCAGCGCCGCGCTTCGCTATCTCATGAGCGAAATACCGGGTCTACACAACAAGGGGATCAGTGCAACGTACTACGTCTTCCCAGACCACATACGAGGATTCGCTATCCACCCAGGGACACAGGCTGGCATTGCCAAAGCGAACGCGATCTGGGGCCCCATCCTGTCCAACGTCTCCGGCCTTCCGGGAATAACACCCTTCCAGACCCGACCGTTCGAATTTAACAACTATAAAGAGTTCTTCGAGGGCACGTATGGTACTCTTATTCCGCAGCCGACCGCGCCAGAGTATCGTTATGACCGCGGCATCATACCGTACGATAGCCGCCTTCTGAGCGCAGAACACGTGACGAGCCCTGACCTCACCGCTGCACTGGCAGACACGGGTGGCAGTATTGGCGTCCAACTCATGGCACCTGGGCGGCATTCCGGCGACGGCAGTCCAACGTCAGCGAATCCAGGGTGGCGGAAGGCGGTAGCCCTAGTGATAGCGAACAAGACCAACAAGACGAGTGCCGATGGCTTGCGACGCCTAGCACCAGACATGGGGACATACATCAACGAGGTAAAGACACATGGCGATGAAAACAAACCCCTCGAACCCAACAGCTCACACACACACAGGCTAGCGTGACAGAGAAGAATTGGTCCTCCTCCTTCTGGGGCACCAATTATCCCCGTCTATCCGAGCTCAAGCGGCGATTCGACCCCAACATGACGCTCTGGGTCAGTCCGGGGATAAACGCAGACTACATGCACGTTATCGACGGCCGCGCGTGTCTCGTCAGCCCGACTCCATTGTTACCCAGCGAGCTCCCACCGGCGACTGAGCGATGGCATCCTGCGGATTTGTCGGTGGATAGAGATTTTTTGTTTGGACATCAGGAGTTGACGGGTGCGATGTTTCCGGCGCCGGGGACGGAGATTGGTCTCCAGCCGGCGTGAGCGAGGTTTACTAATCATATTTGGTCTAGAGGCTGGTAGAAGCTCGGTGCACGGACACAGCAGCGCCACGTCTAGAACAAATCGATACGATGCGATCTGCGCTAAAGCCACTAAGCTTGGCGAGGCCCAAAACCGGCAGTATGAGCAGATCCTCGCAATTGTGGTCTGGCCTTAAATAGGGGCCCCAATATGGAAATGCACCAAAATTGAGATTGTCGCCTTGCGACTGCACGATCTAGTTGTCCCGTCTTTCAGCCTCGAATTCAAACATGGACGGCTTAGCACCAGGGCACGCCAGGGGTAACAAATTAGCCGCGCTCTCAATTTCTCGATTCGGGGGAACACCAACAACTCCTCCACTTCCTTGCGGCATTTTGATATCGCAACCACTGCAATGTGCCAGAGGATATTCGGTCTCAGGGAGAAGAAGAAGAAGCCTCACAACACAGTCTTGTTAGAGTCATAATTGAAGCATTTGTTGTTACCAGATCTGCTGTATAAGGAAGGTGGGTGTGGTCCTTTTTCCCCGACCGGCTTGGCCTAGACACTGGTACTATAACGCAGATCCCGAGTAGCAGGAATGCGAGACCACGCTGTACGGTGCCCTGGGTTGTCGATCTAATCATTCGGCCAATGCCATCTAAGGCCCACACGCAGAATCTCACTTCGGGTGACAGGACTAGTCGCGCTATACGATGTGGCTGAAAGCCTTCAGCTGAAGCATTCTAAACTATGTTTACTCCAGCAAATCCCCCTGCTAGTTGCAAGCCTTGACGAGGCTGTGGTTGTGCTCTGATACTATATAGTGCGTCTACCTTCTTGCACAACAACCTTTGCCCTCCATCTCTATCGATACTCCTATCATCAAGTGACAATGGCACCCAACTTCCTCCACGCCACAGCACTCGTACTTCGAGCTTCCTCTGCCGCGATATGCCCTGCAGCGCCGACCTGCCCCCTGGACAACCAATGCTCATTCACGAACAACGGAGTCACCCTCCAAGTCAGCTGCGCGACTGATTACTACGGGGGGGATGTTGCGTTAGCACAGGTGATTATGCTCTCGCCACGTTACCTGCTGTCACTGACTGTCCCAGGCCACAACGCTGTCCGGTTGTTTGACCATCTGTTCTAACCGATCAGATTGTGTGGCAGCAAGCTATGTTGGTCAAAACTGTTACTTGAAAAGTACCCTCAACGCCGCCACAGCAAAGTAACGCGTCTCCTACTCTCTTGCTCTTTACAAACATTCATTAACTCGGTTTGCAGTGCAAACGTAATTGGTGTCGCTGTCACGTCCCGTGCTCCCACGACCCCTATCGTTATTCCCGGCACACCGCAGACTTGCCCAAGCAGCTTCAGCTGCCCCCAAAACGACGGTTGCTCGCTCACAAGTAGTTCTCGCACTCTGACCTTGGCATGCGGCTCTGATTTTTACGGAGGCGATTTCGACAGTCAAGACGCAGAGAGTTTCCAAGCCTGCACCCAAGCATGTGCAGGGAATGCAAAGTGTGTAGCAGCTTCGTTCGTGGGTGGTACAGGGGCCGGCCGCTGCTACCTGAAGAGCCAGAAGAATGCTGCTGTCCCCAACGACATTGTAGATGGTATGTGCTGGAAAACTACGATCCCTTCTCTTCCTCCTCCTGCTTCACTGCGTCATGCTGACATGTTGCAGCCGTCTATGTGATCACTCCCACTGTGCAGTCAAGCAGTAGCGTTATGTCCTCGGTTGCAGTCTCGTCGTCTTCGGCTGCGGTGTCGTCGTCTTCGGCTGCGATCTCGTCTTCAGCTGCGGTGTCGTCGTCTTCAGCTGCGGTGTCGTCGTCTTCGGCTGCGGTGTCGTCGTCTTCTGCGCTGATCTCTTCCTCGTCTTCGGCTACCGTCTCGTCTTCAGCTGCGATCTCCTCATCATCTGCGCTGATCTCTTCCTCGTCTTCGGCTACCGTCTCGTCTTCAGCTGCGATCTCCTCATCATCTGCGCTGATCTCTTCCTCGTCTTCGGCTACCGTCTCGTCTTCAGCTGCGATCTCCTCATCATCTGCGCTGATCTCCTCCTCATCTTCAGTTATCATCTCACCTTCAGTCTCACCAACTTCCATGGCGATTTCATCTAGCGCTGTTTCTTCGACAATTGCTTCATCAAGCACCCCAGTCTCGCCGCTCCCGACAAATTTCTGCCTTCGAATCACAAATGTCGACAGCTCCGTGTATGGCTTTCTAGTCCGCACGCCCGGTCCGGGAGCAAACTTGGTCCTGGAAGACCCTAAGACATCTGTCCGACCAGTTGCGTTTTTCAAACTTGAGTCCTCAGGTCGTATTGTCACCATAGACGGATATCCTCTTTCTGCCGTTCCGCCTCAGATTTCTCAATTCCAAAATCTCCGCCCGTATAGGCAATCTTCTATCGATGCGAACCCCAGTATTTACGCCCAAAATTACTGCACAGTCTCAGCAACCAACGAGTTGAAGTGCGTAGCACAAACTGCTGAGTATACGTGGAACCTGTTTGCTTGGCAACAACTCAATCCTATTCTTGCAATTGCAACTCCTGCCGCAGTTACGGGTCGTGTTGCAGTTCTTAACCTGGGCGTATTCTTTGGAAATCAATGCATAGTAGGGTCTGTAATTTAGATCAGGATCTTAAGTTGAATAAAATAGTAGAATAGAACTATCTTTCTAATTCTACAAATTCTATAACTATAACACTTTTAAAGAGAGATTTTTCTTCTTATTATGGTTAACAGCCTCAATTGTAAGCATTACTAAGATTAGAGTTAGGGTCCTTTTAGAACTTACTACTTAGACTATAGCTAGCAGCTCTATAGTAGTGTAGGCTTTGCAAGACTCTACTCCGTATCAAGTGTTTACCCAAGAGTAACAAAGCTAGGCGCAGTTTGAGGCGCACTTAGAGATAGAGATAAGCCACGTCAGCGTCCGCCATCCCTCATCAGGCCGCCAAGCAGGCTGATAAGCTGGACTCGAGAGTAGAAGAAAATTTTTGAGGCGAGAGAAAACAGGCTCGGCCTGGCAGTATCGATTGTTGTTGCCACCAGCGCCTTTTCTCGGGCACGCTGCGAGCCAGCTGCCGAGGCACAAGAGGAACGCAACTCGCACTTCAACGTGGTCATGCTACTAACAGTACGTCATGCCCTGGAGCCAGTGTTTTTGCTGAGAACTGGGTAAGGCAAGAAATTTGTTCGAAGCGCACAGTAGTGGGAGTGCGCGCAAGGCGATTGAGGTCGAGAGTTTCGCTACCTAACATCGCAATACAGTAAGTTGCTGAGTGCACCTATCTCATACTTGTTGGTATAATTCCGTTGCTTCTGAGAAGCGACATGGCGTAGCCGCAGCCCTTCGTCCTCGTCCATGGCGAGCACCTCCTTGAGTCTGTTGTAGCCTCCCGTTAGCCTGAATGCTACGTCCTTACTACGCGACATGACTAAGGTCGCCAGCGGTGTCTGCGCGTTATCGTCTGCCTCGTCTTTGTCTCCCTGGCCCGCACGTGTTGGGTAAAAAGTCTTGATGTCATCTACATTGTCCAACAGCATCAATCACTGCCCATTTGCCTCCTCTTGCAGCCACTTGCTGACCAGCTGCAGCACGTTCACTTTTGGGTCACTTCTCCCTGGCAGCTGCAGCCGGTTTGCGATGTCTCCCTAAGCTTCCTCAAACCGGGCGCGCGTGCTGGCGTGCACCCAGAAGACAAAGGTCTGCGGACTCGCATCGCGGATGCTGTGGGCGTACTGTATGGCGAGCTGCGACTTGCTGCAGTCTGTTAGAGGTACATTGTGTATGAAGTAAGCTTGGCGATGTTATGTGCCCTACCCTCCAAGGCCCACCAGCGCTGCCCGCGCGCCTTGTCCTGCGCACTTATCGCGCACCCACGCGACGATTTCAGGCCGGTCAACAAAGTCGGGGTCCGGCGCAAACGGCACTGTCGAGAAGGGTATGCAGTATGGTCGACGTGTTGTCAGCGTAGCGTCTGTTGGCCGGGACCCCAAGTTGAAGTTCATCGTTCCACCAGGCCCACAATGTGGAGCGGGGATAGCGATATGAGCATCGAAGGGTCCTTGGAACGTGCTCGCCATCGGTCGAGCGAGACAGTGTTTTCGAGTATCCTGCACGGGTGGAGGGGGTGGATTGCATGGAACGCAGAGCGACGTGCAGCTACGCCTGCTGCAAGGATGCCAAGCGCGCCTCAGCCACAACCTTGGACGATTAGCCATCTATACGTAACTTCGCGTTCCACAATCTTTTTACCCCCATTCCAACTTTTCTGGCTAAGGGAACAGCTCACCTCCAGCTGGCCATCTGATCTAATCATCCACCATGCGCCTTTTGCAACGCAACAATAATGGCAGATATGCTTTGATAGAGTTTACAGGCGAGGCTATACCTCGTTACGCCATCTTATCTCACACATGGGGAGCAGACCATGATGAGGTCACTTTGGCAGATCTCGAAAGACATACAGGCACGGATAAGGCAGGCTACAAGAAACTTCAGTTCTGCGCAGACCAGGCTGCCAAGCACGGCTTCCGCTACTTTTGGGTAGACACTTGCTGCATCGATAAGTCGAGCAGCGCAGAGCTCACCGAGGCTATCAACTCCATGTTCCCTTGGTACCGTGGCGCTGCTCGATGCTACGTCTACCTGCCCGACATTTCGATCAACAGTCTCACCAACGGCCCGCCCACCCAGCAAGTCTGGTACCCTGCTTTCCAGCAAAATAGATGGTTCACACGAGGCTGGACGCTGCAGGAGCTAGTAGCCCCCGTATCAGTCGAGTTCTTCTCAGTCGAGGGTCACCAACTTGGTAACAAATACTCGCTGCTGCAAGAGTTACACAGCATTACTGGGATCACTATTCAAGCTCTTCAAGGGAGCCCGCTAGAGAGGTTCAGCGTTTATGAGCGAATGTCGTGGGTAGGGCAACGTAGGACGAAGCGTGAGGAGGACACGGCATACTCGCTGCTAGGCATCTTTGACGTGCACATGCCGCTCATATATGGAGAAGGTCGGAAGAAGGCGTTTGCACGTCTGCAAAGGGAGATTAAACTACAGTCTGACAAAGGGCGTTCTTCACTGCCTCAGAGTGAGATGTCGCTAGACCAAGGCCAGACTACGCACTCATACCATGGAGCTGTATTCAATGGGCCTATTTCAGGTCGTTATATAGTGCCAGGAATGCATGTCATGGGGGGGACTGTCAACTTTGACTTTAGCGAAGGAGGTAATGTCCGTCAATAGTAGGAAGTAGCAGCACAATAGCTTAATTAGTAGTCGTCCAGCCTACTGGTTCGCTAAACCTAAATTATCTATAGGACAATAAGCAGTATAGATACCAGCAGGCTCAATTTAGCAGCTCTTTTGTTATGTAGAAGGTACTCTTTTTACATATACATGCACATATTTAAGTAATAAGTACAAGCTCTAGTCTTTTTTTTCTCTATTTATAGTGTCATGTAAGTTGCTAATTTAGCTTTTGTACATGGCTGTTCTTATAATAATAGGGAGAAGCACTATAGGCAAAACTATCTTTGTGAACACAGGATAGCTGTTGTAGATGCTTCATGTCATTCTCTCTACCACTAAACGTCAAGCATTTAAGCCGCTTAGAGCGTAATTGCGACAACCTTGCCTCCGGTAACAGTTGACCCACTCACCGGCGCAGTGCTGCCTCCCTCAGTGGTTACATACAGTACATTTCGAGCGCCCCATGTCCTCCCAAATGCAGCCGAAGTTGCGCCCGCTACATCGGTCGAATTGACACTACCGGCAGCCACTACCAGGTCGCCATTCAATTGAACATGTGTAACAACGTTGCTCGTCAGTCCAGCAACATACACGCTCCCGTCTTGAGCAACAGCAAAGTCATCACCCCCAACACCTCGTGCGATGATCTCGTACGGCCCCACAGCTTTCCCGGTGGCCAGGTCTATGCGAACGCGGCATACGAGTTCATTCGGGCTGTTGTTGTAGTACACGTAGTCCTTCCAGACTCGGACGCCGTTGATACCAAGAAGCAGGCCCCCAACCTCGCCTGGTGCCATGGTATCATCTTGTAAAGCCACGTCGTAGGTTGAAGTCTTTGTGTCAACGCGCCAGACGAGACCAAGTGAAGAGTCAGCGACAAGAACTATCCCTTTCTTTGCATCCAGAGTCGTTATGCCATTGAGGAAGCCTGCCGTTGCTATGTTCGCGACCTCGGTGGTGCGGTTCCTCTGGCCGTTCTTCAAATCAACCCGCCAGATGCCGCTGCCACCTACAGCCATGAAGACATCGGGCTCCGTCTCTGTGATTCCGGTAACGAGTCCGGCGGTATCGAAGCGGTGAACCAATCTGGTGGAGTTGGATGCAGGCGGCTTGAGAGGGTCGACTTCCCAGATCTCAGGAGGAGTTATCATGGTAACGAGGAGTTTGCCATTCGAGCGTACGGCGATGTTCTCGACCCACGTTCCAAGGGCAAACTCAGCAACGTTGAAAGATTTGGGCGAGGCTGCGTAGGATGCGAATCTGGGCTCGGCTTTGGGATTCGTTGGTAGTCCGAAAGCGACAGAGCCAACAAGACTGGCGAGGAAAAATTTGATGCTGGACATTGTGTACAAAGATGCGTGTTGTGCTGATTACAGCTAAGCAAAAGGCAATGTACTTAAAAATGACGGAGCTGCGTTGAAATCATGACACGCAGCAAGACGCGTATCCGTCCGGCTGACATGGTCGATCCTGAATCCTGCCTCCACCGACAACAATGCGGAGGTTGTCGGTGATTTTCTCTAGACTCATGTACCCCATACTTTGGATGTGGAGATTTGCATCAACCGTCTAGACTCGTGATCGGAGTGATTTGGGACTGCCGGCGCCGAGAGAACCGCCGCATTGATGCTCTAGACTATGATCACTCATACCATAATACCGAGAGAAACCGATTAGAAAGCAATGTCTGGAACAAGCCCAGGTTATTTGATCTGAAAGAAAATTAGACGGAATCAGGGAACTCATGCATTCATTGTTGCTATAATGTACTGCTGTGAGGCCTGCAGCTCAAGCGAACCTGCGTCCAGTTGCCATCGCTTCATTACTCGAATAGGTTTAGCGCGCTGCGCTATCGATGGAATTCCGGGCAGAGATCGGGTTTTACCAGCCCCCTAAAGAAATCATCAACGACGTTGTTCTATCATGATTGGCCCTTTGTCTTCATCTGGTACATCTGCTAACCTGGCCTGCCACGATATTTTGCGCGAGCCGACTCAGTATAGTATGAGTGCTTCGCTATTACTAACTTCTGAATCGGTCTGCCCTTGGTAGCACATGATCTCATTCCATACATCTTTAGCCACGATACTTTCGAGGCTGGGACAGGTGCAACAGTCGGTAGCGGCACAGGAAACTTGCCCAGTGCAGGATTGAGGATATCGAACTTTTCGGCCTTCGTCTGTACTATCTGTGGATATCTGGGCGTGAGCAGCCGCCACCTCCATGTGGGTGATGATCTTGCGCCTCCTGGCGGCGGCACGACTCCGTTCTTTCCTCGCAGCGAAATAATAGCTTGGCCTAATGGGATCGCACCGACACTGATGATCATTTCCCGTGTAGTGGCTGAAAGAACCTGCTCAGCCCCTATGGTTCGCGAGGCTGTGCAAAATCAAACAACTGATACAACCCTTGCCAAACTCGTCCGAACTGCATTATGGTCTCGTAAGCCAATCTCGGCTTTCGGTGTTGTTGAGCATTCGAGTACTCGGGCCAAATAGTGACTAACCGGCAAATCTCGCAGATGTTGCCCGTGCGTTACAGTACGTGCATTCCAGACTAAAGTTACACAGCCATGCTCACATACGTACTCACTCTACGTCTCACCTGGTAGCTGCTACGAAGCGCAAAGAAGCCATCCTGGAAGCCCACACAAGGAAAGGCTAGCAGCGTTTCTTGACTGCGAATTCGCAACATGTTTGGATTTCGAGTGTAAACTCCATGATGATAATGAACGCAGAAGCCGCGAATGGCTCACACTGTTACCGTCATTCCGGACATGGATACCTTGCAGTCATAGGAAACATAATGAGTCTAACTATGTCACAGGTCTACATTTCAAGATGCAGGATGTTAAATGAGCCCCGAACAGACACTGTCACAATGCCAGCCTTGCGTGGACAATTTCCATGGTCTCTGTAGCTGAGATCTTGGTCCGGTATGCACAAGAACTCTATACTCGGACGTCCTTGCAGTGTCGACCTCTTATCGGCTATGATATCGGTGGCAATGTCGTTCAGTACCTCTCTCCCTCTACTACCCTGAACTCGCTGAAGCAATGATCACGTTGGATGCCCCCATTAACTTGTCTTCCTACCACTCATTGACCTCAGCGAAGAAGGGCATGAGTACGCACGCTACACCATCCCCTATCGTACGTACGAATCGGGCCAGCCGAAACAACGTTTCGCCTCTTGTAACACGAATTCGAACCATCACTTACTCCGCGTCAATAACCTCATACCTTGAGGCAGCCCGTCGATGGGAAGAATTTCTGCGACCTGAACTGTCCAGGGTTCACGTTATTGAGACAATGCCAAAGTGCGCTCGCCCAGAAGATTCTGATAATAGAGGGTATGTTTGATAAATATTGACTGAATATCTAGAAAAGCTTACAAGCTAGCAGAAGTGTATTGAATATGCTATTTAGTCAAAGAAGCACCTAATAGAGCTCTTCTCGTCGTTCCACTGGGTGCTACGCAGGTTGGTGTGCCTGCCAGTCCACTCATCAACACGGCCGGAGCAAGACTCGTCGCTTGATGTATTGTTAGTTGCTTTGACTATGGCAGAGGATGTTAGATGCTTACGTGTAGAAGAGGCAGCGGTATCCAAAAGTATCGAAACAGCTCAACTCATCCTTAAGACGAGAAGGAAAATCACCTGGGTTATGTCAGTTTTGTGCAGACTGATGAGGCTCTTGGGCTACACTCACGGCAAGCTCCAGTGGTGATGCCGACGTCTTCGCATTCGCCCTGCAACAAATCATCGCTGCAAAGCGTAACGTAGCCACGCTGGCGGGCAACAAGATTGGTAGGGCTCGCAAGAGCAGTCGCGATGATCGCAGCGGAGGCGAGAATGGCAACGGGTGAAAGCATGTTGATAATTCGATGATATTGGTAGAAGAGCTGGAGTGATGACGAGTTGATTGGTGATGTTGGTGGTTAGCACCTGCAATCACCACGGCTGTTTATGTATCCCTATCGCTCGTGCCTAGAGACTATACAGCTTACGCGTTCATTATTTCGTCTTATTGCGCCGCTTGCAAGTACATTGACACCAAGCCACTATTCATGCTTCAAAATTTAGGTTCCTCGTAGACAGAACCGGATGCCTCGTAATTGAAAGTGGACCGGAAGACTTGAGAACTACAAGGCCGGGTCTAAAAGGTTGGACCATGTCATGAACTAAACAGGAATACCTTACAGATAATCGTTGTTAGACTTGAGAGCTTGACAAAAAATAGGACTATCTCTGCTCGATGCCGGCCTTTCAAGAGTTACAACTGGATCAATGCTACACAGAAGTCTCGTCTCCATCAAGTTTCCGGTTCCCTCAATGAGAGTTGAAACACTGATTTGAGATGTACATAGGCTTACCATAATAAAGTGAGGGTAATTTGTTTGGTTTTCAAAAGTGCGGTCTCATTCTTTCTCCGAGCCAAGGCACCGAAAGTCTAGGTGGTTGATACATCTAGCACTGATCAGCATAAACAATAAGACCGACATAGTGACTTCGTGGTTGTGAGCGATTTACTGTACTCCGGTGCCTTGCGCTTAATTTCAATTCAGATCTGACAGGACTTGTAGTAAAGCTATAAGTATGTAGCTTGCTGCGTAGGAAGACCAACAACAGCGTCTTACCAGTTCACTATCATACTTCTGCACACCATGATGCTCTCTCAGGTCTGCTTCACCGTATACAATTCACAAGTTCTCGCTCACACATTCAGGTCCACACGTTCATCTCATTCGCCTTTTTGGCGTCCTCTGTTACTGCCTCGCCCCTCGATATTGTCGAGCGTCAGGCAGCAAGTGGTACTACCTGTCGAGGAGTTACTTACTCTGCGAATGATGTTACGCGCTGCGAGAACCGGGCTTGTGCGATGTGGGATAACAATCAGCAACAATACTCCTGGCAAGGTCGACCTCGGTATCCTGGACCCTTTCGGAACAACGAAGGAATCCAGCTCAGAGGGTTGCGCGGCGATTTTATCGAGTTTCCTTTGTTTCGAGGATCAACTTACGCAGGAGGTATTGTCTTGCTTCCTCCTGTCGTTTTACTCTTAAGTCCTTTGAAAGGGCCATGGCTAACCGGTAATTTTAAGGAGACCCAGGACCGGCACGGTGCATTGTTGAGGAGGGTTCTTGCAATACCGCTGGTCAGATCGTTCATCCTGCTGGCAATCCTTCGAGGTTTGTTACATGCACTGGAACTTCGTAGACATTCAGAAATGGTCGAACACTCGAGAAAGTCTGATGAGTAGGAATTGATATAGTCTAACTGTCGAATCGCTTGCTTTCATTACCATTAGCGCATATCCTTGACTTCCCAACACCATTCGGACCTAGTAAAAGAAGTTATTGCTCAAAGTCAAGTCATAGGTGAGTATCTAGTCAGGGTATAATCTTCCATACTACACAAGCTTGTTTTAAATTTATATTGTTGTCATAAGAGGAAATGCTAATACTTCAACTACCATGTAGTAAGCATGGGCATCAATTTCGAATTGGGGTTTTCCTTGATTGATCACTGCATTAGCAGAGACAAATGTTCATCGTTTCGAGACTTATCTTTTTATGTGCTTAAATCCAGGTATTCGGTGCACAGACTTGGTATGACACAGCCTCATCCTTGCGCCAAGTGCCTCGTGGCTCCGGACCTTCCGGCACTACACAGCTACAAATAGTCTCAAATTCCTGATTGTTTACGACCAAAGTCTTGTCAATAACACCTGATTTTGTTTGGCGCTCTACATCTTGGTCTCGCTGGAAGATACTGTGAAGCTAGGACTTTCTGAAGCACCTCATATTCCTCAACACCGTTCAGCAAGATGAACAATACCCACGACGAGTAGCCCAAGGGCATGATCACAAGAGTCCTGGACACTGCGAGACAGCAATACGAGATCTCCGAGACACAAAACGAACCTGAGGCACCAAGCGACAGTACCAGTGCGTACCACTCACTAGTCGAAGACTATATCGCAGGAGCTTCCGATCTCGCGAGCACCATGCAAAAGATATCCAGCTCACTTGACGAGCCCAATGCATTTGGGTCCAAATCTCGAGGAGGCTATATCCAAGACCTGTGGTACGCGCTTCTGCACTCTGCAAAACACGTCTCTTTTCGCGACGCTCGAAGACACAACAGACTCGTAGACCTTGCCAAAGCCATTGGGAACAGTCGTTTCACGGGAGTTGTATCATCTGGCGATGTGGCACTAGAATTAGAGTTACTCGGGATGTGCTCCCGCGAGGAATACAATAACCAGCCTGGATTCGACGTGGGTTTCCTTGCTCAACAAATCAATGCTTGGACAAATTTGAATTACTTCTGGGCATTGGTCAAGAATGAGGATCTCATGCCCTACATGTACGACATATGGGCTCTACGGGAGGCACTGGAGCATGACCACGTTGATGATGGACCAGGTGGCACGCATCAACATGCGTCCGCCGTCCAAAAGTACGACGCGTACGTTCCAGCGGCTGCGGCGTGGATTTTCGGAGAGGGCAAGAAGCTATATCTCACGGAGATGGACCTCATTCGAGAAGACTCTAGCGAGGGAAACCCAGGGAGGGGAGGGAACATGTGGAAAGGAAGGGCAGAATACAGCAAAGAGCGATGGGCTTTCTGGAAGCACAGGTTCCAAGAGATTAGTGAGAAGTCAGGGATAAGAGAAGGAACAAGGGACATTGCGAAAGAAGCCGTGGAAGCGATGAATCAAGCTGAGAGGTAAAGAGAACGTTCGAGGAAAGCGTTCCTAAGCTTAGCTGTATAGTTCTGCAATTCCAGTAAGAGGATGAGCAAAGAAGTTAACCCCACATTCGGCGCTGCAACAGTGTAGACGGGACCCTGGGTTAAATGGGCCGGTGGAAGTCGCCTTGAACGAATCAACCACGAGCGGACCTGCAGACTAGCATTGGTTTCATCAGGTATATCACTTCAGGAGTGTACAAGACACCGAGTCATCGGCAAAACGCCACCACACCATGGCTTCAGTAGGATCCGAGTTGGACGAGCTTACCCCGCCGCGAGACCGCGATATTAGACAAGTGGGGACAAGAAATCGGTAAGAATGTGCGCTAAAAGCTAATTTGTCCGAACCTGTTCGACAAATCGGTGAGTCTTGGGTCGACTTGGCTGACGGCTTGCACTTCGGTGCTCCATTGTGTGTTTCTGTGCAGACATGCTTCGCACATTTACTGTGCAACGTGAGCAATGCATGGTGATGGTGGCAAATTCTTTGATGTACTCAGAACGTGAGCAGTAACAAATATCGCTACGCCGGATTTGGTCACATGCTGCAGCTTTCGTAGCTCATGCCACAACAGTCAGATGCGCGCTTAGCTGAGGAGCGCAGGCAGTTGTGCGGTGGCGCTGTTGAAGACCAACACTCAATCGCGGCTCGAGCTGTGCACATCTCAGCCACATGTGTGCATCCTATCGAACGCTTATCAAAATGATCAAGGAGAAGGCGTGCCAAGTCCACCATCAGAAATTGGTCCAACAACAGAAAATGTGTTGAAAATGTTCGAAGGAAGAGATCCTTTGGAATGGTATTTTCGCGGTCACTGTGTGCGAGAAGTTCTGCCAGCAGAAAAAGGTCCATGCTACTGCCTGGGATCGTTGCCATGTCTACGAACGCTCTGGGACAAGAATTGGTACTACCGCAATCTTAAGAGACAACATTTTGACATTGGAGACTCTTCGTTCGGGTGAGATGAGACAGACGACATCTTCTGATACTGATAGTCAACGAAGTTTGTCACTCGTGCCGAAATCTGCAATTTTATTCCTCTAGCATTGCCCATCCTTACGCGTATAGCTGTCCTGGAGCAGGTTGTACGACCTCTAGGCTCGAGAAACCACAGTGTGGCATCGCAAAATAGTTTTGATCGCCTTGCGACATGAATGCACCCCACCTCAATGGCATCTCCCAGGGCACATGCTCATACGGTCGCGCGTAGCAAGATGCGGCGATGGCGGCGCTACACGATCCGACCACAGGCGCAGGTTTCAGCTTCTTCCTGCCCAGCACAAACAGGCCGATTGTCAATGTGACGGCGACAACCAGGGACAACAGGATGCCCAGCGGGGAATAAGAGAGGGTGATGAAGTCTCTCCCGCAAGACCCATCAAAGAGATTGCCGTTCGGTGTCACATACGCATCTCCCGTCGACCCCTCTCTCCAGTGTGAGCAATATCCATCACTGCTATGCTCACCATACATGTTGTACAACTCCACGGAAACAACAAAGAGGCTTTGCGAGGCCAACCAGTGCAGGAGCGTTGAGAACCCCAGTAGTGGTAAAGCATAGCGATACGGAAGCTGTAGGAAATAGGTACTGCGTTGTTGGCCTTGACGTGTAGTTGAAACGCGCAGGGGCTTGTACTGTGTGAAGAACCCTGACCATTCGTGTGCAAGAAGCATCGAAGTGATCGTCGCGTTGAAGGAGAAGTAAATCAGGGAAATGACGACCTGAGGACTGTTGGCTATTATGACGTTCTGGAACACTCCAGAGAGGCCAGACGATGCGGTGCCACTTTGAACAATCGTGCGTGCATCGACGCTACCCAGGCCAATGCCAAGAACACTCCCTAGGCTTTTAGTGCCTTGAATGGAGATATAGGCGTAAAAGAAAAGGAATACCAGAACCGCGATGCCTGTTGTCAACCTAGCGCACAGTCAGCGATTATCTCAATCAGTGCGAACGAATACTGACGCAAGACGGACAGTCCATCGCTTTCCCTTCTTCACTGCTGTAGACCACGCGCGTGAGTTCACAGTGAAGGCTCTTGGTTGTTGCCGTACCGGCCAGTCTTTGCCTGCAGTGTGAATTCCTTGCTGAGATACAAGGCACATGTTGCGTGCTGTTGCATCGGGCTCGCGAAGGAAGGACGCTACGGCATCGCCGACCGTTAGCATCGGATCGTTGCGAAGCGTGAAGATGCCCAACAAGAACGCGACAATCTTCAGTGCATTGAACGCAATGACTATCATCATCAGATGGACGCTGAAGTTCAATTTGCATTTCTGGCCTGTGCGTTCACTGAGGCAACTTCGCACTGGATGACCAAGAAACGGTGTCCATATTGAAGGGTCGGCCTCGAGTTGAGGCAAGAATCGATATGCTTCCTGCTCAAAGCATCCGCCAGCCTCTCCCCCAAATTGTCGGTAAACCCACTTTGTGCCTGTTCCCGCTGAGCAGGAACCGCTACGTTCAATGAGGTTGTAACTCCCATAAGCCTCGTCTACTTCCATGACGCCCTCGTCAACAACAAGAAATACATTGCCCCTCGTTGATTGAAAGGTGGCACTATAAGCCTTGATGCATTCGAGGGGGGTAAGTACGTCGAGTCGGCCGGCGTCGAAAGCCTCCGCGTACAGTTGGCCGTTGAGATACGGGTTGCTGTGGGTTTCGGCCGAATTCGTTGTGTTCTGTGAGCCTCTGAATGAGCCCGATTCTATTGCAGCCTTCGCCTCTGGACCGAATTGAACGACGGCATACGTCTGGGCGGAAGTCGACATGAAAACTACCGAGTTGTAACTATTGAGCGTCAGCGCCTGTGCTAACGAGCTTAGTCAACGCACTGTTTACCAGAGATGTAATGGGAACGAAGACAGCCCTAGAATCCACCAGCAAAGCTTCTTGCGCATTCCAAAATTGAATGATACAACATTACGCAGACTAGGGATGCCAACATCGAGCCAGCTTCCTTTGCGATGTGCTTTTTCTACTTCGGACCGAGTTGGAGCTGAAAGACATTGCATGCAATAGTTGCTTGCAGCCAATATTCCAGAGCTCAAGATGTTGATGACTAGATGAACGCCAATGTTTGCCTGTTTGGTGGCATCGCAGGATGCTTCGTAGAGGATACCGACCCCGTCCGTCGTACCTTTCGTTCGCAGTGCCCACACTAGGAAGCCGGTGTTCACGCCGAGTACTGCACATCCTAGTAGTACAAAAAGGTATAAGCTGGTTCGCCATTTCTGTCTTTTCTGTCGCCGTTTGGCGGCCTCGGCAATCTGATGTCCGTCATTCGCCAGGAATGGCTGCAGCTGTATATCCGGTCGCTTCAAAAGATGTGCTTGGTACATGTCGAAACCAGAGGAAAACAAAAAGGCAGACCAACGTGCAATCCAGCGAGAGAGAACATGAAGACTCGCGCGCCATCACGCGGAGTCTGCAGAGCCTCCATGCCCGTGGGTTCCAAGCTGGACAGCCTTTCGTCCTGGCGTGCGGCTGAGAGGCACGAGCGTGCATGAAGCCTCGCAGTTGGACGTGATTTGCGCCACGAAACTTTGCTCGCTTGTTATTTCCCAAAGAGCTTTGCGCGCCGAGGTAGTTCGGTGCCGGGGTCGACCGAGAACTCAGTTCAGGACCGTCTTGTCCAGACCTTCACGGTTGCAATTGATAGCTCATCAACTCTGTGACTCGAGGGCAGTCCTAAGAATGTTGTAACGAGCGCAAGCTTGCACAGCTGAGGCCAATCGCCCGAGTTGTCGAGAATCAAGGGGTCAATTGAATATTGGGTGGAGCTCGAAAAGAGCCGAGCCTAGCCTCTTAGGGCTTAGTCCATGCCATTGCTTTTCTTCGGGTCTGCCAGCCACAGTGTCCGTCGTACTGGTCGAGATAAGATGGTACAAGACAAATGATCGACGGATTTGCGACTTGGGTGACGGATGTTGGGGGCTCATTTTTGGTGCCAAGGTGCACATGATCTGCTGTCCCGCAATGTCAGGCGGCTCGGAGCGAAGTTCACCCGCGCGAAGTTTCTCCACCCGCTGTCCCGCAACGCTTTCCCTAGTCACACTATCGGTTTAATAGCAGCTGCTGTCTTCGCGATCGCCAAAGCGGACGCGTCGTCAGACCAAGTGACTCTGTAGCGCTCCGCGCCGGAAGAACTACGCGCCTGTCTGCTGTGGTTCTATGAAGTTCTGATAAAAAAGTAGAGACAAGAGGTTGATTTTCTATACCTACAATTAGATAATTGTAATGGTACTAGGACTTACGTCGTGAAACAGAGAGCCTTTGCATTCTGCCTTAGCTATACCAACGCCTATTCTCCGAAAAGTGTCTTCTGTGCCTAGACATTCACGAAGCACGAGAAACCAGGTATGCGGTCCCATCATCCTTTCACAGACTCCGTTCACTCCTCTGACGAATCTGCCGGTATGCCCCCTTAGCCTAATAGTTAAAAACAGTAGATCGGGGGGACTGTTTCGTCTGATGATACGCCGAGATGCTCAATCCCGCCCTCATCACGACGTTGACCTTCGCTCCAAGGGTGAACTGGAGATTCCGGCTTTCCATCTACCTTGTGCACAGTAGAGGCAAGCGGCTTATCCAGGAACACTTCAGCACCAAGCAGGTCTCTGATGTGTAGGCCCGTTGACAAAAGAGTGGGGTCTACCGTTACCATAGGACCGGTGAGTACTGCGTGCGCAGAGGATATTGGGCCGGTAGGATCATCCGGGAGACAGGGATCGCAGACAACGGCAATGACTATGCTCTTGTCTTCTTGAGTAGCGCTGTATTTCCACCGCAAGACCAGTTCCCAATATGTGTACTCGACGGGTTCATGCACGGATGCTCACGACCAAGACGGGGCACGATAATCGGAAGATCGAAGGTGCTTAGCGCGATTGTGAGGCTTTGGGTTGGGACGCTGCACTCGCCACGTGAGATTAGTCAAAAACTCTGATTTCTAGAGCCCCGCAAAGTACTTTTCTGAGATGCCGTCTGCCTCACGGTTGGCTTGAGCAATGATCTAAGCCAATCCGGACAGTGCAGTCAACTTATCTGTTGGCTGCGTCAAGTGTCTCCTCGTGTATTCGAAACCACAGACCCTGAACGAGAGCAGTAGAGGGTCTTCGCAAAATGCAAAGATCAGGCAGAGGTGTCCGGCGTAGGTTTTGACGGACACCTGACACCTGGAGTAAGCCGTTGAAATGTCACAAGTCAAGTCTATTGATTTCCCAAGCTGCCGAATCGCCTGTCAGCAATTGTTCCCTCCCCGGATTGACGTCTCTCCTGCACGCCGGGTACTGGCAGCCTTCACCGGGCCCAAAGCCTCAGTGTTCCAACGACGAAGAGTGATACTCAATGTGTGGACGGAGATGTGTCGCGTAAGAAGCATCGCGAGTCTGGGGCAAGGGGGCGTCGGGACGCGGGACGGAGAATGATGTAGCTTCCATTGCAGCACTAGGCTTGAGACGTCTCAGGCAGTGAATTGCGATGCTTAATACGGCTACTAGCAGTAACTCTAGCCAGTATACAAAACCCGACGCAACAAAAGTCCATGAGTTCTGCGCTTTGCCAAATGAGACGGATGGCTCCCAACAGCAATCGCATGCAACAGCTTCTCGTTCGTCAGGCTAGTCTCTCCACGCAATCAACCTGGCCATCACTTGACCTAGCACCCAACTGCGTTTCCATATCTTTGAGCTCATCTTCAGCCCAGGCCTGTACCTCGTCGTCTATCCGCGAACTACAGCTGCACGTAGGGTGATAGAGATCGCAAACCGTACCGCCCAGCGTATCTGTATGTTCGCAAGGACGGTTTGATCTGCAATCGGAGTTGAGGCATATCTCATATGGCTCGTGAGACGCTTTAGGCACACAGGTGGCGAAAAGCTTTGTCAGCGAACGTGAGAACACGGAAACCTTGCTGGCCTTGTGTATCTTGGTGGTAGGTGTGCGGAGTCCTTCGATCGTGGCGTCGTTCTCTGGCTTGCCGCTCCTTGAGGTGGGCGACACTGGAGTAGCTCGTGTGTATTTTTGCTTAATCTTCTCCTTATGACTGCGAACGGCGGACATCTTGAGGTTTTAGAGGCCGAGTTGTCTACTTACAATGTTAGTATGTCCACCAAACCTGCTCTCCGAGTACAGACCGTTGTAAAAGTCGCAAAGTCCTTGAAATTGGTCGATTAAAGCACGGCTAAGTTCGGTGTGTGAGATATGCAGACGTACGGAAGCGTCAGACGATGTGGTGAACAAAGTGTGTGTCATCAGTGGTGGTTGTAAGAGCCTATCTCCTCAATCAATAGGGAAAGAGTACGTGCGACTCTTCACCGCTCGTGTAAGTGAATGTGAAGGGAAGAAACTCGGTAGTTCCAGACTGCACTAAGGAACACAGCGAAGCACGTGCCGCTGTGAAAGAGCGCTATCGTCCTTGAAGTACACTTCCACAGTGATTGACCTAATGGTCAGCCTGGACAGCCATTTAGGGTCTTGAGCCGCTCTGTTGAAGGATGCGCGTATGGCCGAAAGTGACGGAACGAAAAGCGGCTCTATTACAGGTCTATCTCAGTCTGGACGGCAGCTGGATCATCGGAGTCGGTTTGAGTGCGCATGTGTCCGCATCTGTACGCGCGGCTGCGGCTGCAGCTGCTCAAGTATTGGGCAAAGTCGCGAGGGCGTGGCTCCAGATGTATTTTTTCCGTCACACGGTGAGTTTGGCGTGTTCCCATGAAGGCCAGAGCAGAGTCCATTCGAAGCCAGCTTCATTCTATTAGAGATGCAAGCACCCTGCCATCGCATCTTGTTACGAAAGTTCGACTTGTGATGTGCCTATTTGGTTTGCGATGGCGGTTTAAATAAAGCTAAACCGCTACAGATTTCCGAGGGAGATGTTGGCCTTCGTGGGCAGGGAACATTTGTTGCCTGAGCTGTTTCCCCGAACGCCCGCGTGAGCCTGATAAAGAGAGGCCGAAAGATTCAGAGCCATGTTAGCGCAGCCATATCTCAACAAAAACATGTGCCTTCAAACTGATACTACCCATGATTTCACAAGGCGACCGGAAACCTTCAGAGCCTTCTCGCCGCAACTTGTATGCGTTCCTGGTATGGCACAAACCTGGCATTACTGGTTACGTACATGTGTCCTTGATCAGAGCGGTAGGAGATTGCATTGCCTCTTCCATGCGAGGTGAGGCTAAGGCTACTGATGCCTTTCTTTGTGATGGCAGCTTCACAATATATGTCATTTGCTCAGAGTCGTCTTATGCAAAATTGACTACACACCTTATGATAACAGGAAAGCTCATCTCTGCAGAAACCTGCATTCGCCCATTTACGATCACTTGGGCATTTGTACTTCAGTCTTGATAGGCCAGCCCACATCCTTTCCAAGCGCTAAAATCTATGGATGTCTCAGGATATTGTCGTAGCACCAGCCAACAGCGAAGAATTTCCAGATCGATCTTGATAGTTTCGACACGCCGCGAACTCAGTACGGCCGGGGAATCTAAGACAATTGTCAGAAGCGTCAAACTAATTTCCAGACATTTCAATGGGTGTCTCAAGATATTGGGTGACGTCGTATTCGCACCATGGACGCACTCCGGATGTGCAAAAAGGCGTCAAGATTACACAATGTAGCCTATCTCAGGCCTTAACTGCACGGCGGCCGAGTCTATTCATTCAAACATCTGCCATTGTCTCCAAGATGAAATCCTTCGCTATTAGTACCTGAGAGTCATGAACTCAGATAATCAGTCTAAGGTCTAGCAGAGCTCGCCAAAAACTGTTAAGACAATGCAGAAGCCACCTCGTGTTAGAAAGGTTTCTGACCTCTGTATGCCAGCGGGAGGAGAACTTTCAGAGAGTTGGCAGCGCTACGGATAAAGCTATCAATACGCCATAGTGCATCCATACACTGGTAGTGATCGTTTCTAAGCTAGTTTAAGTTTATGGGAGTTAAAGATCTAGAGCTATCAAAAGAATAATGGAACATACAAGTACAGTATCCTTTAATTTTCTACCTAGCGTTAGGACCTACGGGATCGGGCATTACGAGAAGATTCCAACGCAATAGAGAAATAGTGCTGTTAGCTACAAGGTCCTTAACAGACAAGGAGACTGTTTGATGCCTTGTAGGAACAGTCCTGTAGCGACTATATATACAAAGCCTAATCTCCGGGGTCTCTTCTGGACACTCTGGCGTCGTCTAGCCTATTGGGCTGAAACAGCTCTATAGTATCACATAGTGCAAGTATATTTAGCACTAGAGAAATTAGTACATTAGCAATAGATCGAGTTTTAGGCTCCTTACGCATTAATATACTATTTACATATCTGTCAGTTCTTTGTTTCGTTGAAAAGCCGCACTTTAAAACTTACACCGCCGCTGCAACTGTCCTGGACATACAGGTCATTCCTTGTAGGGTTTGAGCAAACTCTTTCGACAGGAAACCTAGAGTCACGGCCGTCTCCGCACTGTCTAGATGTTATGACTTGAATGTCTTTTCATTGGCCTAGAAGCTTACGCAGTAGGAGTGGGGCTACGACTAGTTAGTATGATGGTCTTTTGCGGTATATCATCCTGCTGCTTACATATGAGCTGTGGCACACGGTGTTCGCTGGCAAACCCCATCCATGATTACACCAGGAAGCCTGGGCAGAGACGGCAAAGGCCAGGAGAAATGAGGTGACGAGCTTCATGTCTAGTTGTCAAAGATGCGATGATTGGTACTGAAGTATTCAATGGTATACTGTCGAGATAACTACACCGTGATAAAATGCACGCATATATGTATCTAATGCTAGCTGATGCGCACGGAGGCTCTTTCGTGCCAGCAAGAAGCGGTAACTCGCTAGCAACTCTAGTCGACAGGGGTATAGATTACATACTAATCAGAGTAAAAGGTACAGCGCGCGTCAGTTTACCCTATTAAATTAGTAGAACAGTGGTGAGCTCTTGCGGTGCCGCAGTGTGTGGGCCGTAGATTCAATCCTACCATAGTAGATCATTCCCTTGCGGGGTTGGAGTAGCCTCAAAGCCGCTATGGCTATGCTCTATAGCCGACATCCCTAGTCCACTGTTACCGCATCCTCGCGTGGCAGTGATCTGTATATAGTTTCTCTCCAAACTTCTCTCTATTGTCTGTGTGAACAAAAGCGTTGCGGCGATATTCGCGGAAGTGGCTTGGGTTTCTAGGAAATGAAGGACGCAGACTACTGCGATGGATATCTTAGGACGCGCAAGATGTTGAGCATCAGTGAGTTCGGGCGTACAACTTAGTCCATAACTGAGGGCCTATTTCGGGCTATGCGCGGCAAGTACCACCGAACCGTTTGCCGGTGAGTCTCACATAGTGCCAGTGCTCGCCGCTGTGACCAAGGCCTGCTTTGCAGGTATGTTCGAGCAGGCTTTTGGGGACTCAATGGACCCTCAGAAAAAGTGAAGGCACGGGTACGGATGCGACGGGCCGTCGCTCGACGCACTCAGATGATGTTGCGCCGTAGTGGTCGAGCTTATCACGAAGTGGTTTCATGTCGATGTGAGAGAGCAGAGATCCAACAATGAACAGTTCGAGGGTGGATTTAGGCTGAGCATAGAGACGAGCGAGGTCTAACTATACTTGTCCGGTGAGCGTGCTATCTGGTGAGCGTACTCTTGTCGTCTGCAGGCAAGGCGTCGTCATCTTTCAGGTACGGGGCTAAGATTTTTCCAAGACGTGTTTCAGAGACACCGGCATGCGCAACATGGGCAGGCAGTGTGGCTCAGTCGGAGACAACGAGACCGCATGGCGCCGCAGAACCTGGGGGTATGTCCAAGCTTTTGCAGTCAGAAGCGCGATGGTGGGTTGTCGGCTTGTCGGCTTGTCCAGTGTAGACAACTCCAAGACGGAGGTCGGCGTTTCAATTCTTGGCAACGAACATCGCAATACGCCTTTTGCAAGTCTCTAGTTACAACATTTGCCAAAGTACGGGTAGAATACAATTACCTAAGTGAAACGTAAGTCGTGCGCGACACATTCTGCGCACTACGTCAGCTGTCTGGCTTTTGCGATGTGCTTAAGTCTTCTATTGACTAGCCAGGTACATTTCACGGGAAGGGCGTTTTTGGTGGTGTGCATCACACTAACGTGTACATGGACGCGCACGGACACGGTATGGGCTCGGGGCTTCTTAAGATTATGTCCATCAAAGCGGTGTGTACTCAAAACATGCGGTTGTAAGCTTTCCAGTCCCTCATATAACCCGAACCGCCACGTAGCACTGGATCGTCCCAGTCCTGATCAACGATCCTTCCAGCGTCCTTCAACTCTTTCGATTTCCACCGATCTGGATCTATAGAGTGCACCAAGCGCAACATCACCTTTAGCGCCAATTTGTGAGGTCAGAGGCCTTCGGCTTCTCTCTTGATCTTACGTTTCGCCAACGTCCAGTGTTGAATCCCTTGCCCGCCGAGTGTTAGCGATCGAGACCAAATGACTGTAGCTGAAGGGGACCGTAATCATGACCGTCCAGTTTCTTCCGGAGTGAGCAAGGGCACTGTATTTGTAAAGCTTGTGGACCACGCAAGACTGCCTTAACAACCTGTTTCGTGGCTTTCTCCTACATGCAGGGTGTGCGAGTTCTATCGACGAAGGGCAGTCCCAACCTCGTCATTGTGGTAGTAATGTTGTGCAGTGTTTCTCCAAACTCCGCGGTGCGACAGTATATATTCTCCCAGAATGGGCTAACTTTAGACTAGGCATAGTCAAGAACCGAGTAAGCACAGTCAGTGATTTCCCTTCCCTTGCTACGACCGTCAGCAAGTCGTGTTTCTTCGCAAGCTTTTGAACAATGGCTATGGCTGCGATCGAACCCTACTTCCGGCCACGAGTAGCTGCGACTAGATAGTCTGGCCGCTGGATCGAACGGCTCAGAAGCCGTGTAGATGTGGCACCATGGACAGCTTCTTCGGCGTCAGAACGAGTGTCAAGAGCGTCGCGAGTCTGGTCAGAAGCAGGAGAAGAGCCCTGGGCATTCGATCTCGATCCTGTTACCCTATATTGAACCCACGAGATGAAGAGACTTGAGGTTGTTGAAGTCTTTCTGCTGTTTAGAGGATACAGCCGCCAAGAGTGATGTGATTGCTTCGATAGATAGCGAATTAAGGGCTCACATACGATTGATGGGGTTCTAGTTGTCCTGCCCAAAGCCTTGTCCGGGTCGAAATGCTGGCCTTTTGGTGGTGCGGCGTTCTCCTGAGGTTCCTGCCACAAGGTGCATGTCGGAATGCTGACTTATCGTATTTGGCCATCCGAATCGGTCTAGGAGATGTTGCCATTTTTTTAAGACGCGACCACACATTCGGCTGGCTCAGACGTGGATTTGAAAAATTTCGAACAGATGTGCACTCTGGCCCGATCACAACGTCATCCCATGTCTATACAGATCCTGTCGGACACTTATGTGCTTTATTGTGTCTGTAATCTCGTTGAGTATGTGACGTGCTTTTATCGTCGTTCCGTGAATGCTAGACCAAACTGCATGTTCGTGTACTGAAACAAGTCCATCCGCAATTGCATACTTAATTTCAATTGAAACAAAAACTCGGAGCCTCTCTATGAACTTCCTGGAGTCCTTCGCGATATGCTCAGACGTAATGCTGCTGTGGACGCCGACACTTCCATGCACTTTCTGCGTGTTTCTTGGACGCTGATCGGGTGCTCTGGTCAATCGCACAACCCTGTTATAAAGTGCTGGTTCGCTCGAAGAACGCTCTTGGAGTTTTGGCAGAAGGTTGAACTCCAGCCAGTGGTGGGAGGACGGTGGCAAGGCGTATTGCTAAGAGGTTGTGCCATGTTTTGCTGTTAAGGGCATGCCCATGAAGCGGAGGTCGATTGATGTCTTTCTGATCACAAACCTCTAAAGCGATTGTTCCGGGACTGCACGCGTGACTGCTCGTGAGTGACGCTTCCGCCACTTGTCTGTCTGTGCCATGAAGGGGCAGGTGGTGGATCCAAAATATGATATCTCCGAACATCAATCCTCAGCCAACAAGGCACAACTAGCCCGCCATCGTGGTTGTATCTGGACTACAAAGGCTTGATACATATCGGACAAGCACGCTCAGTCGCGTTAACAAGGTGTGGCACCGACTGGAGCGCAAGAACCAGACGCAACGATTTTATCTGAAGTAGACGAGACAAATTGCTACAATGCGGTATGAATCCAGAAGCTGCCTTCGCACTAAAGGCTCCAGCTTTCCATCGATCATGTCGGGCCTACGCCGACGCACTCTTTCCCCGTCAGGCCTATCGCACGAACTTTTGAAAACCCGGCCCTCACGCAAGTGCTCGTTTACGCCTCGTCCAATACGAACAACATCGTTTCAACCTTGGATAACGAGGTCTGAGTCCGGCGTGTTGTCGTGGACCACTGCTTTGGCTGGGAGACTGTGATCACAGAGGCAAGAGTTGCATGCAGCAACTGAAACGTTTGAGTGTCTGCACATCCGTAAAGCGTCAAGACTTTGCGGCAATACTACGAGCTCCAGATTGAGTGACGGTTGGACGCCGGTGTGGATGCTGCAGGTGCCGGCTTGAGCCTTGTTGAATTTAATCAAGACTTTCCCCGGCAGATTGCCGAACAAAAATGTTCACCACGTCCGCCATGCTCGAAAGCTGAGAGGCGTGTTTGGAGACATTACGGATACTGAGTCAAGCAAAGACTGAGCCTTCGACTCACCGCAACGCCCACACCTCGCCTAGCGTAACGGAATTGACTACTCAGCCCATGCCCCCAGTAATCGTTCATTCGTTACGGTGTCTGCAATCCTCCACTGGTAGCGTGTTACCATAGCGAGACTTCTCCAACCTCTAGTTGCTCCCACACTGTTGAAGGCACACGGAAGCTTGTTCGATGTTCATCGCCGGAGGCTTCAAGGTATTGCCGCAGCAGTACTCTGAGTATGGTAAATCCAGTGATAATCTCCTGTTGCATGGTGAAGGAGGTTGAGCACGTTGGTGGAATGTCTGAACCCGTGACGAGGTGCTGGGCGTCCCTGATGCAGATGGTGATTGCCTTCGAATGATGACTCAAGAGGGGCGCTGCTCGAGAGGAGGCTGGATGATTGAAAATGGCACATCCCCTTCCTTTCATCTGATTGCTCGTGCTGAGAAGGACTGAGACATCCGTCGACGTTGCTGGTTATACCCCTGCTGCTAAAGGCCACCAAGGAAGCCGCTCAACGTCACCAGGACCATAGACTAGCGCTAGTTCTCGCCCAAAACTTCAAAGACGCCAACCGCTCACCTGGCGTCTTGTCCATTGGCGTGCATCTTTTGCCGAGAATTTTATTAGTGGGCTTTGTCGTTGTACAGTCTCATGATTTATGTCCTCTCTCCCGCAGTCTACTTTGCGTGTGACATCAATCGTATATGATTAGAGTAGCTCCGTTTAGGTCAACCTGTGGGTGTTAGTCTGGATTTTTGAGTTGCGGCTGAACAGCCAAGTCCACATGTTATGGATACCGTAGCACCCCCGCTTCAGCCCAGCCGGCCTTATCTCGGTTAGATTGGCTCACGTCCAAGTAGCCTCAATTATAAGAACGCGAAGTGCAATGGGGAATGTTCTACTGAAAACGGTGAAATTCCGTTCCACCCTCTTAGAAGAGATTAGGACCCACATGTGGAGAGGCCGAGGGTTCAGCTAGGCATTGACTGACCCAATTGTCAAGGCATGTTATCTAATACCTGCACTGGTACTGCTGCTTGACTTTGGCTGGCCCGCATAGAAAAGCGCACTGCGATTTTCGAGGATGAAAGTGATCAGAGGTGCGCGTTACGGCTCGATTCTGTAACCTTTTGGCATGATATTTCCATCTTGGGCTTGCTGATGCCAATGGGATCGGTCTTATCATTGTTGGCAGTGATCTGACTCTGGTTCTGCTCGTACATGCTGTTGTGTAGAGGCCCGAGGTCAATATGGGTTGCCAAGTTGAAAATCGCCAATCGTTGATCGAGAAGGACTCCTCATACGTCAGTACGTTCGCGCTTCAACTTACGAGACTTACTGGATTGGGGTCCAAGTAGTAGCCCCCGCACATTGTCATATCAGCTAAAGCAAACTCGGCTGAGTGTCGAAGATACGTTCTGCATTCAATGCTCGACTCAAGTGTGATGCGATTGGAGGGACGGATTCACAGATGGGTTCTGTTGGCTGCGGACTCGAGTGTCTAGACGGTAATCCTCGGGATAAGATCACCACGACTCCAACTATACTGGGCTTCCACTGCGAAGCTTGCAAGCTAGCCTTGGGGCAATCACCTCTGCAAAATCGAGACTCACAGTTCAGATAGAGTGGTCTTCGGCGTTAGCAATGACATTGTTCGCATTTGTGGAGTTCTTCAGAGCGACGACGTTGTTAACATGGGCCAGCACGCGAGAGCCTGATGAATAGAATACAGAGTCCCAATGATGCATCTCTTCGACCGCTTCATGACTACATGTCCTCCTGTGTACGCAAAGCACTCGAATCTGGCCATATGCTTGACTATCCATGGGAGAGCGTGGCTGACGGTGCGTCCGTCGATCCTTCTCAAGTTCGACGGTGACCTCGGATCTGCAGGCTGTTAGTACTTGGTGCAGGAGTGACAGACCGTGGAGGTACTTTAACAGTGGCCGCTCCAATATTCTCATGGTCACAATAAACTGCTACTTCTCTTCATCAACCGTGTGCGGAGTTCGCTACCCTACCGCAGGCAACGAATGTTCCACTCCGTCTTGCCTTGCTCAGGACTGCTGGCGAGTGTGGGGTCTCTGCTAGTGGAGGGCGCTGGGTTGGCCTGACGGGGTGAGTGGCCGCCGTCAACTCGTTGTACAGCTGTATAGCGCCTGCGAGAATGTTCATGGGCAATGCTGACGCTGCTAGACTGCCCTCGTGAGGTGTTGATGCTGCTATGCGGGCCCCGAAACAAATTGCCATCTCCATAGAAGTCTTGGAAGGGGGTGCTGTCCCTATATAAACCTTGGAAGCTGCTGCCGTTACTGGGTAGATCTTCGAAAGGCCGGCCTGCATGTGGCATATCAAAGACGTTGCCTTCACCGGAATTTCCCTGGCGCATATTGCCGTGGTTGCGGGTCTGCCCTGGGCTTCTAATGTTGGGGGTTCTTGACACTGTGTTGCCATAGCCAGGGAACCCAGATGGATTGCTGCTTCCAGTATCTCTTTGAGGGATGGTGTTATCGCTGAGCGTGTTTGTGTGGCTGCTGTGTGCCCCCAAATCCATGTTGCCGTTGCGAGTCATGCCGAACATGTTGATGCTGGCAGTTGGTCCTCGGAAGATGTTGATGGCAGCCGGTCGTTGAGATATGTCGCGATCCACAGGTCCGTGGAAGTCATTACTGTTGCGAAGCCGATATCGAGCAATGTTCCTGCAGCGAAGGAGATCCTGCAAGATTTTGTCGTCGCGAGGCATACCTTCAAGTATGCCGGCCATGTCAGCATCTCCTAGAATGGAACTGTTATCGAGAAATGATGAAGACGTGGTATTGGTGCTGGGCTGTCCTTTGGCCATTCCAGCGAAGTGTTCAAAAAGCTCTTTGCGCGTGGCGTCCATGTCTCGGCGAATCTTCTCTGGGTCCCAGATCGCTTTTCTGGCGTAGTAGTTCCTTGCATTGAACGTCCACCAGGCGTCCCACTCAAGGTCGGTGCACTTGACGTATTGCAGGATTTCGAAGTCCTTCTTGAGCGTTGAGGACAACCAGGCTTGATTCGCCTTGGCCCATTCAATCGTCTCCAGAGAAGGCTGGAAGCACTTTCTGTGAGTCTCTGTTCATAGTCAGAATTGTCATGGGTCTGATGATGGTAATTGCTGCACAGCTACGTACTGATCGGAAGTGCAAGGCACCTGTCGCATTGACCGATTCGCATCTCCCGCTCCAGTTCTGCCTTCTCGCTCTTTTTCTCGGCGTTCTTCTCAACGTTCTTCTTGGCGTTCTCCTCAACGTTCTTCTCGGCGTTCTTATCGCTGTTCTTATCGCTGTCCTTATCGACGGCACACTGCTCATCGACCCCATCGGTGACGGTGGGCCTGAGATCTCGGTCAGCTCGTGGAACCTTTTCCGACATCTCATCGCTGTCGATCTTGCCAGCGGACTTCTGGCTCTCTTCCTCGCTCGTGCTAGTTCTATCGTTGCGACCGAGTGGTGCTTGCTCCTCTGGGCGCTGCTGCTGATCGTCTCTCATGTCCGTGGCCGCGACCAACCTCCGTTTGTGCACACGGGTGAAAGCTTCGTCGACATCTTCTGTCGTGAGCTGAATGACGGTTGGTCGGGGGCAAGGAGCTACACTTAATTAAAGAAGGCCCGAAGCTGACGGTGAGTGTACTTACATGCGTGAGTCAAGGCATGATCGTTTACTCTGGGAACAGGTGGGAGATTGTGTTTCGTGGCTGGAGATGGACCACCACCTGGAACCGTGGGTACGGGGGCGGGCGGTGCTTCACGTAGAGTGGAGTCACCGCAGCCATCGTCGCGGGTGAGGCTGCTAGAGCCCTTGTGAAGTGGTGCTGACATCTTGCCGTGGAAATCTCGTATGTTGGGTAATGGAAAGAGAGGCGCAGAAGAAGCGATTGGAAGTAGAGGTACGGGAGAATATGCCAAGCTTGCAAATGTTTAAGTCACCGTCACTTCAAGATCTGGATGACGGCGACAGGACCGGTGGGCACTGCTTCCGACCAATTGGGCTCTCGTTCACTTTGAACAACTGTAGCCGATCCAAAGGTCCTCAACCGCAGAATAAGCCAGTACGTTGTTGACTCAAACCAATGTATGTAACTGCGCGACTTGGACCCATTCAATAGGCCTGGCTGGTGTGGTAAATGAGGGGTGAAGGCTGGCAACGGCCGCTCCTGGTGCGGTGAGTAGCTCGAGACTTCGAATCGAGTTGCAGTCGAAGTTGGGTACTATCCGACATCGAGATGGCCGTGGACCTTTAAGTCGTGCAAAGAACGCCCAACAGTGTGCCGTCAGTATTCAGGTATCGAACGTGGCTCCTCGCACACCAACTTTCAAAGTCTACGATTGCCCTCTCGCCTTTCTGGACCCATCTGCCGTCTCTTGGTCACAGCTGTTCCATCTTCGTACCGAGAGTTACGGCTGAGCACGTGGTCTTGCTCGATTCGTTGGCCTAGACTACGTCCTGAGAAACAACCCACGTTTCGCTCATGCCTCCTTGTCTTCTGGATGTCAAGCATCGTCTGAGCCTGCTCCTTGGGGGAAGGTTTTCGTGTACGTAGATGAACTCGGTCCGTCCAAGTGGACCTTAGGAACCTCGTGTCGGTTCCGGCAACAGTCGGGCAACGAGCTCTCATTTCCGAAGGCCTAGATTGGGACGAACGACTTGTCGCGGGGTAGTGTTAGCTTGGCGCCTCTTTGAGGGCATGTGTACAAGCTCTATAAGTAGTAAGGCTCTTGGAAAGTAGTTTTAGATAAAGATTAGTTAAATCTAATAAACCTAAGAAAGTTCTATATTCTTTAAGGTAATATACATACTAGGCAACTTAAAATTATCTATATAATTACTATATATAAAGTATTAATATTTTATAGTAATTATTATAGAATTAGCTAGTTAGAAAACAGCTCTAATAAATACTTACTATTAGTTACTAATTATATTGTATATAAATCCTATAATGTTATATAAAATTTAATCTTTATATACTTTAAAATTATAAACTATTAGTACTAAGAATAGTAGTAATAGTGTAGTTAAATATAGAGATTGTTATAATGTTAAGAGAGGTGTGTGCAACGCAAGGAGGCGCTGGCAAAACCTCGGTTACAGTACTGGGACACTAGAACGGGCTAGCGGCAAAGTTAGCGTTCGGCGATTTTTCGCCGGCTGAGCTTCTGTTGCCCCCTGGTGTCTGGATCGTCGCGCCAGCCCTCACTCACGCTGGACCGCTGCACAGCGACTTGCTGAACGCCAATAGCGTAGATGTACCGCGAGTCTAGGTGACGATGAGTACATCAACGCGCACTTGTACGAGGTGTCACACCAAGAAAATTCGGGTAAATCATGTTCCGGAAGTATTGGTCGTGAACTAACGATACAGCAGTGTGCGGGATACCCAAATTGCCAGAGTTGCACGAAGGCGCACAGTGTCTGTGAGCCACATCGACGGCAGAGAAAAAGGGATAGCCTGGAGTGATTCTCGCTCCTTAGCACATTTGAAGCGCAGCACTGACTAGCATCAGAGCATTGAGTTACTACAAGGAAAGGACGACATGGCTTGAAAGTCAGCTGCAACAGATATCTGGCATCAACTATGCCAATGTGGCGACTTGGGCACCACTTCAGCTCCGCGCGGACGGGACTTCTACTTCCACTTTGGAACCTCTCGCAGCGGGAGCTTCACCCCCAGAAGCTTCAGCTCCACCATTCGGGCGCGAACGTCTGCAAAATGTATCGACAGAACCCACACCCGATGCTAGTATTGTTGCTCTCAACGCTACTGGTGATGCAAGATACCTTGGTCCATCGAGTGGCATCTTCTTCGCTTTGTATGCAGACGCTTACTCCCAGCTGTCTGGCGTTCGTGGTGGACGGCACAGAGGCGCAAATCAGAGTCCGGAAGACCATGGAACAGGGACCTACATAGAAGAGGCGCCACGTGCTATTGACTCAGACGGCGCAACCCAACTTGCACAAATGTTCTGCACGTGGATTCTACCCTTGTATCCCGTTTTCAGCTCCGATGACATCTACTCAATGGTAGTCAGATGCGTCGCCCGGGAGGCTGCTAGCCCATCTGTTGTCGATCGACCACCTGGGGAATTGTTAGAATTCGCTATTTTCTATTTAGTCATGTCCCTTGGAGCGGTCTACCGAGAAGGTACAATGGGCGTCCGCCAAACTCCGACAACCCTATTACGAGGTACTCTATCCGCATTCTGGTATGAGAGGGCTCTTGCCTACATCGATGCTGGAGCCAAATCTCTCAAACCAAGCGTCGTTTTGATCCAAATCCTCCTGCTGATATCCATGTACAGCATGCACTGCGCCGTAGCATCGACACAGTGGCAGCTCGTTGGTCGGGCGATGCGTGTAGGTTTCTGTCTCATGAATTTGAATTGTGCCTGATGTTTGCAGATTGCTATCGAACTAGGCCTGCATAGCTCATCAACTTATGTAAAGCGTCCAGACGCAAGAGAATCAGAAGTGGGACGACGTGCGTTTTGGACGGCCTACATCCTCGAGATTACTCTCGCCTACAATCTTGGCCGCCCTATATCCATCGGAGAAGAGCACATCACTGTTGCCTTTCCGAACCTGTCAGCGATGGGCAAGACCAGCACTCTTCACATCAAGCATCGACGAATCCAACACCGAATAATATCAAGAGTGTACGGCGCGAATAGAGAATCGACGTGCACTGAAGCTCAAGCAGAGATCACCACGCTGCAAGAACGACTAGACATTTGGAAGGCCGAGTTGTCCACCTTAGACGACAGCGATTTTACGCCCTATTCTTATGAGTGAGTTCAACACCTCGCTTGCAAGTCCCAGCAACTTACTGAAAGACAGCTTCTGGCTTCGTTTGTATCATGGGTCAAATTCTGTCTTGCACAGACCCAGCCCGCTCTGCCCAAATCCTCCCATAGACTCGACAAGAACGTGTCTCCGATCGGCCGGCGCTTACATAGCCAATGTGTCTACGATTTTACAGCAGGGTGCCGTGCCACTCTCATGGATGCTTGTGCAAGGGGTGCTTTTTGCAGGGCTGACAATGCTAGTCACTTCACGCCTTAACGTTGGAGCTTTCAATGCATCAGATGACTTGACACTCATTCTAGTAGAGCTGCCCGGATGGACCCGACAATGCTCTATATGTCTAGCAATCATGAACGAACGTTGGGAAGACGCTACTTTGTCCAAGATGACGAGGCAATTTGAAGCTATTGTAGACGATACTATTCGCTTTCTTTCATCAGCTCTGATGCGATCGCGGTTCATTATCGAGCCATGGCAATCTGTTGACGACGATTTGAATTACGGATTGGGTCCAGGGCTAGGACATGAGGTTCGAGAGAATGCGAACCAAGCTGTAGATCAAGGCAGTTGTTTGGATCTCTTGGAAGACATCATTGGCTTTGACCCTCATCAGAGCTTCTGGGACCCGTTCCCACTACCTCCGAGCTAGGGTAATACAGCACGAACGCAATATCGTCATGCATGCAGTCTGAATTAATCATGGATCTGCTACAAGGGTAGCACAACACGACCTATAACGCCTTGAGCTTAGCCACTGCTGCTTGCAACGTCTCGATGGCTTGTCGCAGCAAAGGAAGGTTCAAGGCCTTCCCATCTCCCTTGGTGGCCGCTTTCAACAAGTCATATCCACGCTCGTAGCGTTCCGCAGTTGTCTGAAAGTACAGGTAGCTTGTGGCCATGCGCAAGCGGTATCGGCCACCAGGAAGACCAGCGTCGTCTTCTCCAAACACGCAGCCCGGCAGCGCCGCGATACCACACTCTGTGATGAGCCATGAGGAGAGCTCTGCGCTCGACTTGATTCCGAGAGACTCAAGCTGCTTTGCGTATGGTTGAAATGAAGGGTAGACGTAGAAAGCTCCTTGGGGCTCAGCGGCATCGAGGCCAAGCCGAAGCAAGGCGCTGTACAGCTCGGTTGTACAGTGCTCGTGTAACACAGAAACTTGAGATCTATATAGATCCATCTCGGGTGTAGTAGCAAAGGCTACTACTGCCGCTACCTGCGCGGGCGCTGACGCTGCTGACCAGCATTCGGATGCGTAAGCTAGGATCGCTGTCTGTACAGCCTTTCCGAATTCGTTCGTGGGAAAGATGGCGTGTCCAACTCGCCAACCTCCTGCGCCATATGTCTTCAAGGATATCAGCTACGCAGCCAGTCATGTCATCACATGCTCACCTTCGACAGACCGCCAGACAGAATTGTGCGGCTGTGATTGAGGCGCCCACCAGACGCGGGACTCGGGGGCAAAATGCCTCCGAACGATATGTCTGAGTAGATCTCATCACTTATGAGAGCGATGCCATGCTCCTTGCAAAACCGGACAATAATTTCCACGTTCCGTTCGCTATATACCCGACCAGTGGGATTGGATGGACTGTTGATAAGCATGATCCGCGGGACAGCCTTGCTCTGCAAGGCCTTTTCATACGCATCATGGAGGGCTTGTTCTTGCCAGGTCGTTAGGTTTGAACGGTGAGTGACATTTGTCCAACGTACCAGAGATAGCATGCCGATCGTGCTCATCTGTCTCTACCCAAAATAGCTTCTTGCCAGCATGGAGGACCTGTGGCTCATAGCTGACCCAGGATGGTCGGGGCAGTAGTACGTCGCCCTCGAGCACGTCAAACAAGGCGAAAAGGAGTGGCTTCGAGCCGGGTGCAATGACGATTTGCTCGGGCATCACCTGAGAGCCGAGACGGCGTGTCTGAAAGCGTGCGATGGACTTTGAGATAGTCAGTTTACCTCCCCAGGGTCAATTTTCGAGTGTAACCTGCCTCTCGTAAGGACTGAAGACCGGCCACGGGAAGATAACTTGTCTCCAGCGATGCGCCTTGATGCGCTGCAGCAACGTTAGGATGGATGGGGAATGTTGCTTCGCCAAATCCAAGATGCACCACCCCCTTTCCTTCATTGAGGCGCTTTCGGACCAGTTCATTAATTTCCAACGTTGCAGACAAGCGCATCTGGCGTGCAAGAGGTGTAAGCACCGGCTGATCGTTAAGCGAATTCATCATGAAGACAGAGAAGCCGCAAAAATGATACTTCGTGCTTTGAAGTATGTCCCAACACGCAGGTTCTTATGGTCTTGAGTTCCGGCGATATATCACCGCGCTGCAGTGACGGATAGAAGTGGCCGGCGTAAAAAGGCCGGCCGCTGTTTCCAGTCTCGCGACTGCCTTCGAGCCCGTGCCCCAAACCTTGACATCGCCGGTCTGTCCGCTCGATCAATCGAGCGAACTGACAGTCGCGCTGCAGGTAGTCCTAGTTTACCTATTAACAAGTAGATTGTAACTATATTATAGTAGTTAATTCTATAAACTACTACTCTACTAATTTTTTAAAATTACTTCTCTATTAACTATATTAGCAAATATATTATTTTAATACTATAACTATAACTAGTATTATAAAAAATATACTAGACTTTATATAAACTAAATTAGAATATTTAAGTATTACTTAATACTATATATTTTAATATTTAAATACTCTATATATAATAAGTTTAGTTAAAGCTTAAGTTAATTACTTAGAAGTTAATTATTTTTTCTAAAAGAATAGTAAATAAACTTTTATTTCTATTATAAATATTCTACTTTTACTTTAAAACTAGTCTAAATAGATACTAAAGTAAAGCTAGGTACTATAGAATCTATTATATATATTTCTAATCTAAATCTTAAAGCTTCTACTTTAAGAATTTATTTTATACTTTTATTTATTTTATTTTACTTTTTATAGTACTTAATATATTTTATATTTAATTACCTACTTATAGTACTTTTATAATTAAAATTATATTTACTTTCTACTAAAATAGAAATTAATTTATAATATTAAACTTATTACTAGCTATAACTATTATAGCTAGAGAATAAAATTCTTTAAAAAGTACTATATATATTATATATAATAGAATATAGAATAATTCTAGAAAATATACTTTAGAAACTATTTTCTCTAATATAAGTTTTATATAATAGGCTATACTCTAGTCTATACTTTAGCTAAGTAAGCTTAGGCTATATAATACTTTACTAACTTTACTACTTTCTAAAACTAAATCTTTAGTAGCTATCTAATAGATTTCTAATAAAACTCTAGATAATAAGTAAGCTTTAATATTTTTGTAATATATAGTAGATAAATAGCCTATAGATAACTATTAGTAACTTTTATTAAATTTTTAACTTAATACTAGTATTTCTTTCTAAAGTTAGTGCTTTTATAAGCCTAGCCTATAAAAAATTAAGTTTTATTACTTTTTAAAATACTATAACTTCTTTTATAACTTTATATAGTGTTTTATCTATTTATAACTTATTTTTAACTTAAATATTTACTTCTAATATTAGATAAATATAGAATAAATAAATAAAATATAATCTTATAAAAGAAAAAGAATAATTGTTTAACTTTTAGTTATATATACCTTAGTATTTATATTTAAGGATAGTAAGAGCACTAGATTATAGCCTAAATAGAATATATATAGCTATAATCTAGGCTACGCCTAGGCATAGTCTAAGTCTTAAGTTATAGAGAGGTTACAGAATCTTAAAATAACATATAAGGTGTTACTGTAGTAGCTTCGCTTGGGGACGGCGGTCTTGGAGCTCTCCCCTCCTTCGAAGTGGACAAGACTTCGACGTTGCTAAGTCAATGGCGATTGTTGAGGTAAGCGTCGAGATCGTGTTGGAGCAATCAACGTAAGGTTCGCCGCTATAGTAGACTCGCGTGCGAATAACTTAGCATCAGGCATCTAGATACTCCCCATACACATTATACGTCACACCGCCTCTAACAGACGGGACTTTCCTTTGCTCAAGGTCCCCAGCATCAACCCTGGTGCTGCCAAGTCTACATCATCAGCCCCAGATATCCAATAATGCGACGGTTGAAGCTGGAAAGAGCGAGATGGAGGGCCCCTTGACAACACTCCCATCGTCCCCTCCACGTCTCTTTAGCTTGTGCCTTTTTTGGTAAACCTGATCATCTCACCTTTCAGCACGACATCCTCCTCTTTTGACAGATACACGAACGCCGCACTGATCTCCTTCACACTCAGCTTTTGTCCTCTGTTCAGATCCCGATTGAGCTCTGTCACACAATTGCCAAGGGTCTCCTCGTGTCTGCAGTTCGCAAAGAGCTCCCCCGTGAAGATCTGGTCGCGAAGCTGATTCTGGAAGAGCTTGAAGCGAGCGACGGTGATATTGCCGTACAGGCTGGGCATGGGGCTGTTGCTCAGCTCTTTCAGGTGCTGCTCGAACCTTTGCGCTTTTGTAAGCCCATCCTTCTTGACCGGCGGGGGAGGGACAGCGTCCGGGCCAGGGTCTTGATCAGGGTGGTAGACGAGGTCATGGCGGATGGCGAGCTTTCCTTGGATAGCAAAAGCGCGCAGATGAAACTCGCCTTCTTCCTGGTAGAACTTCCTGGTAGTGGGGTGAAGAGTGCCGTTAATCTCGATGACGGCGGCCCGGAGAGTCCAACCTCCCAACCACCATCTTTGCTTGAAGGCGCTGAAAAAGACTGCCTCACGATTTTGGGAAAGATCTGAGATATCTGCGGTAGGTGAAGTCAAAGGCGTCTCTTTGGCGAGCGATGGAGCGACTTTGGTGGTCAGATGTGAAGCCGCCTCTTTTCGTCGAAGTGGTGGAGAAGCCAACGGCTTGTCATCGGTGAGATCGATGATCGAGGCGGTACGAGTTGAGCGAGCTACGCGGTCAATGCGCGGCTGTTGCTGGGATGACTTCATTACCCCAGAGGGCCTTGCAGCTAACGATCTCTTGGGACCTACCTCTGGTCGGTGCTGACGAGTCTTTCAAAGTATTAGTTGCGTATGCTCTATTAAGAAAAACAATCTCACCTCAGCCACTTCGTTGTCCATCCTTAACTTCTTCGCCGCAATCGGAGGTCCTGTTTCTTCGTGCTCAGAGTCGGCAGCCACCGTGCTGTCATCATCGTCAATCGGATCGATGACCTCGCCAGTATGGGCATCGATACCACTGAAGCTCTCGTCGTCGGCATCGCCATCTGCCTCATCGAACTGAATGTGAGCATCAACAAGATCCAGGTCATGTTCCTTGATGCTACCAGTATCAACATCGCTTTCGGCACCGTCATCGTAAAGCATGTCTTCTTCCGCCTCAGTCTTGTTCCCACCATCGATGTCATGAAAGAAAGTCTCTATACCCTTCGATGCTGTCACTTTGCGTCTGATTGCTCCCAGAGGCTTCGCTCTATCGCTTTCACGAATACCCTTCCGCTTCAGAGATGTCGGAGCGTTCGCCTTCTTTGCGATGCGCTTCTTCTCTTCAGCCTCGATCTTGGGCATCGAGAGAATAAGTTTGTTGATATTCTGGAGACTCATGTTAGTGAAAAGGCGCTCAGACGTGGGTACGCGGCGGCGAAGCGAGGGCGACGTGGAGCTAGTGAAGGGGTCTTCCAGCCTTCCAGGCTGATGTAGGATACGAGAGGGTCGGTGCTGGGACGCATGTGGAGATGCTGAGCTCATGTAGGATGCCATGGATGCCGATGTGCGACCCGAGAGCGCTGGTTGCGGAGTGAACGGACTGAACTCAGTGCATGCAGAAGACCCAGCAGCAGCTTGAGGAGTGGAGCTAGTCGCTAATAGAGAAGAGTCAGCTTTGAGAGTCTTGCTCACAGACTCAAAAGCGGACTTCGAATTCCTTTGCTCACCCCAGGGGGAGGCGGTGGGTTGTCGCAAAGGCAGACACGGCAAAGGTGTTGACATAGACTCGACAGCTGAATTAGGGCTTTTGAGTGCGCCAGCAAGTCTGCGCGCCTCATGGGGAGGAGCGAGGGCCGCTGGAAAAGGACCGCGTGACGTCAGGGACGCCCCAGTGGTAGCAGAACCAGCAGCAGACGACTTCGCGACCTGAACTATTCCGTCAGACCTATCTTGTGGAATCGCAGGCATTCTCTTTGACAGCCCAGAGTTGCTAAGCCTAATGCGTGTGATCAGGGGCTCGTCGTCAGAGCTGTCCAGATGCTGGACTGGAGTTTGCATGGGCGCCTGCGCGCGACAAACAGGCTTTCTGCGCTTTGCGACAAGTGGGACATCATCGTCGCTCTCGGACGAATCGATGATGTGTGGACTAGACAGCGTGCCATCAGTCCTTGAGCGCTTTGCTGGCTTAGCCGTGAGCGGCGTGTTGAGTGCCTAAAATGTTAGCTGAAGATCGAGCTGGAGACGACTGCAGTGCGAAAGCGAACCTTTGATGGAGGCATTGAGCTGGTGTGGCTGGCAGCACTGGAAGGCCTTGAATGCATGTGAACACTGAACAGCTATAGACTGCAGAATAGAAAGTGGAAGGGAGATGTTCATAAGGTCTGAGGATGAAAGAGGGGTATGATCGGCTGAGATCGAATCGAGAGTAGCGAGTGAAAGCAAGAGCTCGAAAGGCATGGAAAGGCTTAGACTGGACCAGGCGGCAATGAGTGAAAACAGAAATTCATCTTCCAAGAAGACTACTGGTGATGTAGATAGGCAACATCTGTCTGAATCCATTAGCTGCACTGCAAGCTACACTTAGTTCGTAAGGGAATAGAAGAAGAAGCCAAAGCTGCTGCTTGAAAGGAGTCGTGTGTCTGTCACGCACTAGCGTCTGTTCTTCGACGCAGCATCGGGTAGTATATTGATCCCACTCTACAGCGTCTGGCGATCGAATCAACGAAGGACCAAACTCCTTGGGCTTTGGAGCGAGAAGGCGAGATTCTTAGTTGTCGAATAGACGCTCATGCCCATGTTCGCGCCGCCGATACCTGTGCAGGGACAGATTATATGCTGATACTGGCAGCTGACCGATCGTGCGCGCGCCATCCATGTTACAGAAGTGGAACCGCTGGCTCTTTTGCACGGCAGAGGCTATGTGATGTTCGGTAACAATGATAGACCTGGCTTGAATGACTGGTGCGTAAAGAGACATGTTTACGAGCGATTCTGCGGACGATTGCTATTTCGCGGGTCGATGGCTTGCGTACACGCAAAGGCCGAGGGTAGTCCTTCTCTGTATTGAGGCAGCGCACGGTAGCAGAGGTAGCATAGATGTTGACGAGTGTTTGCATCTGCGATGTGATTCGCGCATGGTAGGCCGGCAGCTTCGTAGTACCGATCCAGCTTCCAGAATTGCCAAAGCTGTTTACAATCAGAACTCCGAACAGTCGAAGAGGTGGCGCTAGCTGTCGGCAACCTGCTCGAATACGCTACCGCGCCTGTTTAAACATCTCTCTCTGTGTCTCTCTGTGCTGGACGCTAGAGGCATTTTGCAGAAACAGTTCTGAGACGCTGGCTGTCGGTGAACGAGTACTGTGAAAAAGGTGGGTTAGTTCCTGCCGTTTGGATGCTTGGATAGCCATCCTTTTGTCTTGAGTACCCCCGAAGCCAGCCGCACTTGCCAGCAAAGACTGCCCGGTCATCTACGTCGCGAAGTAATGACCCGGGTATAGCTTCTGACGAGGCGAGCGATCGATTGTGTTCGGTAAGTGGATATAGATCAAAGACAGCCTGTTGGTCGAGCCGTAGCCCTTGGATAACGTGCTGTCGCGGCATCTTAAGTTCGCTCGTCGATGGATTGCCTGGGCGTACATCCAAAGGCTTCATACATGCGTCGCTGACATGGCAGAGTTCGGTGACAGTGTTTGATCTGCGCGTCTCAATGGGGTTGAGAAATGTCTGATGGGCGGGGTAAACGCACTATGTTGTGGTCTGGGCAGAAGATGCAGTTCGATGGAGATGCCCTGTACATGCTACATACTTTTACAGTAGTCTTCCCACATCACGCTTCGGCCCGCTCCGTCATCGCTGTCAACACCAGTAGCTCCACTTCAACCTCAATGGTCAGTTATTCAGAAGAACCAACCTCGTCAACAGTTGACACACTCAGGTTCAACCAAGTGAGTTCGAGCGATGGCAATTGTGATGCCTCTTATCTCCCGTCTGCACGCGCCACAGACCGACACACAACACGAGCCAGGGACACAGGCTCGAACAGTGTGTACAGCAAGGCAAGTGTTCTGACCGATCATTGATGGTGCAAAGTCACGCCTTCGCTCGCAGAACCGGAGAGATTCTTGATAATGGGTTAGGGACAGACCTCCAGATCTTTAAGAGAAGGCGACACCAGCTGACTTGTTTTCAGGTCGACCTCCGTGAGAGACAAACAAAATGTACACTACTTTCTTCCATCTATCTTGTTCCGAGAGCAATCACGCAGTCAATTTGTCGCTTTCACGCACCAACTTTCCTTTCACGCACAGACTTCCAAATCACCCACTTCCTCATGAACATTCTGACAGCAACTACTTTTCCTACTCAACGCTCCCATTCAGCCCATCACATCACTTGTAAAACCTTATCCAGCTCAACAGAACCGAACAACTCAAAAACAATGAGACGCTCAACTCGCGTGCCAACCCACCGCGAGATCATGCATTGCGACTTTCTCACGCACAAAGCCTACTCACACCCACGCATTCTCTTAAAGGTCGCTGAGTACATGGTCCTAGACGACGAGATGCTCGCTCTGAATCAACAGCGCGCCGAGTTCTCCGAACAGGCGTCCGATCTGAACTTTGATCTCGCCAATGATGCTGCAGGCCACCTGTCTGAGGCGGAGTACGATAAGAGACTTAATAGGATTGACAGAGTGATTAGGGAGGTATTGAAGTGTGCTGAGAAGGTTGATCGACTCTCGTGTAAGCAGCGTGAGGTGAGGAATGAGATTTTGCAGATCAGCGTTGAGGTGAGTAGGACGAGGAGTGGCGACAGGGTTTGAGCGGGTACGAAGAGAGCGGGGCCGTTCAGACGAGTAGGAGGACTGAGGCTATGCGTTCCTGATGTGAAGGACGCCATTACTCGAGCTGCAGAGATTCAACGACCTGGAACGCTCGTGCAGGCTAGTGGACGTAGAGAGATGAGATTTGCAGTGTAGCAGATACGAAAAATTCGAGCGAGACTGTTGCATTGCTTGTCATATATGTGCCCAACTACCATTCACTTCATTGATACGATCAACAAACTTGTATTTGTGACATCACGACCAATGCACAAGAAATGTCCAGGGCGACATGATGATGTACTGCTATTGATATCGCCAGCTCCTAGCTCCTTTTCTCCGCCGCCGGGCAGATCAGGGTGCGGTAGAGTACTCCATATACAACTGAGATAGCAGCCACAGAGGCCAACGAAGTCGATTGCAGGTGCAAAGGGCGAATAGAGCTTTCAGAGGGCCACGAAAGGTCTATTCTCACCAGACCGAAGCTATCAGAGTGCTGTCAAGACTTCAATCAACGGAAGTTGATACGTTAACCAAGTCGAAAGTCGGGGGTCTGACCGAGCTAGCTGTTGGATGAGGCAGGAGTTAGCGTCAACGAACAGGCGAGCTTTCCACCACTCTCAAAGCAGCAGCGTCATCTATCTCTTCTCACGCGCAACACCATAACACGTGTCGCAACATGATCCTGTTCGCCATTTGGCAGACGGCACACACCATGCTTCATGAGATGGCAAGCAACGATAGGTTCAAACTATTACGCCAACGTACTATCGAAGACAGCAATTGTTATGTTTCAATCGCCGGCCAAGAGGGAGAGCAGCCTGGACGCTAGGAACAGCAAGTGCGCCCGCGCCATCGTGCCGGCTATCATCGCCCCACTCCGCACCTCCACAATGCCAACCAACAACACAACACAACGTCGACGCTCGCTGCGCTTATGTCGCACCTGCTCGACGACAACGGCAATCCTATTGTACTCTCCCTACACAGCGCCCAGCCCGCCTCGGCAGAGGAATACTTGGCAGAGGAATACTTGGCAGAGGAACACTCAGCGGAGGAACAGACTCCCATCGACAGTAATCGCGCCTCGTCTGCGTTGCGTCCGCCTCAGCAATCGCCGTCTTCGGTCCCGTTTCGAAAACCCACAGCGCCTTCTAATTCCTGGTCGCACAGGAAACGAGGCTATGAAGATGACGTCTCTTCGCCGTCATCCCCTTCCGAACGCTCACGAGCCAGCGACTCCACGACATTCACCGAGTCATTCAAAGCACGACTGAGGAACACATACTCTGGATGTACAATATGCGGCATCATCTACAACCTCCACAGTGCGCATGTCTTCGACAAATTCGAAACAAACGAATTTCTGGAGAGCCGTCAGTCAGGCTTGACAAGCCTAGAGACTCTTGGCGACTTTGACAATGCACTCAGTCTCTGTATTTGCGATCATACTGCCTTTAATGCCAAGAGCTCTCAGCTGGCCATCGTTCCTTCTTACATGAACTTCTTCCTCGATCACGAACGGCGTTGGCAGGAGGAGTTTGAGACGAACACACTGCTGCGTCCTCGAGTGCCTGTCCTAGCATCCTTGTATGCGTCGTATTGTTCCGAAAAGACAGGCGAGTTGCTGACGCATGGACTTTGCACAGCATATCCGGTGGTGGACTACAAGATCAAAGACAATGTTGGCTCCCTACACCAATTTCAATGGCACGGTGACCCAGGCGCAATCCTTTGGAAGGCCAGACTATTACTTACGTCCAACCTAGCAGCGCTCACACGTCAACCATGGCCAGCGCATCAAGTAGAATTACTGAATGTACAGAATTCGCTCGCAGAACTCAGATCTCTGCAAAACCGAGGAGACTTGGCGTGGGCCACTGCCAGCGTGGCATCCTCTACATCTGCCGGACCGCCTCTAGGTCCCTCCAGCATTGACGGCAATGCCGCATCAAGGCCAGTTCCACCTCAGCCTCCGCCACAGCCACCTCCACCTCCACCTGCGCCATCATCTGGCAGTCCTGGTGCCCTGTCCTACTCTCCGTTTCAAGCCATACAAAGCCTCAAACGCAAACACGTTGGTTCCGATTCTGGCCTGGGCGTCCTTGAATGCTCGCCATGGAAGGTTGCAAAAGCTTCTGGGAAGGATATGCCAACTGCGTCACGGCAAGCCCTTCCCTTCCGTTGGGGTGGCCCGGAGGGCTCTGCTGAAGAGAATGTGCAATACTGGATCGCCCTGTTCGGAAGACGTGACAAGGGAGACGGGACAACGTCCTGAGCAGAAGTGAAGATGGTACTTGAATCTGTAGAATTGTGTCCAATGTAAGATAGGTCGACGCCTTTTCGACGTCCACTTCTCTCGTGTATGCTACTGTGACCAAGATGATGCAGTCATCAAGCGCGCACGCACGCATGGATCGGTGATAAGCAGAGATAGTTCTGGTGTGCGCACTGGAGCCGTAGAGATATATCCAACGTAAGGTGTATTCGGATTCTTCCAGCCTCCTCTTGTTCTCTGGACGACAAGGAGGGCAAAGCTGACTACTTAATAGATTGAGGCGTGCGGTCAGTGCTACTGCATCCACTGGGCTTGGCTTCGACTGTTTCTTGTTACGAAAAATCCCAAGCTTCTTCACACATCACCGCGTTCACAAAAGTTAAAATCGTGCGAAAGAAGGCAAAAAACATACAACAGCGGGTATTCGCTAGTGGTCACCCACCTAACTACTAATCCGCCGGTACGTTGCTTAAATAGGGCTGAGCGAACGGGAAGCCTTGTTTTCAACGTCCTATGGTCGTATGTGAAATATTCATCTAAATTAAAATTCATAATGTGCACACCTTGATGAGCGGGTGAGCTCCATCCCAACCGTTATCAGCATCACTGGGTTGTTCCTGTCCAGCGTCTACAAGCCAATGAGCGCAATTTACACGTTGTTGATGTAAGGATGGGAATCTATGCCCTCGGATCTTCACAATTTGAAGCACTTCTGATTTTGGGGCGCTCACAAACCAGAGTCAGCATTAGACCACAGCAGATACACCCATGGCCAAGTTCTCATAGGCTGTAATCATCCCCTGCAAGCGTTTCGAGCTGCTGCCGCCCAAATTGCAGATTCCAGGGTCCGCCACGAGTCATCTCGATGCTACTCACTGAGATCCTCTCTCCGCTATTTTGGCTGATGGGAGCATTTGAGGAATATGACAGTAGTCGTCGAGACGGGATCCTAACAGGAGATTCTATTGCTTGAGCAACCGTCCCTGAGTAGATCCCATGGATTAGAATCACGTGGATACTCCGAGCTGCTAAGATCTTTCAACACTCCCTGCACACGTCCCACAACAGCTATGGCTTCCCGCATATTCTCAGAATTAGGCGAGCTCACAGCAGGAGCCAACGACAAAGCTGTGCTCGTTCAACAAGGTGTAGTCGTTCAAAGGCGCGTTCAATAGATCTTGGATTGCTAGAGACAAGCGACCCAGGAGAGCGTTGTTGGTGATGGCGAATATTGGTGTTTGTTCCAACCTAAGACCTTGATCGATGACCGTTTGGATCCTTCAGCTACTCCAATCCGTTGGATAGTAGCACGAACCAGCCGTACGCTTCGTGCTACATCAGCGTAACCCCTGATCCCCTCGTCTTCACGTGCTTCTCCATACGGCCTTCAGAGCGGTGTGTTAGGAAGGCGGAAATGATCATGCATGCGGGCGCTGCGCAATCATGGTTAGCTACCACAAATCCTTCACCGCCACTAACAGCCATGACTTTGGGGAAGGACGAACAAAGTGCAGGGATGGCTTGTCGCGGTCTCAGGACCAATGATTGCGAGGCCTGTCGAACGTCTCTGAGATGTACACACTGTGGCTGCTGCGCATAGGCAACTGGACATGTCCGGACTCGCGTACCTGTACCGGCGCACGTACAGGATGCAGTGCTTGCGCTCGACCATGTACCGAGACGTTCAACTTGAATCTTATCCTTGCAACGGAAAATCTGCGCCGAGTTATCGACATGCTTCATTGATGCCACCTTCCACGCGTACACTGTGTCCTGGGTGCGCACATATCAGAACAGCGCTCTGACGAAGACTTAACAGCAACACTGAGGTTCACTTTTTGCTTGGTATCGTCAGCAAGGCTATTGCTTCACTCTTCTGCACAGATTCTTACAGTCGCCCACCACTTAACATTTGTGCACTCTTGATACATCTCTCCTTGGATTGGAGGTGCATGACTTCTCGAACAACACGGGGTATTCGTTCGATCGTACAAAACACTGACAAACTGCACTGCATCGAGCGTGCAACCTCTCCTGACACCTTTCCCTAATTTCTTTGCCCTGGTGGATTGGGTGTCTCCTCTTGCCGAAAGCACAAGAGTTCAGATACCAATGTCCTCACCTAAGGCCTTTATCAGCTAAACCGAGTTGCTGCTCCTTGAATCCCGAGCGAGTAACATTAATAGTACGGCTCAAGAGATGGATTTAATACATGCCGCTCTGCTTCTGACAATATTGATTGGTCTTTTGCGGCAAAATTGACCGCTAGGGGCTCAACGGTCCTTTCACTTCTGCGACCCACTTCGCTCTCAATTTAGCTGTCTGCGCGCACTTTCACTGAACCTCTGCTCTTACCATAGTCTCCGCATCACGTTGCATTACAGAATGCCGTCGAAGTCCAAGGCTGTGTCCAGTCGACAAAGCCTGAACGAGTACGGGTTCAGGGTGGTGAAGAAGCCTAGCCAAGCCAGCGCCGCCAAAACCTTGCAGTCGTCGGCCAGATCGAAGGCTCTGTCGAAGGTCGCAAAAGCAAAGCCGCGGTCAAAGTCAGCAAAGACGATTGTACCACGAAAAGCCAAGGGGCCGACAGGACTCACTGTGAAGAGGGTGGTGACGAAATCTCAGGCGCCTTCAAAGGAGACAGGACTGAAGGCGCCGCCAAATTCACCGAAGACGAATGCCAGCTCGAGGTCAGAGAAGAGTACGACAGTACCGTAGCGCCGAGCCACCGGAATGCTAACACTGCCGTAGCGAGAAAGAACCCAACAGCCAAAGAGCTTGAGAACGTACCGAGATCAGCAAGGTTGTCAAATTCAGCCACGCCTGCGACGTCTCCCGAGGACAAAACGAATCAAACTCTCACATCAACCCAGACGGATACCGGTCAAAATCGAGATGCACCACGTGGAGCCCACACAGATAGCGCCCACGCGGAGGGTGGACAGTCAGAGTCTGGCGATACGTCCCTACTACGCCCACGTGTAAAGGCGCAAAGGCCAAGGAACGAGGAGGCATACATTTGGCCAGTCTCCAGCTCTGCAACTGTCAGCAGTCTCGTCATTCGCTCACAACGAGCGGAAGAACACTCCGAGACAGTGCCGGCGCTCTCTCTGACATCACTTCCTCCAAGGCTCGTGGTGTCAACAGGCATTTATGACGAATATGTCATCACGACGTCTTGCCGCGTCCCCTGCGCAAGCCCTTGCCCAGATATCTCGGTTGCGTTTTCGGAAAAAATACCTGCGCGTAGACCCGTGGACGACGCACTTCGAAGTGGGAATGCGCCAGCCGAAGAGCAAGACTCTGATGACGAACCTTTGATCAGTAGGGTCGTAGCGAGAGCAGCCGCGGCAAATAGGTCTGATTCTGATGACGAACCTCTGATCAAGAGGATTCATGCAAGAGCAGACGTAGCTCAGCCTGTCGATAGAGTCGAAAGAGTCTCTTCAGCATCGCCAGCACGCCGAAGACGTTCTGCAGTAAACACTGCGGCGTGCCTTGAATATCTCCGAGCTGTAGCTTCCGAGGAGCGAAAATTAGCTCGACGCCATATGCCGAGAGCCATTAGCCAGACCTTGTATCACCGAGGCCGCTACGTATGTCGAGTACCGTCCGGCCGGTCGGAGCTTCAGCACAACAATGGCTTGCGCACGACACCAACCCGCACACGGTCCGCCTCCCGAGAGCCCCCTACCGTGCGCCGCAGGAAGAGGTGGTATGAACTTGAAAGAAAGATGCAAGATCCCCATCGGCCTCGCTATCCTTTCCCTCGCCGACAATTGTTCCAGCAGACAATTGTCGAAAACATAACGCTTGAACGCCTCGAGAAATTCTGGCTTGCGCTCTCTGATCTCATCGCCGAAAGCAAGGTCTTTAGCCGTCAGCGTTGGGATCATTGGGAGTTTCTGGGCGTGTGTGTACGACTCATCAACGAGAATATCACCCCACTTGACAAGTTTGGGATGGCGGAAAGTGATGCTGCGGCGAAGGAGTTGGTAAGGCAGCGCATGATCATGTACACTTGCGATGGTAAGGTCATGCTCACAAAAAATGCGCTTTCAACGCGTCTGAGTTGAACGGGCCAGAGGTTGAGGGAGAAGAGGGGATTTGGCAGCGTTGTCCAGCGTTCAAAACAGAAGTTCCACCAGAACACCTCGCTTGGAACTTTGTCAGGAAAGCACATCCAGAAAGAGACACATAACAGTCCTTTACAATAAACTAGAAGACTGAAGAGACAATGTCCATTTTAAGGCGGATAGGTCGAAGAAAGTGTGAGGAAGACAATCATAGATTGTTGACAACAGTGCTGCCTTGAACGCCACAAACGACATTTAAAACATATGATCCAGCGCGTAAAAGTCGACCTACAGATGGGAGGGGTGAAATGAGGCTGCTATAAGGCATTCCACACATGACCAGTGAAAAAAGCCAGTCGTGGCGTCGGGCTGGCCTCACTAGGGCAGAGGAGGATATCCAATTGCCCCAGGGATGTTATCAATGCGATCCAACACTTGCATAGTTGCGGCGTAACCAATATTGATATTCTCGCGGGCTCGTGCACAATCGCTATTGAGCACTTGGAGTTCGTAACGCAGCGTGTCCAAGTACAAATGCTCAGCGCTGTCGAGTTGGAGTGTAACACGCTCCATTGATGTGATCTCCCTCTGGATTTTGTAGTATCTCCACCTCAGGTTGACGTCGTTCTGCTGAGCAAGGAAAAGCTGGTTCTGCTTTGCGTCCAGCAAATCTTCGAGTGTCTTAACCGACTTCGCATGCGACTCGCCATTAGGGCGATTCCTTGCTGCTGGAACTGGTGCATATTGAACTGTCAAGGGTGGTGATCGAGTGGCGATGCGAGGCCGAAGAGCACGGGGAACAGGAACTGTCTCAGCATTCTGCCTATCTGCCGGGGATGGTGGCGAACAAACTGTGATGGGAGGCTGTGAGCTATGCGGGACAGGGTGGAGACTGGTTTGTATGTTACTGGATATGCGCTCGCAGAATAAATCCGGCTTCTGATCGCGAGATAATTGCCCTGGCTCAACCAATGGGGTGTGTATCGACACATGATCGCGACCGGATATTGAGTTGACGGATTGAGAATGTTGACTCGGCTCACTCGCTGGTGACTCTGGGTCACCTGACCAACAGATTGACTTGTACTGCACTGCAAGTCCATGCTCGGATTGTTTGTTCATGATCTTAAAAACATCTTGACGAATGGCTTTGGAAGACGTCTCCAAATCCTGCGAAAGGTGATTATTCGAAACACCTGATTTAGATGTCAAACAATGGCGGAGTTTGGCACAATTGCAGCAAATATCATCGGATCTGGTGGATGTAGAGGGTATCTTGGTGTCAAGGCGTCAGCAACGAACGTTTTGATAGGCCTAAGAATAGCGTCTGGAGTGGTGCTTACATGAATGATTTCTGCGGACTCGACGGGCGCAACGATAGGCAAGACATCTCGCCGAACTTCAGAGTAGCCATTTCCGTTATTAGAACTAAGATTGCGTTTGGGCTTAGGGCTGCGTGGTGGAGTGCTCGACATGGTGAAGAGGTCAAGATGCAGAACGGATGTGGCGCGCTCAGAATGGCCTCGCGCAATGCAAGCGAGGCTGAAACAGACAGGTGAGGCTGGAGCAAGTCTGTGGTCAAGGCGACTATCAAGTCACGTCCGGATCAAGGCACAATAATGACGCTGTTGATAATCTGAGGATGTTCTACAAGAATTGAGGTCCGCACATAGGATGTCAGGGAAACAAGATCAGATCCACCAGCCTCGCTTAATGGCGACGGTAAGAGCGCCAGAAATTTGCAAGGAGTCTGAAGGAATGCAGTAACGGATGCAGTCTTCCACTGTATGCAATATACTGTAGAGAATTGGGATTCCACGTATTACTGATGATCGGTCAGTTGGTGCCATTCTATAAGAGATCTAAAGATATCTCCGCATGATTACAGTGGCACCACATGATCAGGGCGGGTAAAGCAGCCTTTCTTGGTTTCGGGTACTATGAAAATGCTTCAGATCCTATAAAAGTGTGAGAAAGCTCGTGAGCTTGGACGTCTCATTCTTGAACTTTGTATCAGAGGTATCGACGGCCTGCGTGTGCATCGACAAGGCAGAACTTTTCGAACTGCAATCACTAAATGGGGCATGATACATTGCGGAACAATACACGCAGCTTTTGTAAATGCAGGCTCTGGACGCTTACAGTAATCGTGATGCAACTTTGGAATTGTTGGTTCGTAGGATAAGAGAGGCGAGATTCGATGGGCCTTGGTCAACGGAAAAGCGGCACTGATTGATTTAGGGCCCCCAGGTTGTAGGCTGAATGAGTCACGTTCGTGCAGATTGCTAATCTCGACGCGGCTCCGCGGATGCATTCGCTCGCTAGCCTCAGGTTCTCGCGACTGACAATGTGACAGGCAAATCAGAACCCTGGGTGGCGGCCCGGGGTACACTTGAGCAGGCTGTGCTTGGCGTCTGCAAAGCTCGGACAATGGAATTTCCAGAACCGTATCTATGTCACTTAACGCCATAGGCATCTCTGGGGGACCCACAAGGCGTTCATTGGCTGAATTCTACGCTAGTCTGTCGGATCCGAACCGTATCAGACACGATCTAAGCGGTAGGTCGGGAGGCTGATGCGAGCCAATGACGAATAGGCCTGTCAGAAGGGCTCAGTCATACCACCCCTGCCGGCACACCTGACAAACAGAATGATTCTACCAATACCCGCTCCCCTGTATTGCAAATGTCCGACACGTTGTGGCGGCAACTTCAGGGAGCTGTCTCTTCGTAAGATCTACCGGCTTTGGCTCAGGGGCAAAGCAAGAATTGTGCTTGAACACGATCCACGCCGCTTGATTTATGAAGAATCTGCCTCGTGATCAATACAAGCAATGCTCAAAATGCATACCCGCTTGTTGTGGTGTTGAAGAAACACATAGATGAGGAGACGTACTTGGAATACTAGACAGTGGTCACAACTTTCTCATCCCTATCCGGCCCTCCCTTTGTCCTACTTGACTTCTCAATGCAATATTTGACATTGACTTGCTTTCCCAATATTCTCTCCGTCCTAGTGTTTATAACCAGTCTTCATGCAGGCGCCTTATTGTCGAATGCTGAGAGATGGGTTGCGCACAAAGAGTAAACCATCCTCTACACGGCCGGTGGCGACGCTGTATCGCCCAGATCTTGCCAGGAAGCTTTGAGCGGTGTTTCAAATCAAAAATTTCTCAAGATCAAGTGGTTGACGTCCAAACTTCGCTTGACTCATGGCTGACCCGTATCTGTATAGGCTGACAAGCATGAAATCTCGCACACTGCGGGAGGATCAGGCTGAGGAGTAAGACGAGTTGCTAACCTAAGTCTGAAGGAGGTCTTGCTTCAGTTCTTGGCTTCAGTTGCCCCACCTACCCTTTTCCCCCGCTTTTTCTTGTTCATTACCGTCTGAAATCCTTCAAAATCATTTCCCTTGGGCGCCCCGTCAAATGACCGTCTCGTTTCCATGACATCCAGTGCCGAGTGATCAGACTCATGCTTGGGACCATCTTCATCCCCCTCTCCATTTCCATCCCTTACATTCTTCTCATCCCCGTCATATTTCTCGTCTCCGTCATCCGGCAGAGCATCAGAGACATCGTGATGCTGCTTCTGCCAATCGAGTTTGAAGTGGTCCTTGAGTTTAGGAGACGAGATGGCACTTTCGTTAGAGAGACATCCTGGACTCTTCGTCGACTGCAGTGTTGCGGAAAGGCATCGCTCGGCGTCTGAGATCGATATATCAAGCACATGAGAGCCGAATGTATCTCGTTCCTGCTTCTGTTTCGACGTTGGGTTTGTGATTTGAAGCAAGTTTTCAGCATCTGCAGATGGGGTCGCAGATGGGGTCTTGCTGGAGGTTTGGGCGTCCAGTATCGCCGAGGGCCCCTCTCCATCGTGTACAGGAACATCAAATAGAGAATCCTTCGAGCTGTCGACCTGACCGCCATTCGGCCAGACCGTTTCTTCCCCTTGGATTGTGTTGGTCTCAAGTGATATGCGCCCTGAGTTGTTGTATGGGTCGATGTGAGACTCTGAAGGGGGCTGTTCAGCAGTGTCGACCTCGGCACAATTGACAGCATCATCAGTCTTCTTTGAGTCGGTCAATGCAGGAGAGTGTTGTTGCAGAGAGCCGAATTCAATGCCGTCTAGGCCGGGATCATCTTGAACAGGACTAATTACACTTATAGTAGCGTCGATGTGGCTGTTAGTATCGAGCAGCAGCTGTGAGTGCTTGTCTTTCTCAATGGGACAGTTGGTCGGAGACAGTTCATCGGCATCCCTATCACCGTGTTGACGGACATTTAATACATCTTGGACCGGGTCTTGGATGTGCGAGAGCTCTGACGGCGCAGAAGCTGCTTCGGCGATGTCGGGATCTGCATAGGCGCCAGAAGTCGTGATCTCATTGGAGGCTTCAAGGGTCGGCGGCAGGTCACGTATGGCTTCGCTGCTTGAGCCTTCTGTGTTGTTGTGCTTTGTTGGCAAGTCTTCAATGGGTGATGTTGTGTCGTTCTGCGCAGCGGCGGACTGAAGATCAATCACCGCGGCGTCACTACTCTCAGCATCGAAAGTCTCGGCTCCAGCCGTTTGAGGTTCAGTCTTGCGAGTTTTGGCCATCTCAGTTCCAGTAGATTGAGCTCCAGCCGACTCAGCTCCAAGAGTCTCGGCTTCGGTCATCGTAGTTTTAGTCGGTTTAATTTCAGTTCTTACCGTTCGTGCTTGCGCCGATTGTGCTTCAACTAGTGCAGCTTCAGACAAACTATGCTCGGCAGCCTTAGCGGTGGCACTAACAACCGCATCTGAGGAGACTTGGACATCAGGCTCGACATTGCTCTCCGTAGCTGTTGGCGGACTGGTGGTGCTTTCTTCGACCCCTTCAAACAGATTGACGACACCTTCCTTTCCTACAATCCCATTGCTCAGGTGTGTCTCCGATGGATCACTACCTGAGCATGTCGATTCGTTGACCTGTTGAAGGTGCTTGGAGCTTTCTTGTGGGCCTGGATCTGGGATTGCGGTGAAGCGAGTGGTCGGTGTCTCAAGGGAAAGACTGCTGTACTCATTTTCATTCTCGTGTTGGCCTTCGTTGCTATCTGCACTCTTGCTGCTTAAGCGACTCTCGTCCGTGATTGTGGGGCACAATGTCAGCCCTATGTTTTTCTCAGCTCCCGGAGTATTGTCTGCGTATTGAGGTTCGGTTGTGCGCTCTTGAACCTTGTCTGTTGCAATCTGAGCCTCAGTCTCGGCACCTGCTTGCCATGGTTCCTCGTAGTTGCCGATAATGCTGCTGTTACTGACTGGGGAGGTCTGACCTCCGTCACAATCTGTCGCTTCGGAGGTTGGAGCTAGGGATTCGTTAGATGTGAGATCTTCCTGCTGAATGAGCATGCCGTTGTCAGAGATCGTGTCGTGTACGCAGTCACTGCTGCCCGTACCCTCGAGAAGATTTGCTGCATTCTCGGCGCGTTGTTCAATTGGAGTGGTCGCTTGAGGGCTGTCCATCAATGCAGCTGCTGGGTAGGGGGTTGTGCTCGTCCTTGCCACTCGAGCTGGACGGGAAGCTGGGTCGTTCTTGGCTGTGGGAGAACAATCTTCGTCGGTATCATGCTCCAGTGTCATCTCATATCCATCAATGACTTTATCTTCCTGTGAGAAGGCGTTGAACTTCTGCATCGCAGTGGAAGCAATGTTCTTCACAGACGGCGTGACGTACGCTCTCCACAGTAGATTGCCGATGTACAGCATAGCAGCAACAGCAAGCGTGATAACGCTACCATCGATCCAATGAGCGGCGTAGAACCACCACGACTCAGCATCCTTGCTTGCAGCGCACTCAATTGCTCGGTGGAGAGTAGCAAGGCTCCTCGCAGCCCAGATGCATGCGCACGCTACAATGCGAATACTCGCTAATGCGACACCTAGCGCCTCAGCATTACCGTCGATGGCTAATTTGGCAGACGTGCTGAGAACGTGGTTGTAGTCCTGGTTGCTGTACCAAATAGCCCATGCAATGGCAAAGACTTTCATCGGAAGTCGAATCCTGTGGAGAATTGCGAGGCAATGTTCGTAGACCACAGCAGCAACTGCTTTAGCGGTCTTAGGACTAGATATGTGGCACAGGCCAAAGATGACAAGCGACCAGTAGAAGAGAACGTATCGGCCAGGTGCTGCTTCTAGGCGAGGAGTCAGGCAGAGTACGAGGGACCATACTGTGATATCGACGACATATGGCAGGATGCATTTTCCAAAGACACTGAGAACAAAGAGGGTCATAGATTGATAGGTAGTATACCAGTATTCCGAGGCAAGATTGCCGATAGCGGTAGAGATCCCTCGAAAGAAAGCCTTAAGCGTCGCTGCGTGCTGGGAGATGCAAGTGATGGCGTTGTGAACATAACATCCTGTGTATATCGCGGTTGCGGCAAGATGATCAACGGCAAAGGCCTTGGTAGTAGCATACCCAGCAAGAATCGAAGTTTTAATGCTAGCAAGAGTGTGCTGCACCAAGGCCTTGCATAGATTCAGACAGTGGGTTGCAATAGCGAGCCATATTAAGAAGAGTTCGTGAAGGAAATCAAAAGGAATCGTCCAGAGGTCGTAGAGAACCAGAATAATAGAGTGCAAGTCTTTGCAAAGAATAAAAAAATCATCGAGAAGTCGAAATTGAGTCTGATAGAGCAGCGCTTTCAGCGCATTCACATAGAACATTGCCAGAACAGAGTCAGACGATATCAAATAGCCGAACGTGATGTGATGTTCAGGTAAACTGTTCTCTAGCGCGGTGTAAAGGAAGAAAGAATGCGTCGTCTCTAAGGAGAGGCATCTACTGCTGCCGCCTAATCCTAATGTACTCTGAGAACAATGAAAGCGCGCTCTCAAAGCCGTTGTATAGTTCACATGGGAGCACCTTTATTGTTCAATCGACGTGGCGTAGAGTTTAAAGCCAAGTCCTCTGAGAGCATTGTGGCAGACAAAGGCCAGGAACCAAGAAGACAATGCAGATGATTGGAGATGTCGCATGTTGACTGCTGAGCCGAGCAGTTCGAGGAATGGCGTCTTTGTACTATTTTGGGATGAGCAAGAGAGAAAACAAAGAGGTGTGGCGTCGTTCCACGTGGAGATCTGAAGCCTCTCCTGGAGCACGCTTGCGTTGTTGTGGCTGGCGCTGAACGCCCCTCATCGCCGATCCAGCAGCCAGCGAACACGAACTTATCTGCGACGGCACCGCGGCCACGTGAGTTCATCCACATCTGATTTATTACTGCGAATGGTTTGCTCGTAGTCAAGGGCGCGGGTCGACGATGATGCCAACCCAAGGCGCGCGGGGCCGCGCATGTGACGCGTTTCACTCACTCACGACCCAATAAGGCACTCCATCATTGTCCACGGCTACCCGACCGCGCACTCTGACCGGATATCGAACGAGCAGTTCCAGCGCAATCCAGCGACTCGAGTTGCCGAATCCGGCAAGCCAGCTGCCCGGATGAGAGTGCGACCTACAACCTGGCAAAAGAAGCTCAAACTGCAGGTAGCGCAGAGCGAGCCTCTCGAGGATATGGCGAGCGCAAGTCCTTGTGGCGCAATTGTGACTGGTACACGATCATGTGAATAAGTGAAGAACGCGGGCAGGGAGCCATTGTGTCATGTGCAGCCACTCTTCCACTTTTCCAACGCTTAGTCGTCTTGACTAGACTCATGCTGTATGCGAACAAGGGAAGGTAGTTTGTTCAGCGAAAAGGTCAAGTGCACCATGCAGTAACGCAACAAGTCGCCACGTGTCGCGAGATAATTGACCAGGAATCCTCAAGCACATCGTCCCAGCCAAAATTCCTCAGCCCACGTTGTTGGCATTGCCTTGCGGGGGAGGCTATAACGCAGGCAAAATGAGCGGTCAGAAGTGTTCTGCATCACGCTCGCATCTTAGCGAAGGGCCATTTTACTTGGGGCTGGACAATGCAGGCAGAGTACGGTAACAGTCAGTACAGCTGGATACATTAGACGGTTACTACTCGCTGTCATCCCAGTAGTTGCCGTCGAGTCCTTGGACTTTTAAGACTATGTGGTTCTATCCCATTGAAGATGAGAGCAGCCCTTGGGGAAGATTCCCAAAGACCGAGTACGACAGCCTCTCGCCTTCCCCAAGGACTGCTCTCGTCTTCAATGGTATAGAGAGGCAATATTCGATAGAGGCTGTTGCAAACCAGTAGTCCTGCAGACGCCTAGTGCTCGGAAATTTGGTCGAGATGACAACTGCCAAGGTGCTGGTACGCTCTCGACTGTGCTGTTTTTCCTTCGCCTAGCGACAAGCATCTAACGCGCCTCCACAATCTTGGTCCTAGTAGATTGTGAATGCTGCAAGAAAAGTTGCTCTGAGTCCCGCAGCTTGAACAATGATCATTATAGAACTTGGAGAATTTGATATGTCACAGTATTTCGCTACATAGTTGCGATGAATCGTACTTGATTTCTCGACATTCCATAAAGTCACTAGTTCTTCCGTTGCACCTTGGATTCTTTTCCCTTGAGCGCAGGAAATCGGAGGCCAATTGGACCCAGAGCAAAAGCCGTGGGGGAATTAAACCTGATGCTTGTTCAAAATGAGAGATGTTCGCAGAAGAAGCACACAGTGGGAGTGTCTCACCATGCTGATCTTACCATGCCGATCATGGGGTCGGAGCCAATAGTACCAAAGCGCATGCAGCCTGACAAGTTCCGAAAGCTGAATTGCAGGCGAGAATGGTTGCCGGCGCGGAAGCACCTAGAGTAGCTCCCCATGTAAACCCAGCGGCAGCGTAACATGCCATAACTACTGCAGAGCAACCGCCTTGGCACACCCCATAAGCAGCTGGCCCTGCAAGAGATGTGCTTGCGAAGATGGAAAAAATGGCAATTATAAATGACACTGAAAAAGTCATGATCGTTTGTTGTGGGTGAGCCAAAGAAACGCTGCATCGAGTTGGTAACTTTATAGTTTGCAAGATAGATACGGTCGTTCCACAAACGTGCCCATTCCACCAGTGCAGATCTGGCATCAGGATTGCAACACTTTATGAGCGCATGCATGCCGCAGTGAAAGCCTGTCATATCACCTTTATCTATTCGCGCGTGCCGCAATCTCATGCCAGAAGACGCTCACGTTTCACCAGATATCGGCTAATCAAGGAATGCGCATAAGAGCGACATCTTTCGAGCGTGTATCAAGGACCTGCTGTGCAACATGTCACTACAGAGTAAGATTGCAAGAATCAAAGAAGCTTGATTCAATGCGATGTAATGTCGTGACCGCCGTGATCGTCGACATTGAAGCATGTAGACGAACTTCTCGCTGCACACAGGGGTCAAACGTCTTCTATCACAAAATTTGCAGAGAGACTTACCTACCTCTGACACCCACCTTCAGTTTTCATCTACAATGGTTTTGGTTACTCTCAAGACCGACATTCTAAATCAGATATGTTCTGCGGACCAACTCGAGCTTCTCGATGCAGTTGACGGTCTCCGGTCACAAGGAATCGATAGCTATGTCTCCTTGCCACAGATCATTGTGTGCGGCGATCAATCTTCGGGCAAGAGCTCTGTGCTTGAGGCTATCTCAGGCGTATCCTTCCCTGTCAGGAGCAACCTTTGCACTCGTTTTCCGACGGAACTCGTTCTGCGCAAGACGACTGAGATTGGAGTCAAAATTTCGATTGTTCCAGATGCCTCGCATAGCGAACTTGAGAGTCGTACCCTTTCATCCTTCCAAGAAAAGCTTGACAGCTTCAACAATCTACCAGAGTTGATCGAAAAGGCCAAGACGGCCATGGCGATATCCACGGTTGGGAAAACCTTTTCCAAGGATCTACTTCGGGTTGAAATCTCTGGTCCGGATCGACCACATCTCACGATAGTCGACCTACCTGGTCTCATTCACTCTGAAACAAGACAACAGTCTACCTCAGACATCAAATTGGTTCAGGACGTTGTTCAATCATACATGGAAGAACCGAGAAGTATTATTCTCGCCGTCATCTCAGCAAAAAACGACTATGCAAACCAGATAGTGCTAAAGCTCGCACGAACTGCTGATAAGACGGGCGACCGTACCTTGGGTATCATCACAAAGCCTGACACACTGGTACCTGGCTCAGCTAGCGAGCTGATGTTCGTCTCTCTTGCGAAGAATCAGGACGTAGAGTTTCGCCTTGGATGGCATGTGTTGAAGAATCTAGATTCGGATACTGGGAAAGGTTCTTTGAGTATGCGCGACATCAAGGAACAAGAGTTTTTCTCGACCGGAGTATGGCAAACTCTTCCTGATGCAAGCCTTGGTATTGAGACATTAAGAGAGCGGCTCAGCGCTCTGCTTCTGGCGCAAATCGCAGCTGAGCTCCCCAGCTTGATGGAAGAGATTGGAGGAAAACTCGATCAATGCAAGCGCCGACTGAAGCAACTGGGTGAACCCCGTTCTACCGTAGAAGAGCAAAGGCTATACCTTCTTCAGTTGAGCGAGACATCTCAATCGATTACGAAAGCTGCCGTGAGCGGTTCCTACAACGATCCGTTCTTTGGAGACGCAAAGACAGAAGTCGAGTACCAAAAACGTCTACGCGCTGTCATACAGAACATCAACACATTGTTTGCAGACAATATGTTGCAGAGAGGGCACAAGTACCAAGTCACCGACTCGGCCATCTTGGGTACCAAAAGCGAAGCTACGATCATCAGTAGGAGCAAGTACATGGCTCACATCGACCATCTGATCAATCGAACCCGAGGTCGTGAGCTACCAGGAACTTACAACCCGATGGTCATTGCAGATCTGTTCTTGGAGCAATCGCAGCCATGGTCTGGAATCGTCAAGCAGTACTCGAAGGACGTGTCACAGGCCATCATGAGATTCGTGCGTCTTCTAGTCGCACACATCGCCGATGACGCTACCGGGGAACGACTTTACCAGGTCATATTCAAGCCTGCGTTGCACGATCTGGAAAATGGGCTGGAAGAAAAGTTGGCAGCGCTTCTAACCGAACATCGAGAATGTCACCCAATCACGTACAACAACCCTTTCAACGAGGCCGTGGACAGCTTGCGTATAGCGCAATTGGAAGCAGAATACACATCGGTGATCAAGACCTTCTTCGATATTCCTGCTCTAAATTCCAGTCGGTATGGAGATACCGAGGACTTTCGCCCTCTCCTTTCTGCTCTCATGAAGCACGTAGAGCCTATTGTAACCCATCCCGCCTCTTCTAAAGCTTTAGACTGCATGCAGGTATACTACAAGGTATCCACCCCTGTACAAATACTCAATACAATGCTCCATCTAACATCGTCCTGTACAGGTTGCATCTGAACGCTTCATTGACGTGGCATCTGTCGAGGCTGTAGAAGCCAGCATAATGGCCAAGCTGCATGACATCTTGCGGCCCTTGAATGTTGCCTTCATGACTACAGAAGATGTGACGAGCATCGCAGGCGAGTCTGAGAAAAGCAGACTTCGTCGCAGGGAACTTAATTACCAGCTCCACGTGCTGGAGGAGGGCATGAGGACTTGTACGCACATTGTAAGCATTGGACGAAGAGGTATGTCTAGTGAAGATAGAGACTTATCGCGAGGCGCTTACCTAATAGGTTCAACTCGGTTGCCGATGCTGGAGGAACAGGCTGAGTGTCAGGGTAGCATAGACACATGTGGAGCGTCCGCGGCCTCCACAACTTCCTCTGTGCACGTGACAGACTCAGGAGAAGAGGTTGTTTCGATAAATTCTCTGGACTCGGAGACAAAAGTCTTTCCGCTTCAAAATGACATGTCAAATCCAGAGGAGGAGGATATTCCTGTACCTACTGTATCTTCGAAGAAAAAGAAAGGTAAGAAAGATCGAAAATCCGCAGTTGATGGCTGGTAGAACGCAAATTCAGCAAGCCGCGGAAGCTTTGTCTAAGGTTCGATACATTAAAGCCTCTAGATGCTGAAAGAAGCATCAGCTAGGCGTAGATCGGATACCTTTTTAATTTTCAGGTGACACTTTCTTGCTCTGTGGCCCCCCTTTATCACCAAATGCATATCAAGTGTAGCTTATTGCATTTCTCTGGATCCACAATCTGGATTTTTTTTTATTAAAGATCGATCTCCAGTGCGTACCCATCTCCTGTTAACGCATTGAAGTGCTGTGTCTATAACGGCAAAGCCACGAGCAGCTTGATTGACCAAATTGACTGTTGGCTCAGCTACCCAGTGTTTACAAAATGCTCAGACACATAGAAAAGAAGCTGCCCAATCGGTGACAGTGGGATTGAATTTGACGCTTATCCTAGATGAAGTGTTTTCATGTCGTTTGGTGCCATGATCACGCGATTGCACGCACGTCTTAGCCATTCCTACATCTACCTTGACTTTTTGTGTTCCACGTGTGAATCCTCGAATCATCATTCGTGCTGAACGAAGGGAGTTTGGATAGCTGTGAGCGAAAGCAAGAGCCTAAGTTTCCAGATTAGAATTCATGGACTCAATCTTGTCGTCTGCATACTTGAACTCCAGTCCTGATGAGGAGAAATGCGGGGTTAGGGTGGGGGGCTGTCAGCAAGGGTGTCCAATATCCTTATCGAAAAGCTGTCGCGCGCCCCTAGCGATCCCCGCGGGATACCATCTGTAGGCGCATAATTGACTTCTGTGGGATAGTGCATGACTGCTGCACCAGAGGCGCTCACAGCGGAGCTTCCCTCCGCAAATATGATTCGGCGATCTAAGCTGTGTGTAGCGCGTTAAAGTCCTCGCCAATCAAAATGGACTGCTGCAGCCTAATCAATGGCAGAGACTAAGGACGTTGTTTTTAGGCCACTACGTAAAAAGGCAGTGCTTCTATCAGAATGCAACCATTTCATACATGGTAGGCTGTGTCTCGTTTGACTGTCTTCGGCGAAAAGGCCGTGGCTTACACCTACGCTGGATGTGGCTAAGATGAATCCTTGCTTTGTCTGCACTTGCAATACCTGCCTCGCCGCGATGATCGCGGTTCGTGCTGTTATTATATTTCGTTCTCAGCTTCCTCTTATACTCAGCGAAAGACGCGTGGGCACGCAGCAAGGGGTGGCCACTTATCTGTGGCGCAGCTGGCTTTTTTCCCTAACCAAACACCTGGTCTCAACGGGGCAGAGCTTGCCAAGATAGATTCTCTTACGCCTCCAAGCTGAGTTTAGCCTGTGCAGACTATAAATCTCGTTCTCCAACATTACTCGTGTGGAATCCCTTCAGATTTGTCATTGAGTTGGTCACACCGCCATTCTCGATGGTACTGTGCACATAGAACGATCCCCTGCACGCTGTCTTCTCCTTCCTAATGTTTGCTTTCCCTATTGGCTTGCTTCTCCTTGGCTCGAAAACTCCCAGGGTTTCTGCAGCAAATGCCACTGTTCGATATCTTGAAAGATAGCGTCAGCTTGTTGCTATGGGTGATGCTGGTCGCAGTCCTGCTCTTAGTACTCATTGTGAATTGGGTCCTATTCGAAATCATTTGCAGCTTCCACCACAGCTCACGAATGCGTTACGAACAAAGTGAAGGTCTTATATCCTGCATCATGTCGAATGCAAAGAAAGAATGACGCATATAGAACGCAGAAGGGGAGCGATGCTGCACATAATCATTCCATTGAGCTTGACTAATTCGTTCATGCTTACCTCAGCTTGTGTGCGCGCTGTTATGTGTTGTGCTTCGTCTGTTGTAGGGCCCAATAGCCGACGCTATACTTTAACTGAAATACGGCGTATCAGCTCGGGTCCGCCTTTCGTCCTGTTCCCGCTCTACTGCTACCCTCCGCTCTTGAACAAGCTGCCAATACGGCTTTTTCGGATCTTCCTTTAGCCAAGACGGCAGCTCTTGCCCTAAGCTTACGGAAGACTTGTATGTCTGCACCACTGATCTAGGAGTCTCTTCTCTACCACGCGGCCCAGGGGATCGTTTCCTGACTCGCAAAAGAGACGCGAGAAATGCGAGGACATTTACTGCTACAAAAGCTATCGTCCACTTTGCCTGGAGTGTGCGCTCACCCCAAGCCAAGATGCAATGGAGAGCAATCGTCCAGTTGGCGACTCCGCGAAGGTTCTGCATCGAGGAAACGGGTGCGCAGGCATCGAAATCATCGTGAACATCACAAACGCCATCTTCAAGTTTGCGAGTGGAACCTGATGAGATAAATCCCCGGATCTCTTTGGCCGTGTCCCAGTGGCGCGTCAGAGTGGCTTCACAAACGCTGATTGAAGTGTGAGTTGGTTTGTTGAGGGTGAAAGTCACCTTTGGAGGAGCGTCTGTCAAGTGATATCGCCGGTAGCGCCCCTGACACACGTTTGTTCGCGTTGATAGAATCCAATGCATCTGCATGAGCTCGAAAACAGAGGTTGAGATCATGCTGTCACGGTCACTGCGTGAAGTGGAGACTGTCCCGCTTTGGACAAGATAACGTGGTGAAAGAGGATACGAACACGATCAGGTTCGGTTTCGAATCCTGACATGCGTATCAAAGAAGTTCTGCTTTTATGTGTGTTGGTTTCATCTCTTTGTTCATTGTGGGTTGATGGCCGTTGGTGCACATTGCTCTTTCAGCAACTCCAGTGTCAAGCGAGTCAGGTATCCCGGCGTCAACATCGTCTGCTAATCAGCACTGTCCAAGTGAGACTCTAACGTGGTAGGTGACTGATTCGCGGTGGGTGCTTGAGAGCACATACCTGCAAAGGACCTCGAGATGTAACGAAAGCGGCCGTGCACAATGCAACGAAGTCTTCCTTTGAGCATATCAACCTCTCGTCCCGATGTCTACTTGTCGCTACGCACAGTTTACTGTACCCCTACTCGGCAGGTGCGAATGAGGATTCAGGGGTCAAACACAAACACCAACGTCAGCATGGTCCCACGACATATCGACAACACATTTGCACGCCGCACAGTCGCAGCGACATTAATTTACACCAGCTTCAATAATCCCATGCTGCTCACTTATTGCAGTCAGAAATAAATTCTGCATACCTCTAAAGTTGTCCTCACCTACCCCGCTAGTGCCCCACCGAGCTTGCCTGCGCGCGCAAACGCTTTCACTCTCCTCGACCTCGCCTGACCGTCACCGCCACCGCAACCTCACGTGCAAACTCTTACGATGAATTGTCCAACAACCTCTCCCTCTCCTCACCCCATGCCGCGCAAAGGTGGTCGCGCCCCAATCAAGTCCAGAAAGTCGGCCAATCCCACCAAGCAAGCCAGCAGAGGTGCAAAGCGCGTCAGCAAGGTCAACACCAAGACCGCGCAACGGCCTATTCCACTTGGGGTCTCCAGAAGTAAGTCCAATGTGAAGCTGCTGATGCGACCACAGACTGACATGCCAAGTTGGTAACATCAAGAACAACCTTCGCGGGCCCAAGGCGCGTCCTCTTCAGCAAGATCAAGTCGAACCTCTCAGTCCCACAGACAAGAACCCTTCCGAGCTCCAATTACCACCACCCCTTCTCGCTCTCACAACCGACAACCTCCAGAAACACACACAACTCACGAACCCAGGCGAAAAGCCGCTGTCCGTAATGATAGACTCGGAGACCGTCAAATCAGTGCCCAAGAGCGAAATTCTGCAGCTACATAACTATGGTGTGATCAATTTAGATGCACAGAAGTGGCCTCCTGAGATAGAGCCTTTCATCAAAGATGTTATCACCAGGCTCAGGCCCGAAGAGACTCCGTCAGCGGACAAGATTTGGAGAGCTCTGGCATCAGCGAAAGAGGCAACATCAGAAGCTGACATGGCTAACATACTCACGCCTTTGCTCATGTTCAGCCAGGAGGACGGGTCTGGAAATGGTGAACAACATGTTTGGCTTGGCAGCGACGTCAATCTCAATACAAAGTATGTTGAACATCCCACTAGGAAGGACCTGAACCTCAAGCAGCCAAAGCCTGACAGAATCAATGGCTATGTTTCCAACAGAAAGACCCATGCCGGCGTTCTCAAACCAGCATTCTCCATGACGGAAGAGCTGACAATCGGAGACATGGTCGACCCTATCCACGATGATATCCTGTTTCCCTGGTTCTCCGCAGAGTTCAAGAAATACTCAGGCAGCAGTCTTGCATCAGCAATCTTTCAAAATCAGCGAGCCGGAGTTGCCGCTGTCAACTTGAATCGCGCATTCTTCGCAAGGGCTGGGGTGGAGGTCGAGCAGAAAGACACCGCACACTTCACGATTGCCTGCGACGCCGAAATCGTTGTCCTCTATATCCACTGGTACAACGGCAACGGTATTCACTACACGAAGCGCGTCTTCAAGGCAGATCTGGGAGGCTACGGTCCCTGGGGGGGCAAGAGTCAGCAGATGGTCGAGATAAAGAAGGTCTTCCGCAACATCCTCGAGTGGGCGATGGAACCGAGACTGAGCTTGATCAAATATGCCATCAGCGTGTTCAATAAAAACCTTTCTGCTGCTCCTCAAGGTAAGGGCAAGGGCAAGGCACCGTGTTCGGACTCGTCTGGTCCTGGTGCTCGTGGCCGCGGCCAGCCGCCCCAGCAGCAGGATGCACCCCCACCCCGTCGCTCAAATCGCTTGCAGTCGGCTGGAAGGTAGGCGGATATCGAGCTCGGTTGCGGTTAGGGAATGGGGGTATGCGTGGATATAAGAAATGAAAGGATGAAGGTTGGATTTCACCAGGGCATAATTTTGATTTGAACGGAGTTTCGGAGTCTTGGATGATACCCTGGACATGGACCGACACTTTACAAGGCACGATACCATAGATGCACACGGCTACATGATCAATTTGGAGTTTTCTTTCTGCTCAAAGTACTGCATCCCACCTTCGCCGCTAGATCATGGAGTCATCTACTAACGGCGGGGTGCAACATGCCCTCATGCCCGAGACATTCTATTCTTTTGTTACGATGCTGGGTAGTTTAAACGCGCAAGGATTTTGCCGTAGCCATCATTGGAAGCTGGCACATGGCCAGATCATCGTTCCCCATGAATGTATTCATTTTCAATCACTGCCTTGACACGCTGAGTTCGCGACTCTCCTCCGATTGCGACCGCAGCACCGCATTCACGGCTGCCTTAGACAATGTATGTAGAAAAAGGCAATGGTTGCTGCCCGCTCAACAGTCCTATTGGAGCGGCCATTCGCAGCTGAGTCACGATCAAGAGCCCAGGTTTCAAACGATGTAGTCGCTATCCGGTCACAGTTGTAACGGATCGGAGACCCTGATCGCCGCGAAGCATGTCAACTGACTTCTTACCGGGGAGGTCTCAGTCAGTGTATCGACGAAGGAAGGTCTGTTCCTGTTGCATTATGGGGACGTGGGAACAGGAGCGCCGTCTGCTCAGAGAGAACACGTTGGGAGTTGATCGGTCACTACAGCATACGCAGTGCTTAAGCTTACTTAAGTTCCACCATCTCCGCATGCATTCAAGATTTTACTGTCAAGAAACAAGTTGCAGAAGAGGGTCTTGTCTAGAAGCTTGAGATATAGACACTTATAATGTTTCATTTGCTAACTCTCGTGTGGGAAGCCTCCTTTGCTCTCCTATGATCATCTGCTAGCGATGATTCTGATCATTGCACGCGGTGCGAAGTTGGCCGGTCAAGGAGGACACATTAGAGTAGTTTCCATTGGCGTTGCACTTCTTGTCTGAAAAGAGGAGTGCCACACTCGAGCAGGCTGCCTGACAGCCTGCGGGAACTTTGTCCTACAGTTTCGGTCAGCCTACATCAGTCACCTGATTACTCCAAGTGACTTCTAGCGAGACAACAGTGCGAACCATCTGGATAAAGGCATTCGCAGTAATTCGAACCAGCCTGCGCTCTGAGAGCGAGACTGGAGAGAAGCGCAGCGGCCCTGGAAATGCGGACCATTTTGGCAATAGGAATGGAGGTTGTTCGGAGAGGAAGTTGTTTTGAATCAGTATAAACTGGTTGAATGATTATGGAAGAATGGCTTTATTAGACATTTATAGATCCCCAGCCAAGTCGACGTCCAGGAATCCTCCTCTGAAGCTTTGGACCCCACATGCATGTTTCCTTGACATGTACCAAACGCTTCTGACCCTCACCACTCTAGATTGAGTGGCATCATGACTCGGGCGAAGACTATTGCATTGTGCACTTGTATAATGCGTTGTATTGGCCATTATGAACACGATGATAAGTCTGTCTCATAGCACAAGGACGTGCACCACACTGAACCCAAGAGGTATTATCCACGCGTACAGTGAGACCGACACGGACCTCAGCCTGAGTATGTCGTATGTTTACGTCACTAGAAGCAGCATAAATCTCCACAATGGCTTTCTTAAAGTTAGAAAGGTGTGGGCTGGAGCATAATATTACGACAGTGGTGCACGCCGCTCCTCTGCTAAGTTGTCATCGCAATGAAATGAGTCGACCAATATTGGTCAGAAATTTCTGCACGCTATGTAAATCTATTAGATCGCATCATAGCAGTACCAAGTCTGACTCTCTTCTGTCCAGCATTAAAAACGGCGAGGATTGTTCGGCAGCAATCTGTGCGGGTACGGTGGCTCGTCAGAGCCCAATAGTAAAAAGATAGAGGCCCATATGCTGGTTTTTATGCGCAAGCAGTCTATCTTTGGGCATCACTCACGGAAATTTTGACGTTCGAGGCACGATCAATGCCCAAAGGCTTACTCTCAACGCCTAGCATGACTTGCTTGCATTGTTAAATGTTCGGGGCGTCAACTCCTTGCTCCATCCGTGTCACCTTCGATTTCTCCCATGCTGTATCGCTTCTGCAACAATGATATGATTAAAGGATGCAACGAAGCGAGAAATGCTGCCATGTTAGGTCCAACGAAAAAAGTCCAAGATCACAACAAGCGGCCGTCATCTAGGACTCCGCTCGCATTTAGTGTTTCTTGCATGACGCCATGAGTTGCTGCGACCGGTCCGTTTACGTTGTTGAAGTCGCGAAAGCGAGCAAAGCCTCATAGTTGGGGGTACCGAGGCCTGTCGCAGGATCCCATCCAGTAACAGCGCTGAAACCTGCTCCAGAAATGACACCACTGCATCCGCCGATCTTGCCATTTTTGATGTCTGTGAATCCGGTGCTTGCAGTGTTATACAGCCACGGGTTCAAGAAACCAAGACCCTTCTTTCCAGACGCGATCCGAGCGCTGTTCAGGAGCTGGAAGATACCTGCAGTGGTCGGCGCAGAGCAAGATGTCCCTGAAACAGACTGTGCGGAACCAGAGGCCACAATAACGAAGTTTGTAGCCTGTGCGGAGATGTCTGGATAGGCGCGCCCAGAAGAGTTGAAGTACGTTGTCACAGCGCTGTGGCTTGTATCGCTCGAGAGCCACTTATTGACGGTTGCATTCTGATAGTCCGGTCGGCCAAAAACCTCGGAGAAACCACCGCCACCGGACGACCAGGCATTTTCAGGGGAGTTTCCAGTAGTACCGCCCACAGTAGTGACCCAGGGGCAACTCGCGGGGAATGCAGTCGTGAAGGAAGTCTTGCCGTTGACCTTGCATGTGGTACCCACACCAGAGTCACCTGAAGAGATGAGGATGGAAACACCGCGGGCTCCTAGTTGGGAAAACAGGTTGCACACGTTTGTCGCATAAGAGAGGGGCACGGTGCTTTCGTCGTCGCCATATGAGATGGATAGTGTGTTTGGAAGCGAGGCCGCCGGAAGAGCCAGGAGGTAGTTCAAAAACTCGAGGTACGGCTCGTTGGTGTTGCTACCGCTTCCTAGGAATTGTCCACGGCCAGCGGTGCTGTAGTACGTCATCGGTACAGAGCTTGAAATGCTTCCCGCGTACTGGACATCTAGGTTGGCCTCGATACCTGCCGGCGTTGTCGGGCAAGTCCCACCGTTGACTCCCGTACATGTGAAAGACTTCGCTTTGTTGCTGAAATAGGCATAGCTGGAGAGGAAGGATGTGAAATCAGATTTGATGGCATATTCCTCAAGGAAGCCTGCAACTCCAAGGAGGCCCGTACTCTGATTTTTCGCGTTTGCGAAGTTGTATAAATTGGCGAGGCAAGTAGGCGTGATGCGGGTACCGGTACATCCCGTCACCGCCTGTGCTGCATTGATGTGGACTTCGCTCTTATCAATTGCGTGGTGCTCGGAGATAGTAGAGCGAAGTTGCTTGACGCCGAAATATGTGGTAGGTTGAATCATGTCCAGATGACCAACAAGGGCTGAAGGAACGCTGTACTCGAGGGTTCGTAGCGCACGTGCCTTTGTTTCCTCATTCACTTTTCAAGTCAATCGGACGAGTTCAAATTCAGCAAAAGAAGGGCGGAGTCTCCTACCGTAAGTGCTATATTTCGTCTTCAGAAGCCTTTCAATAGCATTCACGCTGCCTTCCACGGTGAGGTACTCGCCGGTCAGGGAGACCTTGGCACTGGGTATCTCGCTTTGAACCCAATCTTTCACAAGGCTTACAGACTTTTCTTTGGGTGCCATCATTTCTGAGATTTGGTCCTGATCGAGGTGGTTGCCGTACTGGGGACTACCTGGTGTGGCAATCTATCTTCAATTAGCCCAGAAGCTCCATTGCGGCTGCGAGGAACTTGAACGACTCACGTCCAATGCGAGCTTGTGGAATTCAGCGATTCTTTGGTTCACGAGGTGAATTTTGAGCGTAATGGTCGTAGTATCCTTGTCAAGTGCTGTAGATTGGTCGACGACCCACCCTTGAGGGCTGCTGTCAATCTTCTCCAAGACGACACTGCTAGTCGGCAAGGCATTAGAGACACTCAGCAGGGCTGCTAGAGAAAGGATATCTAAGAAGCGCATGATTGCGGTTGGCGACGAATCTTCAGAGAAGTGTCATTGATTCTCCTGCTTTATATACGTTGTCTTGGATGGCTATTTCGTGTTGCATCTCTAAGACATGTACGGAAGGAGCAGCATGTGGACTTCCCCCCGGGAATGGTGTGGCCGGGCAAGCGCCGGGTACCTGCCCGATGTAGCTGATGAGGTACAAGGGTCATGCACCGCAAGTTGCGCTTGTGCCGGATGAGGAAGCTTGCTAAGCTTTGCCATGCATGGGCAAGCCTTTTGGCGCCGAGCAATTTGCTAAACACCTCGCACGCATTTCGCCGTGGCATCCGCTTATTCCAAACAGGAAAGTGCATTTCAGATACTATACGGCATTGACATTGATAGAGACAAGGCCGTTTCCATAGCTACTTTACTGTAGGCGCTACTAGCGGGGAAGATGCCGGATCGGGACGCTAAAACCGAGGTTCAGAAAGCGATCATCCGAAACCTGCGGCAATCAATACAATAACGCAACACATTGTAAAACTGTACAAATGCGCCTCAACGCCGATGCTTGTCCGGAGGAGTTAGGTTGTTGGCATGGGTCCTGATTCAAATGCTCTGTTTTGCAGTTGCTAATGTTGTGATTCGCCGAGTGGGTCTGGCGGCTGCGTGTCATTGTCACATGACTCTTCACTTACAAGATGTCAGGATTCTAGGTGTTATTGTCCAATGCAATTGCTTCGGATTTGCACATACGGGAGCACGATGTTGTGAGTATAACGAATGTAGTCTCACATTTTCGCAATCACAGCTTGATTCGGTATCAATGTAGTGCCGAGCGATGCTGGCTCGAGACCAACACTACCTACTATCACCAATTGTTTCGAGAGGAAAATGGGAGATTGTTCAGGTGATGTATAGACTTGAACGAAAGTCCTATACAGGTCGAGATGAATCGCTTCATGAACTTGGTGTATTGGAAACCTGGAATTGGTCCATCAGCGGTAGGGTCACGTGACACTCGACTTCATTGGAGACCACATACCACCTGTGGCTGATGTTACCTGCTTGTGGCAAGGTCTTTAATCTCGTCTCTGTGATATTGCATGAGTTGGGCGACTTGCAATGGGCACTTGGAGAATGGTTTCTTGCCACGTGACAAGCGACCGAGGTCTCGCTGCAAGAGAAAGAGTTTCTGATCGTCGCATTACACTAAGAGTATGACCAAGCTGATCGCAACTCAACAACCTCAACACCAGCTTGAATGTTGGCTTACGTGTTCCGTAGTCCCATTGGACTCAGGTCCAGTCCACGTCCGCTATTCTTTTGGCCGCTTTACGACAACAATTTTAGGTTGGGCTTTGCTCCAACACAGTATACATTATTTAGAACTACAATCAGTTCACCTCAATCTTGTGCCACCGCTCTCAAACTCCGACTTCTTGAGTCTCAGCGCTGAAAGTTGAGTGTGTGCAGTAATTACAGACAGAGGAGGGCATGACCTAGAACACGGCTTCTCAGCACCGCAAGTGAGTACTTGTTTTGAAGCGAGTGAGCCAAAGTGTTGTGCACGTCGCTATATGTCAAAAATAGATGACTGCGCTCAAAGGACCTACAATAGCAGGTTGAAGACCGTGTTACGCGGACGCTACCTCGATTCTTGCAAGACTGTCTCTCACGTGCTGCTACTTAAGCTGGGAAGACCATATTCCAAGAAGGCCAGTGCATAATTTCGCGATGTCCAATGTCGGAGGTCCAAGTGGAAGATAATTTGATACCCTATGTGTTGCAGAGAATTCCAGCCTACATTATCGCACCAATCTGCAGGTGTATTGTATCGGTACAAGACTCCTTTTTTGGTGCGACACTATGGCACTGAGACCTTGCATCCCAACACTCACTACTTCTGTCTTAATCTGCACCCAGAGAGACTTCGAAACCTCATCTACAACTGATGCCGCTATCATTCAAGCGCATCGTTCTTTTTGCAGATCCATTCCGTCTCCAGCTTCGTTTCAGCGGAACTGGCCAGCCCCTGCCCGCCCTCCTGCGCGCTTAAGCCTCGTATTGGATGTTTACGCCAGCTTAAGAATTCTGAGCTGCTTACTCCCAGTCTCTATCACGCCGCTGTCGATCCTCTTATCTGACGCCATGCTTGACTCGAATCTGTCATCAGGCCTCTCCTCAGTCTCCGGATCCTACAATGGTCTCCAAATGCTGAGGGTGTGTCGACCAGAGATCCAGATTCATTCAGGCGGTAATGCAGCTTATAGTTCCTTATGTCAAGCCAGCTTCTGCTATCGTTGCTTTTTTTTACTGAGTGTCGAGTCGCGTACAAAGCTCTTCTGATTCAACCATCGCAGCTGCGTATCTTGAAGGCGTGCCCTTCGTAAGTATGACAGTTGTCAAGAGCTCCAGTACTTTGTAGGCAGAATTTGGCCCACCTGATCGTAGCAATAGGATCGCACTATTTGCGGCTACAACGAATCCAAGATGAGTCATACCCGTATTTCCTACTTATCAGATCTGACTTGTGGCAGCTCGGATGGTTCGACGGATGCAGGTAGCTCATGTGCTATGTGCGGCGAGGGGGCTTCGTGCCTGTAGATGGCGGCACCTTGCTGCTTCATCGCTGTTTGCTGATAAGGCGTCAGGTTTCCATTACCGTATACATCGGACGGAACATCTTGTGGCGGACCGGTGCTGCTAGCTTTCGCTGCTCGCCTCCGTCGCAACCAAAGGAACGCACCGATCGCAGCGAGCCCAAGAACGCCAAGCGGTATTCCAACACCGAGTCCTACTTTTGCGCCAGTACTCAGGCCCGCGGAGTCTGACTTTAAGCTTTGTTGGAGGTTGTTGTTTGCCGTTGGTAGGCTCGATTCATCAGTCGCTGTGGTTTGTATCGATACAGAGCTGAACAACGTGCTTGTAGACGATGTGGATGCCGGCAGGGTGCTGAGTCTGATTGGATTGGTCGCCGTGGCGTATACAATTGGGTCTGCGGCTTCGAATGTAAGATCGTCGATGGTGCAACACGTTGTGTTGATGCTCGCTTGCGTCTTCCAGTCTTGCAGGCTCCCCCCGACGTAGGCACAGCACCATGATTCTGGTTTCAAACAATTCATGACAAGGCCAGTGTTCCGGGTCGGTTCTGCAACAGTCAATTAGAATGTCCTCAAGGAAAGACTGGCTTCATCGACGCACCGATAGCTGCGCAATATTTTGGACATGCTGGATCCTCCCATGTCTTGTCTGTGCAGCCGGTTCGCCAATACCAGTTCTTCTTGTTGACGTCCTCTTTATGCATGCAGAGGCCATTTGTCAGACAAAGGTCACCAATGGCGCAGCATGTCGAGTGACCCCCAGCTTCTACAGCTGTCATGTTACATGGCACATGGACGTCGTTGTCCCATGTTGTTTCGCGCCCGACCGTATTGAAACACGCGGCCATTGTACGAACGGAAGTTTGAGTATCTGATTTTCGAAACGCAGAAGCCAGCGGGGAGCTATTGAAGATTCGCTGTGGGAAGACGTTGGCAAGCGGAGCATCATACTCGGGGACAGACTGATGTAAATCGAGGCAGGCATAAGGCGTCCCGTCCCGCACAGCCTTCTCATTTCGTTTTTTGACTTGCCAGGATATAGTGTTTGTGCACAAATCTCCGAGACTATAAGCCAATCAGCAGTCTTGCGGGCCTTATAACTGCGGCACAAATCCCGCTGGAGCGGTTTCCGCTCACCTTCAATAACCTTGGCACGTTACAGTAGATGTTAGTGGCCTGCCTAGCGACTGCCAAGATTCCGCCATTCCGATTTTCCGGTTAGCTTCGCTATGATTCGCCATTTGATTTCCGTCCCCACAGCAATGTACCTGGCCCTTGCACAAAAGTAGGCTGTGTACCTTCCAAAAAGAATACAGGTGCACATGTTGGCAGTGGTGTGGTCGCCTGACTTTTCCGTACTACATAAATGTTTTGCACCGCCACCGTAGTCATCTCAATAGACAGTGGGATGGACTTTTATTCAGCGACTTGATCCTCGTTAGCAGCAGCCGCGCGTTCCGGATATGTATATGTAGGATTCTCTGCCACCGCGCCCTAGATGCAGCACGTATCCTACCACATTGATGTAGAGAGAGCAAGGTAGACCAGGCGAGCTTTGCTGATGTAATAGCCTCGGGACTTAGGAGCTGATGCTTGATACCTAAAGCAATTGTCTGGGATGCGCAAACAGCTCTAGCGTTTTCAGCTCCTCTGCAGCTCCTCGAATGTAGAGAGGGCGGATATCACCATGTAGCTGAGGAATTCCTCATTGCTTATGCTGGAGACTCTGCCCCCAGACGCTCGATACACAAAGGAAAATGCCCGGCCATGAACTCGCTTCACGAATCAAAAATCGCCAGAATTAGGCATTTGGCATGTCCATTGATATGCCAAAGGTACATTGCTTGACCTCGCATCCTGATTGTCGCTCGATCTCCAATCACTGGTCGCTGTAATGTGAATTGGTAGCGGGTCGTTGTGTGGTGACCCAAAAAACATTTGCAAAACAGTATCGTTCCGATTTACAACTTGGATGGAGAGCATGTCCATCTTTCCGATTCTTCCAAAGAAAGGCCTCCATTCTCCGGCCTCCGGTTAGACTGACTTGTTGGCAATATTCACTATATATGAACTATTGTTTGCGGTCCTTACAGCCAAACACGTGCTTTCGGTGCGCCAATTCCCCACCTTTCTTCTGTAAGCCCTGTGTGGATCCGAGATTTGATAGACGTCGCAGTCAAAGTCTTTGTATGTTCCACGCGCCATGTATAGATTGAGCGGATGGATGTGGCTGTCACTAAGTTAGTTTCACACAGCCTATCTGTATCTTTGCATGGTCTCAAGGAATGCCGGAGCCCAGATAGTTTTCACGTACTGAGAGGCAGCAGCTAATTCTGGCTGCGACGATGAGCCAGAGCGAACAAAAGACAATATGGATGCGTCGCGAGGCATTTACTGGTCACACAAAACTTAGAGTCAAGTGTGATGGACCAGTCTTGCATACAGGCTAAGCGTTGTGATGTTCATGTGGGGCTGATTGGCTCTTGCTCTCTTCCAAGGTTGGCAGCCGTCGCCCTCAGCATCACTTTCCTTAAGACAATCAGAGCACTGTCTTGGCCGGTAGCCGCACCCTCGAAAGCTCTCAGACTGCTGTTGCGAAGATTTTGGCGTTGTATATGCCGGAGCGCGACCTAAGTCTGCTAGTATGGTGCTGAAAAGTGAAGATTGGCCAGGTCCCCATCGCGACGCTTCTCATAAGAGATAGAGACTGTTGATAGATTGCTGCGTGGTACTGAGGTGAACTATCTAGCAGTGACTTCACAAGCTATGGCATCGTGTGGGGTTGTCAGTGCGTTTGTTAGAGAGGAGGCATGTACTTGAAAAATTATGTTATTGAACTGTAGGCTTCAGAGTCGCGCAGAGCTATTGGCGCCTTTGCTGAGGGATGCGAAAGCTTCCCCAACCCTGTGTATTGTAGCTTTAGTGGCTGTACTGTCGCGCAGAATAGCTAACGCTGAGGTTAAAGAACACAAAAGTAATTCGACCATCAGTCTTGGTGATCGACAGCGAAAACCTCTCCTAATGCCTGTCACTGAAACAGATCTGCCAGGGTAAACCTTCGTTAAATTCTCTCGACGTTGTTATGTGGAGCTTTTTGAGGGCGGTAATGTACAATATAAAAGTGTGGAAGTGAAATAAAAGTATACTGTCGATAGACTGCGATCGAGATCTAGCTCCAAGGCCAGCTAGCAGCAAACTATGCGCGGCTGAAGCACTTTGACACCAAAGATTGATCGCGAGAGCCGGTCGGTGTCTGAGACAGCACATAAGAAGTATCAAAGGCACCAGCCGACCATCCAATGTATCCAAGGTAGACATCGCTGTTCTGGTTGAGCGATGAAATTGCTGCACAAACATGCTGCTCGCAAGAAGCCGTGTTGCCACCACCAACTTCAGACAAGATTGCCTTGCGACCGTTAGTTCGGAGCCACGAAGCGAGAGGAATGAACGAGTCTTGGACGTGGTCGGTGACGCATTCAGCGCTTGTACCACTGTTGTCGGAATCTAGGTAGCGGTGTACATCGAAGATGAGCTTGCTAGTAGTGCCGTCCGAGTCCTTCACTGTAAGAAGTGCTGGACCACTGTTCTGGACGAACGTTCCAGCGGAGGTGTAGTCGGTACCGGGGAGCAGGATGTACTGCGAGGTTGCGCCAGCTTTACGAATTGCGGTGACGGCAGCTTGGACAGATGTAGCCCAAGTCGTCATGGTCAGATCGTGTGGCTCATTCATCAGGCCAAATGCGATGTTTTTCTGCGAAGCGTACTTTGAAGCGAGCTTCGACCAAACATCAGCGAACTGCGCATGCGTAGGCCCTCCTTGACCAACTATGCCGCCATTCCAGCGACCATAGTTATGGAGATCGATGATGCAGAGGGCCCCTGTCGCCAAACAGCCCTGTACTAGCGTGTCATAGGCAGCCCCAACATTGGCATCAATCGCACCACCCAGCTGGTTGTTGAGAAGGTGGCCCCAGCCGATCGGCATTCGGAAAACGTTGAGCTTATCGTCGGTCGCAAAGTGCTTCATCTGAGCGATGCCATTGGTACCAGGGTTTTGATAATTCCCTCCGCATGATCCGTCTGTATAGCAGCCAAAATCGAATCCTGCGATGTTGATGCCAGCAAACTCGGTCCGTCCAGAAGACGCGGTGGCTGCTGCAGCCACTGCAGCATGGCTGGTTGATGAAGCTTTTTTAACCGTCGTCGAAGTAGTAGGGGTCGCTGCCAAGTGCTTAGCCGCATGTCAATGCTCATCTTCCAGTCGTTGACCTACAAGGACGCTTGACGGTCGAGAATGTAGTCGCTGCAACCGCGGGCGGTTTAGCCACAGCTGAAGTCTTCACTGCTGCTGCGGTCTTGGTGACTGAATTTGCTCCGCCAGGAAGGCACTGCGAATAATAGTCGTTTTGAGCCTGGCAGTGATATCCAGAAACACAGGAGGTAGCGCCGGTCCAGCCGATTCCACCACACTGAGCATACGCAGTGCCTTGAACTGCAACAGTGGTTCCCACCAAGGCCATGAAGGCCAGTGAATAGCGAGGCATCGAGAGAGTGGAAGTAGTTGGAAATAAAAGAACGGAATAAGAAAAGGTTCAAGATAGAGATCGGCTTGATGAAAAAAGAAAGACTTCAGGTTGGTTGCTGGCGAGAAGGAAGAGCGGAAACGCGTTTGAAGACATTCAGGGCAGATTGCTTCCTCGCCTCGAACGGCTCTTCACGAAGCGGAGATTGAGGCCACATACTATCCGCTTAGTGCGTACTTCTACCAACGATGACCATCTGGAGGGCCTGTTAGCTCGTGTTGTCTCCTCGCCGTTTCATGTCACCTACATTGATGCCGTAGCTTCCGCGGTCGTCCCACTTCTCCTTATCTCAAGTAAGCTTAAATCTTGAGAGCTTAGAAAGCTTGAATCTGCCCGACCACACGGCGCAAATTTCCACAACAACGTTCTCGACCGCGCATTGGACTGCTTGAGGTCAAGGCCCATAGTTTAAATTGAGCCGGTGTTAAATGAAGCTAGCGCGACACGACTCGTACTAGCATTTACTAGATTAGCGTGCGGGTTCATGACGATATCATTGCTCGGGTCATGTCCATCACAGATTGAAACGGCTATACCTAGCATTGAATTTCAAATGTCAAAACCCAAACGCGAGCCCTATCCCACGGGTATTTGCACACCTTGATCCAGCGTACATGGTGGTATACTTGTATTTGTCGCCTACGTTGCACGACAAGAGTCCATCGAAGGACGATAAACCTCTGCAGAGCATCAAGGCGTAATATTCCGGGCAATCCTGGCTATGCAGGCACTTTCGTCAGCATGGGCCACGACTTCTCAAAAACCACCAAGCGTTTTCGGTATATCCGCCAATCTCGCCCGGCTGGTACTATCCTGATGCCGTTGACTCTGGAACCTCTTCTAAGCTAGCCAATATATGTACCTGCGCTGCTTCTCGATTCTCAAAACCCTTATTCCCGTCTGCGCCATTCTCCTTGCCAGCGGCACGAGTGTGCCCCACAAGCTCAAGCGCACGCAGTTTGCAATCACGAGTCTGGCAGCATACTGGCAGCCATTGCAGGTTTGTTCGCTGGTCGGTGGAGTCAAACCAGGTGCTAGTACGTATGCGAAGGACGAGAGGTGTTGTTGCTATGCAGCTGCAGCAACGGTACTTACATAAAGCAACCAGAATGCTCACGGCTATCATTGGCATCAAATTCTACCAGTTGCGTCAGCGAACAAACAGTAGATTCAGACGAAAAATGAGCTAATAGCATCAGCCAGAATGTGCCGGGCCTGATGATACCGTTCCCATGATTGTGATCGCAGCTATTGTACAAGTGCTTGTAGACAGCAAGACTCACGCAGCCAAGCAGGCAGACATGGTATTTTGTTCAATGGTATCTATGTAGCCGAGTCGACACCAAGCTGCAGATTGGAGATGACAAAGCATCGGTGTATTGATTATGGCATCCAGCAACATACAGCAATGCTGTGTTGTGTTGTTGTGTTGAGCAAAGCTTCGTTGTGTTGGTGTCAGCAGGCAGCAAATCAGTAATTAACAAGTACCGATCTGCAATTTGGCGGCGCACGGACCTACGCAAGGACCACGTGACTGTCCTGTCTGGCCGCAGCTTGCTCCACCAGCGATACCCATCAGCCGTCGATGCCGCAACCACCACATGCATCCATCACCACGACCACACGTTGGCGCATGCCTTATTCACCGTGAATCTCTCAGCGCTTGCCGAAAGCGTCGCCCTCGCCGTCTCCGCGCACTTCCCGTCTGCATTTGTTCATAGTCTCTGCAAAGCTCACGAGGCCTCCGATATGTTGCCTATTTGGCCTATTTCTACTGGGAGACGAGGACGATGACAACTTCCCGTCCCAAGCCATCAATCGTGCAGTTGAGGGCCGTCTGCACGAACGTCTGCCACAACTCCTCCCCGCTGTAATTGAACAGCATCTCCCAGACCTTCTTGCACTCCCAAAAGACTTCCCGCCCTACAATTCCGACATAGACACACCTTCGCCCCTCAAACCAGACATCATGCCGTGATCTCGTGATCTCACTGTCCTCGGTCGAGCCCTAATGCCGTTCATCCCCGATTACTTACAGCCCCAGGTGAAGAGCATTGTCTCGAATTCCCTGAACCGTGGCGTGGATAGCAGCAAGAAGCAGGCAGTGTTGGAGCTTGGTCAAGTGGTGGAAGACGATGTGGCAAGTATGCGCCAGGAGAAAGGAAGCGTCATGGACGAACTGGCAGAAAAGCGTAATAATTTGATGGATGACTTGCGAGACGAAGGGCATGACAGGTCCAACGCATTGCGGGAGAAGACAGACCGCGGCATGGAATACACCCGTTGCTGCAGAGCTTCGACTTCGTCTTCGTCCATCGGGTGTTGCTGCCATGGCGCGCGAAGAAGTCGAAGAACGGGGGTTCTGGAACGGCAGGATGTGGACCTCAGAAAGGCTACCACATCTGACCAGTTAAAGATTCTGACCAACAACACCAACCTCACGCCAGGCGAAAGCTCAAAGCGACCAAAACACGCACTGCGGACCCAGGAGATGTCAGTTACGAGCTGGTAGGCTGAAAACTCGCTGATGTGTCATCTTTGTATGTGTAGCACTTTTTACGGCCTGCTTGAACGCCAGACTTCCCGGTGCTGTCATAGTTCCCACCGTAGAGTCAAAGCCCAACATGCACAAGTAAACAACACCATGTCTGTCATCGTGTCTAACATTTTACCCAGCCGTGGCCTGTTTCCTGAACGTCTACCATCTTACGGTCAGTTAGCCGAGGAGTGCGAGGCGTGAGGTCGCGATGCCATAAATTAAACGCACCAGTCAAACATAGTGCTGGCTTCAAATCAAGGCCCATAATCAGTCCCACCGGTGCGGACTGTCATTGTAGAACATCGCTTCGCTAGCTACGCATCACGCTATTGCAATCTGCCTTCCGCGATGCCCACCGGTATCGATATGGCTGAAGCATGGTCGGCGAGGGACTCGCGGAAGCCCGAGTATTGGTCCGTGGTTGACGGCTGTCTGCCGCCATAATAGTTAGAAACTGTCTCGATTGATTGCGCAAATTCTCTTCGTGGCGTTGAACAACAGCTAGCTGGCGTTCTCATAGGCTTGGTGCGCTTCATGGGATCTAACAAAAGAGAATTTTCAGTTCTTCATGGTGAGAAACATGAGGTGGGAGGGATCCTACATACACACTGGGACATACGTTAAATTGTCCAGTATTCATTCTGTCGCAACTTGCTTGCAGAAGACAGGCAATGGGAGAGATCCGAGTGGACAAGGCACAAAAGGGCAAAAAAACATACAACAGCGGGTATTCGCTAGTGGTCACCCACCTAACTACTAATCCGCCGGTACGTTGCTTAAATAGGGCTGAGCGAACGGGAAGCCTTGTTTTCAACGTCCTATGGTCGTATGTGGAAAATTCATCTTAATTTAAATTTATGTACTTAGGCAAGTGCAGAAAAGCAGTACACGAATATCACGTGCTTTGCCGCGTCCCGGAAGCTAGCCACAAGGAACAACTGTACCTACAATGTCACCTGTATATTGATATCTTACTTCGATCCTGCGGCCTTTTTGGATATTCTTCGGCATGGATGTTGTCGGACATCGTCGGGATTTGTTTCTGCTCCGTCGCCGAGTCGAAACCTCTCTCCCGAAAGGATCAACTTGCACATGCGACTGTAGGGATTACAAACGGCAGCTGTCCCATGTAAACCGTTTGAAGCTGATGCCAGGCAGAAAATCTGCATCTGGTTTTACAGGACTGAGTAGCAAGAACGGCAGAATACTCCATACTCCATAGTCTAGGTACGTTAAGAGCGCAGTGGTGGTACCAGTGTCAATTAGCGTGTTGCTCTGTACCAATTCGAAGACATAATTCAAAAAAGCCGGCTTCAGCGTCACAGACATGACGTTCTACTTACAGTCCCAGCAAGGTGAAAGTAAACAGAACTTTGAAGCACCGACAAGCAGTAATGACAATACTGCTGCCCCAGTTGCTCATGCTGCACGAGGATGTAATTGTAGCGCTGCTCCACCACGTGAACAACGTGCAAACAACCGCCCAGAGGATAAGGAGGAAAGCATTCGAATACATCTTCCATAGCGGCAGTGATTAGTGCATTTTGGACATGGGCCCCGCTTATTTTTAGCCACCCAATGTCGATGTGCATGTCCTTCTGACATGTGGACAAGGCTGAGGCTCAGCGCCCTAGTCTCCAGGCATCCTCAATATGGAAATCGCACTTCCCGAACACTGAACAGAAAGAGCCTCCAGTTATAGAGAAATAGTTTATATCTCACCACTCGTGTTGTGTTCTGTGCGGTTAGTCTTCAGGAGCCGAGCTTCTGCATTTCCGTAGGCCTCAGCGTAGTCATACATCGAGATGTGGGCTGCAGAAATTGCTGTGCAAGGATCACTAGGTTGAATATCACCTTCGTTGTCAGCTCGGAGCGATACTGTGTGGTTACTGGTTGATGTTGCAAGGCTCAGCTGCGACAAAGGTGGTGTATTGCCCTCGAGCGTATGAACGGCTTGATCTCGACGCAGGTGTGCTCCGCGTAGGAAGCGCTAGGTTGCCGCACGATGAGCAATGCTCTTGGAGGATCGATGCAGAATGGCAATGGTGGTATTCAAATCAACGCAAACGCTGGGCGAACCGTCAGCCACACGCAGCCTGCATTCTCAAAAGCGCCATGCTTGATGGCATGGACACAGTGAAACAAGGCGAGCTTAGTTCGATACTTCTCCTTTTGACGCGGCTAGCCGTTCGCGATTTAATCGTGTTGGTGTCGACGAGGCGTTGAGCCAGCAGTCGTCCCAAAGACGCTGATTGGCCAATAGTTTGCCAGCTACGCACGGATCTTTGTGCTTGCCAAGACCTTGAGACTTTGAATGAAGGAGGTCTTCACATCTGCCTACCAATTCCATCTCTTCAGAGTTGCCATGCCAGACGTAGTCCCTAGGCTGAATTAGATTATAGACATGCATACTCCATGGCGGTAGACCTCGGAAAATGCAACTACGTCAATCGTCGATCGTCGACCGCTGACAACACGAACCAGCCGTCTAACACCGCGAACTTAGTTCAACCTTCCACTCGCCATGAAAGGCGACCGCTTGGGTGACGCATTTGGCTGCGCTTGCCTGGAATGCACCGCGACTTCCTCTTTACGATGTCCTGGCAGCACTCCGGCGCCAGCCGAAAGTCGCAGGACCACCAGAAGCGCCTTAACGGCCACCGCCGAACGTGCGAGAAGGGAGCCAGGGCGACTTATGGGTCGTAGCTCACGGAGAGGATACTGGCACAACTTGAGGCCATTGGCCAACGCAGAGATGTGGCACCGAGCAGCCTCGCAGCACAAGCCGTTCTTGCTGTTTGCACTAGAAGTCGTGCATCGCCGAGGTCGATCGCTCGTCCAAGAAAATCCGCGTGCTCATATCGTATAAGATATGTAAGGGAGCTGTTGAGGATATTGTTGGATATAAGATACACAGCCAAGCCTCAGGCTTTGTGGTTGGCTCACGCCCGGCATTGGTAGTGGTTATGCTGAAAGCTGGCGAGCTGGTGAGCTGGCTACGAGTAGTATACTGCTAGGACAGTCTTTGACATTGTGAGGACGTTAACGGACAGGACCGCGTCCCTCCAGCTCACCATCGGTACTGTGCCTTCACTACAGCAGCAGATCATGGCATTTGAGTACATTAAGGTTTTCCCGGGATGTCGAGGTTCAAAGCCGATGCCGTGAGGAGGTAAAACCTTCCTGTCCAGAGTAATAGAGAGCAAGCGAGCTCGGTACTTGGGCGCGTAACAAGGTGCCGAGTATGGGTAGAGAAGGTGTGCTGGTCAGCTGATGTTTCATTGGCCGACGAGTTACTAAACGCGTCTGACATGCCAACACAAGGCTCGCAAATGGCGGGGCCGCATTGGGCCATTTGGCATAAGTTTCTATGTTATGTAAACAGGATTTCACTTCACATACGACCATAGGACGTTGAAAACAAGGCTTCCCGTTCGCTCAGCCCTATTTAAGCAACGTACCGGCGGATTAGTAGTTAGGTGGGTGACCACTAGCGAATACCCGCTGTTGTATGTTTTTGGTGTTTCTGCTGAACTTTTGGCCGCTTCTTCTACATCTGCGACCATGATGTGTAGATCGAATCGCGCAGAGAGCTTTGGTAAGCCCAACTCGTGAGTCATCCACAATGCTCAGTTTTAACCCAAACACGAGCGGCGATTGCTTTTTCGCTTGCCGGAGAATGTGTAAGTCAAAGCTAGTTTAGGGGTGACACGCTGACCGCAGGTCTAAGTGAGAGTACTAGCAATGTTGTAGTCTTTTATATGAAACTAGCATACTCTTCGCCGGCCTTTACGTTGATACGTGTGCTGCCAATGCGACTACCACAACGAAGATCGTACTATGCTTCGATATTGTATGAGTACTGGTTGCAGAAATCGTACACTTGCTTAACAAACTAAACCCCGCAGGAGCAGATGGAGTCTGGGAACATTCTTCAGCCGCCACAGTAGTAAGCTGTCGCCGAAGATCTATGAACCTCTGCACTCAACACTTCTCACGCCCACTTGAGTACAATATGCAGTTATCATTTAATGGGGGAGCATTGGTACTCTACATTCATATCCGAAGTCTCCGATCTTCACGCAACTACTTCGGCGTTGCTTATGCTGCGGGAGTTTGGACTCGAGGTCAAGCCGCTCGCAACTCTACTCAATTCTGGCAAAAGCATGAATCCTGGATTGGAAAATTAGGGGCCTACACGTGTGGGCCATACTGATTGTTCTCAGCTTTCTATGTCCTGCTGCTTAGTAGAAGTTCCCACTCCCTTGTGTTCACCCACGATATGTACACGGAATCACGAGAATGGGTACGGCGCTTGCTGATTATGACCGACGGGCCTTTTTGTGGCGCTCTTCGATGCCCCAGCTGATTGGAAAATTCAGATAGCGAGATTCTATAGGACTGAAGTTTTGATGGGGTAGATGCTCCTGTGAGAAAACCGCAGTCGTAGGAGGCAAGCGCATCAGACTGCGTTGCGAAAACATTCATCTGCTATAGCAGATAGAAATACAAGCGCACTTCCCATGTCAATTAATCCCTAGGTGGACGATTATGATGACTACATGGATCCGTTGGTGGGCAAGGGTCAAGTGCTGATCACTGGTCAAGACACAGGATAATTTAGATATTCTAAATGTATCTGGAGCTTAGAAAATCGAAAAGTTGAGGTGGAACATCGTGCTGTAAAACTTATTGATTGTAAAAAAGGAAAACGGTTGTATGGCTAATTAAGTTGGCCCGGGAAAGAAAGCTAATAAGGGCAGAGAAGCAAAGTCCTAAGAGCCCAGCCGGCTTTCTTTTGCATGTGGGGTCCGACTCTGGCTGCCATGCGTACCGATTGGCAAGCTTAAGCCTGCCTGGGCAATCTCTCATCTTCCGGTAAAGCGTCGTCTGCGGTCATGGTCGGGGGGTAGATGGCTCTTGGTGGCCAATCCTCAGACTGATAAGCAACACTCCAGCTGTATGACCCAGACCCGACGATTTTAGTGGTGTTGGTGCCCGGTAGCTTGACGTGGGCTTGCGTATTCGGGGGGATTGTAACGTCGATGTTGAATAGCCTGGCAGCTTCAGTCTTCTCCGTTTCAATGTACCAGCTGACAGTACAATCTCCATACGGAGTGATGTGCTTAGCCTTGGCCCATTCAAGATCGCCGCCCGGCTTTGGCTCGATTTCTATCACGCGCCAGCCAGGCTCGAGAGCTTTCAAGCCTCCAATATTGTTGTGCATCCAGTCCGCCACTGCACCCAATGCGTAATGATTAAAACTTGTCATATCTCCTGGGTTGATTTTCCCGTCAGGCAGCATGCTATCCCATCGTTCCCAAACGGTCGTTGCGCCCATGGTCACTGGGTATAGCCAACTTGGATTTTTGCGGTGCAGCAGCATTCGATAGAACAGATTGGATCGGCCAGTCTTTGTCAATGCGTGGCCGACAAAAGGAGTGCCCGCAAAGCCAGTTGCGATTTTGAAACGGCTGTTACTTCAGATGATGTATGCCAACCGTGCTGCAGCCCTCTCCATTTTCTCAGCGCTTTCGAAAAGGTCGAAACATATAGCAAGCGAATATGCCGTCTGAGTATCTGCTGCCAATAGCCCGACCGGGGTAATGTACTCATGGGCGAACGACTCGCGTAGATTTCGTGCGAGCTTGGAGAAGTGGGCCGCATCATCGGCGTTACCAGTCACGGCGCTGACTTTGCTCATCAAAGTAGTCACATGGATAAGAAACGCATCGGAAACCATGAGAGGATCCGTTGTTGCGTTTCCACAATCGTCAGGAGGAGCTGCTGGATCAAGCCAATCTCCGAGTTTCCAGTCTGCAATATAGTCCCACAGACCATTGGATCTCTTAGGTATTGCTTGAAGCCAGCTGCTCATGCTTTGGTATTGTTTTCGGAGCAAGTCCTCGTCGCCTGTCGCAACAAAGATTGACCAAGGTAGCATGATGGCTACGTCGCCCCATACGGCGTGGGCCTCCTTGTCGAAACCATCGATGATGTTGGGAACTGTGAGCGGCACTATGCCCCCTGCTTCTGACTGCTCGAGTGCCAGATCTTCCAGCCAGGATGTCAGCATGCCTGTTGTATTGAAAATGAAGTTCGCCGTGCTAGCAAAGACGTTCATGTCACCGGTCCACCCCAGGCGCTCGTCTCGTTGGGGACAGTCGGTGGGAATGCCGATAAAGTTACCGCGCATGGACCATACAATGTTGTTATGGAGCTGATTCAGGAGCAAGTTCGAGCAAGAGAAGCGACCCGTACGTTGCATATCAGTGTGCACGACGACTCCTGTCATATCGGTGAGATTCAGTTCTCCTGGCCAGCCTTCAACCTCGACGTAGCGAAAGCCGTGGAACGTAAACTTGGGTTCCCATGTTAGAGCGGCGCCGGAAAGAATAAGTGTGTCGGTAGCTTTAGCATGTCGCAGTGTGCGCGTAGCAATCTCTCCGTCTTCGAGAACTTCTGCATATCTCAGTTGGATCTTGACACCAGGGGCTCCGTGGGCAGTGACCCTGACCCAACCAACGAAATTCTGGCCGAAATCAACGATTGTCTTGCCTGAGAGGCTTCGAAGTAATTCCTTGGCAGGTAGCTGCTGCGTTCTTCGCACGGGTGGTCCATGCGGAGCAGTCAAATGGTCCGATACCGCACGCGTGACGACATCATGCCATTCTGTGGTTTCCGAAAGTTCCTGTCTTGCATCGTAATGCTCACCATCGTACAGCTCGGAAGCTTGAATGGCTCCATAGGCCCATTTCCAGTGAGAATCTGTGCCATGGACGGTATTCTCTGATCCGTCGCGATTGTGCAGAAGGAGCGTAGCAAGGAGACCGACCGTATCTCCGTAGTTGTTTCTTCTACCTTCACAAAACCCCAGACGGCCGCAGTACCATCCTTCACCCACATGAACCTCAATCTGGTTGCTGCCAGGTTTGATATGGTGTGTGACATCATATGTCTGATATTGGAGCCTGTATCCGTAGCTAGTCCAGCCAGGCGACAACACATCTTGTCCGACTCTCACGTTGTTGATGTATGCTTCATAAAGGCCGTGTGCGGTGATGTATAATCTTCCATTGGTGACAGGTGTGTTAACCTCAATTGTACGTCGAAACACAACAGGTTTGTGGGTCTGACCGCGGATGTACGGTGATCCGGGTTCGATGAGGGAGCATGTCCAATCTTCAGCGTGCAAAAGGCCTGCTTCGACGAATGCAGTGGGAGACCAAGGCGTGTATGATCCATCGTTGCCCATTGCCCTCACTCGCACACCTGCCCGTTCGCCTGACTGCAGTGGGCGACCAATCCACGGGACTAGACAGGACTCCGAGGAAGTGACTTCGTATGATACGGCCTCGCTGCCTTGCCGCGAGAACTCGAGCTCGTATGAGACCTGATGCCAGTTGTAGGCTGCATCCCCATGGAAGGACCAGGAGATGCGGGGTTTTGAACACCCTATTCCAACGGTGTCCAGCTCGAAATGTTCAAAGCGAATGGCTATGATCTTGACCATGATCAGTGAGAATGTGAGGAGGAAGAGGAGCTGGGGGAGGGGGGACGGATTTCAAAAGTCGACCCGTTGTCAGCACACACAGCTTTCCTTACGCAACTGGGCTCGGAATCTGATTCCCCGAGATTTACGTCATCCACTTCGTTCTCCTGAAGGTCTCGAGCGTAAAACAGTGCCTGCCTTGTCTTGATATCAGCCGTGAAACGCTTCCGATGGTGCGGGGGTCTCATAGCGACTCGTTGAGTCGGCGATTCCATGCTGACTCGGGAAGTCGGGGATTTCATGGTAGCTCGGGGAGTCGGGGATTGCATGGTGGCTCAAGAACTCGGGTGATTGGGAAACCGAGCTCACCCGATACCACGAGACCGTCCCATGTGGTTAGCGACTAGGCCTTCATGTTGATGCTGGAAAGATTCAGCGCATGACACTAATGCTTCGCTCCACGGGGTAGTTTGTGGAGAAGCTGGGGTCGAGGCCCAGCTTCATTTTTTGAAACTCTGGCACGCTCTTTACTATATAGTGTGCTTCGCTCGTTAAATTTCCGTATTATTTCTCTACTGCTTCTCGATCAAAACCACTTGACCCTTTCACTAACTCCGTACTACATCCTTTGGCCACCATGAAGTCCCATTTGAGACTACTTCTGTGCGTCAGTGCGATTTCCCTCGGCGGCGCCGTCATTGGTATCGACGCTGGCATCATTGCAACCGTCATCGCTCAGCCGTCCTTCACAAACTACATGTTTCCACTCGGTACTAGCAATGCCAGCAGCCTTCTGGGCGCCATCGTGTCGATGGGCTCAGCGGGAAGCGCTGTCGGATCTTTGCTTGTTGGTTTCTCTCTTGAGAGACTCGGCCGCAGGGGGACACTTGCCCTCTCGACCTTCTTCACAATCGTTGGCTCCCTGTTCCAGACTGTCGCAAACGGTGTTCCATTAATGATTGTCGGTCGTCTTGTGGCCGGCATCGCACTGGGAATACTTACCCCAACAATTCCTGTCTATGTTTCTGAGCTGGCACGTCCTTCGGAACGCGCAAGACTGATCGGTATTTTTGGGCTCATCTTAAGTTTGGGCTTTTGCGTCGCGAACTGGGTTGGTTATGCCTGTTCTTTCGCCAACGGCTCGTATGTTTGGAGGTTGGAACTAGCCATGCAATTTCCTCTGGCTGTGATTCTTTTGGCATTGTGTTGGATCATTCCGGAAAGCCCTCGGTGGCGTAAGTGTTGATTATCTCCACTCACGTTGATCAAGCCGACTCAAGTATTGCAGTTGCTCAGCGCGACGAGATAGACAAGTTCGAGAAGACTTTGCGAAACATCTATGCCGATGAGTCCGAAGAGACTATCCTGGTTATGCAAACAGAGATACGAGAGCAGTTGGTTCTCGAAGCCTCTCAACGAAGCAACCTCCGACTTGGCCATGCGCTTGTCGAATTGTTCAGCAAAAAATACATCCGCCGCACAGCCATGTCCATCGCTGTCCTGCAAGTCGGAATCCTCAGTGGTTCACTCGCCATCCAGAATTATCAATCACTGCTCTATGCAGCTCTCGGCTACTCCGGTCAAACCATCCTTCTCATCTCAGGACTCTATGGGTTCATGGGTGTTATAGGGCAGCTTGTCAACCTTGCTGGAGTGTCCGATAGGTGGCCTCGAGTCCGTACGATGTGTAAGTGCCAATGATCATCTGCTACGCCAAGTACGTTGCCTTGTGCCGATTCAATTCTAATATACCTCAGGGGTTGGCTGCCTCAGCCTCGCTGTCATGCTAGCCATTCTTGCCGCACTCTCCAAGGAGTATGGATCTGGCCAGAATGTGAATGGCGCACGCGCTGGCATCGCCTTCATTTTCTTATTCTCCTGCCTCTATGCCGTTTTTTTCAACTCTACCCTATACACTGTCGCTGCAGAGATGTTCCCTCAACATCTGCGTGGTTACGGAACAGGACTTGCCGCTCTGTGCCAGGGCGTTTCCGGCATTTGGATGGGCCAGGTCACTCCCTATGCCTTTGAGGCAATCACCTGGAGATATTACTTTGTGTTCATCGGCTGTCTTCTTGCCCTCGGTCTTCTGTATGCCACCTGCTTGGTAGAAACAAACCAGCTCTCTCTAGAGGAGGTAGCTGGGAAGTTTGGAGATGACGTGGTCGCACACGAGCAGATTGAGATGACAGTGAATAGAAAGCTTGAGACAGAGACGATTGAGGTTGTCTAGTGGGTGAAGGAGCGGGAGTAGGAGTAGAGCAGGGTGATGATTTTACGATCCCGGAAAGAGCAGCGGCACAGCAATAAGAACCACCAACCAATCACTAGTAAGGCCCTGCCGGAAGCGCTGCCGTGGGCACAAACAACCGCACACCTATTTCAACTCGTACATAATCTTCTATTGAGAAGGGGTGATGTGTAGCTTAGAACATCAATCCAGTGCCGCTATTTCTGGAATGACGCAAGTATTGAAAAAGGCGCACAACGACTTGACGAACTATTGAACCAGATACACAAACCTGACGCCGCTGTAGACTGCATCAGCCAGGTGCTGGCTAGCCAATTGGCATTAAGAGCGTCTGTTTGAGTGTGACAAAGTGATTCAAGTCCAAGAGTCCCGTCCTTGCTGTGTCTGGCGTGTGTTATATAACAAAGTACCGAAAAAACTCACTTGTATCAGCGTAAGCTAGCAAGCAGCGGGAAGTTGTGGGGCTCTACTTCCTGGACAACTCACGCCCTGCGAGCCCCTTTCCCATTCGTAACGCTATGCCTATTCGCTCACCCACAGTCCACAATTACCCGCTACTTGCTAGCCTACGGCGATGCACCCGAGATCTCACGGCAGGGCAGCCGGTGCATCACGTGACTCGGCTCGCGGTTCTCGGGTTCCGTTGCGAGCATGATGGTGAAAATAACGCGCCGACATTCCGTGCTATCGGCATACTCAAGCTACAAGCTCCGACCTTAAAGGGTGCCAGGTAGTGCAAACACGCCAAACGCGTCTTGCACGGGGGACGACATCCTGCATTCACACCGTTCAGAAAGTATAAGAAAAATGTGTCCTCCAGTGCATAGTTATCATCCGGTGCTCCAGATCTCTTTGCTCGTCTATCTTTGCTGAGACGCTTTTACACACCAATACTGGCTTTACTAGCAACCATGTTGGTTAGTCCCTCTCAGTGCATTTATGTTCTGATTTGGGCTGTAATCGTGAAAGTCGCGCTCGTAAGTCCCTGTGAAGCAGCTGTCTGACATTTTGGACTGAATACCAAAGACTCTTCTAAGAGCCATCCGCAACCCTTTATCTTCCCTTCCTGGGCCCTGGTACACCAAATACACTTCTCTTGTTCTGAAATACTTCTGGGTTTCAGGCGAACGAGCAAAGTATGTAGAGCGACTTCATCAACAATATGGTTCGTTTGCCCCAACCGCCTCGCTACTTCGCCGCTAATTCGCTGCATGCTCTGCTGTTCGCCTTAGTCCTTCAGAAGTAGACTTTTGTACTGCTACAGCTGCGAAAATAATCCACAGCTATCGCGGGAACTTCATAAAAGGCGAAATGTACAGTCGTATTGTTACGCCAGACATGGAGAACGTGTTTACTACTACCGATACTGTCTTCCACTCCAGTCAGCGGAGACTTCTTTCTGCGCCGCTATCAGAATCAAGTTTGAAACAGTTCGAGAAGGCTGTTACGGCGAGAATACAGCTTGCTGTACAGAAGATAGGGGAAGAATCAAGAAAGCGCGGTGCGGCTGATGTGCTGAAATGGTGGCTATTCATGGCGACTGACATCATCGGAGAACTGAGCTTCGGTGACAGCTTCAGAATGTTAGAGCGAGGCAAGGTACTCCAATTTCAAACAAGCTACTCATCAGAGGTATCAACGCTGACCTTTGATCAGAAAAACCAGTATGCAGAAGATCTGGGCAAAGTGGCTGTCTTGGCTGGAATGCGCATCTCATTTCCCGTGGCAATTCGAGTCGCCGCTTATCTTTCGCTGCCGTTCCTTCGGGAGCCAGCCGCTGCTACTGATAGATTGGTATCGTATGCACGAGCTTCTGTGCAGCGTTATCACAAACTCCTCGAGGCAGATCCGTACAACGCTCCAGCTACACTCTTTACGAAGTTGTACCGTGCAGGTGAAGAAGGCATGTCATTGCGAGAGATTGTCGCCGAAGCCCAGGCGTATATCATTGCAGGGAGTGATACAACAGCTATCACCTTGACATATCTTGTATGGGCGGTGTGCAAAGATAATGTCATAAGGCGCAGACTAGTTGAGGAGTTAGAGAGGCTTCCTGTTGCATACACTGACGAAGACTTGAAAGCCGCCACATACTTGAACATGGTCATTCAGGAGACCTTGCGTTTATACTCAGCGGCTCCTTCTGCGCTACCTCGCCTCGTACCAGAAGGAGGGGTGGAGATTGATGGGTTCTGGATCCCTGGCCGCACAACGGTTTGTACCCAGGGTTACAGTCTACATCGAGACCCGGAAGTCTTCCGCCAGCCTGAAGAGTATGAAAGCCGCGCACTTTACGATTGTGCCAACACTGACTTTCTGGGAAGCTTCGACCCTTCGAGATGGGAAACCCCATCAGCCAAAATGAACGAGATGCTGATGCCTTTTGGTGGTGGCTCACGTGGTAATTGCCGCAACTCCTCTCAGACAATTGGCACACATCTGACCAGCTTTCCAGCTTGTTTAGGGGTTCATCTCGCCCGAATGGAGTTGCGCATCGCTACTGCACAATTCTTTAGAGCTTACCCACAAGCCTCTCCTTCGACGCTGGATGGATTTTGCGATGACGAGATGACGCAAAAAATCTACTTTCTCATGTTCCCTAAGAACAAGCGCTGCCTAGTGGAAGCAGCATAGGGCGTACGTGACGTCCCTTATCTATACGAATCCCTTAGCAACGAATTTATCTTTCTGTTAGTTTTACCAGTAATAAGAACTGACACCCTGGCTAAACCAAGTATGACGGACTCCAGGGCAATCTTCTGACTGGGAGATTAACCTAAGAGCGGACAACTGATTGTTCGAGGCGCACAAGAGCTGGCAGATACAAGCATCTTCAGACCATACTCGTGAATGCCTGGACTCGTGAAAATAGTTCCTGTAAGCGGCGACAGAAGCGATCCACGGCAGGCATCCGGAAATTTTGGTCAGGAGTCACCGCGTTTGAATGTCAGATTCCCAAAGATATACGGTTGTGCGATCGGAAAGGCGATGACAACACACAGCACTTGCTGTGCACATCGCATCACAATGTTATACAAGAGCTGGAGTACTGGTGTCATGGCGCGCAGGACATGTATACTGGCAGTGTTTGCAGACACGCCAGATCATACGGCTGCGATTTTTCCAACCTAGTAAGGCAGGCCAATCGATGCTCGACGTGCCAGACGTGTGCGCCGCCAATCACGCTGGCTTTCCAACCGCAGAAAAGCCGAGATCTGGTAACGCCGCCGTAGGCTTACTCATGGAGACAAGGTGGTGGACATGCTCGTGTGTATGATCGTGGCAGTGAAACGGCATCACAGCCCTTAGAATGAATACCTCGACAACGGTCCTGATAGTGCGGGCAAGAAATCAGAGAGCTCTGTATGCGACCGATTAGCCTGAGTGGTTCTTGAAGATGGCACAGAGACTCTTGACGCCCTCCTCGATGCTGCTGTCGAGTTCCCCAGCGGCAGTCCTTATGGGTAGTTCAACGTTGCTATTAGGAAAGAGTGGGTTGATCACGCGCATGATGCCAAGCAGGGAGGTACCGGACCTAGCGCCGCTGCTACCAGCTCCTCTGTCAGTCTCAGTGCTACTGCTACCATGCACAACGTTTAGGTCACCCTTGACAACGATTGCGAATACAGCGCTGACGATGACGACAAGAATGGCAAGCGCGAACATGAGGAGGTATCTGACAGCGGTGACAATTGCATACAGACCATGGTGTGGAAGACGTGCAGACGGAGGTGTTCGACAGGTTCATCTAGGAGGTGGCCGTCTTTAACAAGATGGGACGAGTAGGACTTCCCGTGGTACTAGTCCCGGGCGACGCGGGATAACGTGCGCCGAGACAAGATGTAGTGATTGCTGCCATGAGTTATAGTCATAGAGTAGCACAATACGCCGAGCACTGGGGCAAGCAACACAATCTTCTTCCACTCAGCCGAAGATACTCGTGTTGAGATGCACGGAGATGACATGCGCTCTGGAAGCGACTTACCCGAAGGACTCTGTAAGGTGAGCATGTCGTGACTGCTTGGCAAAGTAGACGTGTCGTTTGGGCTTGACGTTTGTGACGGAGTTCGAAGGTACAGGAATGCTTCGAAGGTCGTATTGATGTTTGCGGCGCCTTCGAGCGGGTACCGCAGTATTAGTCTCGTCACCCACTCTGATTCTGCCACCTACGTGGCCTTGGCTTTCGCCTCTCGTCCTTTGATGTCTAGGCTGAAGACCTTTGTGAGGAGGCCCGTTGGCATGCCGTCTTCGTCGAACATCGTATTGGAGTCCACAGGAGACCACCTGGTATGAGCAGAGAGGCTCCCTGGACAGATGTCGGTCTCTTCAGAGCGAAACAGGCGCGTTAAATGCCCTCCACGAAGTTGTGTATCCATCAAAGTCAGCAACGACAGCCCGGCTGGCACAATCGGTAGCGCGTGAGACTCTTAATCTCAAGGTTGTGGGTTCGAGCCCCACGTCAGGCTTTCCTTTTGCACCTGAAAGCAAGTCGATAGCTCATCTGGTTGTCGAGATACGCTTGGTTGAAGTTTTTGCTCGGGGGTGGGTCGTTGAAGGTCGGTGCGCACGCTAGCGTCAACTAGCGCGGTGGTTGCTCGATGTGGCAGTTGCGCGGAACGTGGACTTGCTCGACACAGGAACGCTGTGGAGATGTGTCCTTGCCATTGCTGCTGTCGCTGATGCTGTGGCTGGTCCGTCTACGGTGATACCAGTCCATACAGCCATGCTGCAATTTCTACAGCTGGGGATGGCGCTCCATTGTGTTTTGAGTAGCTGCTGTTTCTATACCCTTATCCGAAGTCTGCTACAGGTCTGGAGCAATTCAAGACCGCTCTTCCTGATCCTGAGATGCAATCATTGGTTCGTGAGAGGTGGTCGCTACCTGCTTCGAATATAGGGCCAGTGTTTAGAATCGAGGCTTAGGGGAGTGAGATTCATCTGTATTCGACCTCTGATGCGCCAGGGTCTTCAGCTTCCTGGGACATCGAAGAGTTGATCTAAGCAGCACAGCACACTGCCAGAAAGAGACGTGGGCGTGAGTTGGAGGCGAGGAAGTAATATGGGCGATTGACGTCGAGGGATCCTGGCACGAGCCTTCTCAGCATGGCTGGCGAGGCATTGAGAATCGAGTAAGCACATTCAGCGCTGCAAGACCCTGGATGCACCTGTGCAGTCCTGGGGAAGGTGTTGCAACGACCACCATGGACTGGAATGTACAGCTGGCAGCTCCCCGCAGCGTGGGGCCGCACGTGGAAAGCGGGCCATCACGTGTCACTCCTTGGCGTTTCTGTCAGCCTCACCAACCACTTATCTGGTGTATTCTCGAAAGCCTGACGCCAACCACGGAGCTGCCCATTGGTCGTCGTGGAACTTGCCTTGTCTTGCCAGCGTCCTGGACTGCAATGGACAGATGACGGCAGGAACCAGTGACTTTGTTCTCAGCCACGAGCTTTGCGTGCAGCCACGATAAGGTCGCCGCTGCCTGTCCAGATTGCCGCCGCCGGTTCTGGTCAAAGGCAAGTGCATCTTTTGTTATGCAGGCTCGCCATAGTATACCCCACACCTCGACCTCCCCTCTCACAGCACTGACCCTCGAACCAGCGTCGCAAACGGCGATTTCATCTTCCTCCTGCATGCGCCTATCTTTCGGCCACGTTTGATCGCGGCAATGTCGACCGGCTCGAGAACTGCGACGCCTGCCTCTACCCTCCACTGCCGTCTCCATCGCCGCTCCGAAATTACCACCGTTCGAACGTCCCACCGCTCATATACTCACACCGTACGATACCGTCTGTCCGTTCCTTTCACCTCTCAAAGCACGCAGCTTCCGCACGAAAAGCGCCAAGGCCTTGGTTCATGAACTGTTCTCGTCGATCTCGATATCCAGCAGACCAGCATCGAGTCGAAGACGGCAGTATGTGGACACTGGCGATACCATAGGCACTGAGAGGATGGAGGGCAATGGCGCCAGCTCGCACACGACGAGTACTCTCACAAAACGGGCCCAATAGTGGCACACAGAGCACAGTTGGTCGCAATAAATCTTGCGCAAAGCCAGCGCCAGCAGCAGCAGCAACAGCCAGCTGCGCACCAGTCGGTGTCAACTTCCAGGTCTTCTGCGCAAGTTAATGCGCCCTTTGCGCCACTCAACTTCTGCTGCTCAGTCACACGACCAGCTCGAGATGGTCAATATGTACATTAGCAGCCACGTACCTTTGCCTTTCGATAGTATTTCATCCACTGCACCTTGAGTTGATTGATTGGCACGCACTCACTTCAGAGACACGACAGAGAGGACCTGCAAGCTCCTGCATCGACGTTGAGCACTTCACCTATGAGATGGTCTTTGATCAGTTCAGAATAGGGCATCTTGCAAGTCGCTACTTACCGGTTGGTTCTGATTAACACTTTCAAGCTTCGAGACCACAAGAATAGCAAGTCAATGCACAAGGGCGCATAGACCTGCCGTCAACTACAATCTAGCAATCGAGCTCGCGGGGATGTGCATCAGAGGTAATGTGCTTTTGTGCGATTCGGTGATGTTCAACATAAGATGACACAAATGCCCTTGAGACCGAGATTCTGGACTGCATAGTGGTTCATGGGGAATCTATATTCCGCTCCAAGTGTCAAATTCAGTAGCTTTCGTCCTCTCAATACCACCCGGCAGAGTAAGAAAACAATTCGGCAGCAACCGGCACGAACACCTTGCTCCGGTCACACCCCCTTGTTGTCAACACTCCGAACAATGTCCAACGTGGCGCCGAATCAACGTGGCCACAACCAATTTGCCAACAGCAGAAATACTCAAGTCCACTTCGAGACACTACCACATGACAAAACAGTCGGTTTCTTCCCTCATTGGGTGGCTGCCATGCCAGGAAGACCAAAGAGAAGTCCTGTGGAGGTCAAGCCTTCAAATTGTAGTCTTTGCGGGGATCATTTAAGATACACGAGGGCGAAGCTCAGATTGTATGGTGCTCGCTACCACAAACTCGCTAGTCTTTTACCTGTCGGACTGAGGGGCTCTTGAAGAAGAACACCATGCGGATAAGCATGTCCTCGGTTGATTCGTCATTGTCGAGGAAACCGTGATCGAACAGTGGCGGAATGACATGAGCCTGTGGTAAGCGTCAGCGAGAGCAATATCTGGGTCTTCATCCCCAAGTAAGTAGAACAACATGAAGAGTAATTGACTAAAAGTTGTCGAATGGCTGAAATCTTGGCCCTCTTTTTCGATGTTGTTGCGCTCGAACGTCTAAGGTATGAGCACAAGACGCATACTTCAATCGGACACAAGACTATGCTTGCTAAGTTCTGGCGCTTCACAGCACACCAATGACCTTGGTCTCGTGGTTGAGGCGCATTCATTGCACCAACATTTGACCTCTCTGGGCGAGCCTAGAATTTGCGGGAGCGGAGTGATGCGAACCCTGTATATATCGTAGCTTCCTACCACTCTGTCTCAACGGGTAAGACGGGAAGCTCAGAGTTTCGTCTGCGAGGAACCGCCGTCGTAGGTTTGACAACATTGAGCCACCTCAGTATCGTGATCTTGCAGCCGGGTTCAGCTCCAGTATTGGGATTGATCAAGACAAATGGCCGTCGCAGCCACGCCTTATTGCAGAAGATCCTTGCCAGCAACGTGTCTCACACGGCTACACCCCTTCACTACGGCAGTGGCAAGACATAGATATGCACTACTTCTCTGGTGCAGTGGCTTGACAGCCAGCACAACTATCCCCATTCTTCCTCGCAATAGTCATCCAAAACTATTGAAGGCCCAGGGCCGAGGCGTCAGCGAGAATGTACTTGTTCGAACATTCATTCTGAGATCATCTAGCCCGTGAAATCGCCGTTGTTAACGACACTGCCACGATGTTTGCCACTTCGCAATTCACCAGCGGAGTTCTGAATGGTCGCCAGTAAAGGCAATTTGGTGCTTCAGAGAGTATGTCAGAGATGCAGTTTCATCATAAGAGGAGGAAATGTGCAGGCACGGTATCAAAGACAAGGAGAGAGCGGAGGAGGCTTCGAATGAGTGAGTTTTACCAGCCGCTTAATACAGCACGTCGAGTTCCAACAAAAGCTTTCGAGCTACTGCAATCGGCTTACACCCGCAGCTTGGTCATCATAATATCTCTCTCCACAATCCGAACAAAATTTGTTACTAAAACAAGCATCATTATGAAATCGCTGGGCCGCATCCTGCTGCACTCGCACGGTACGAGTACACGGACCCGGTGGAATCCATTATCTGGTAAGATTTTGCTCTTGCACATGGTATAATGTAATAGACTTTCAATTCTGAGCCTGCACAACGACGGATGAAGAGGCGGGCGGTCCACACATACTTGAAAGGTGCAGGATGGTACATTGAGTCTCTTACAATCAGCTGCGAGAAAGGGTCACGGTGATCCTCGCCATCGAACTAAGTTCGCCCTTTGACACCTGAGGCCGCACTTCTGCTTAGACTGACAGTAAGTCTTGCAAAGTGACTTTTCGGGAATCTAAAGCTTCGTTCAATGCCTTTACACCAGTGCAACAACTTTTGTCACGGGCCAAGCTTTCTCAACGGCAACGACAACATCTTCTGGTAAGCTCTCCTTGTCCAAGTCTGCGAGAGTACCCTCCAATTGCTTGGTACTGCTTGCACCAAGAATGAAATCATCTCACAAATCTTCAGTGAGCGTTGAATGAAATTTAAATTAACGCAAGGCAATCTCGATAGTCGTGAGGCCGTGCTGTGTCCCATATTGAATCGGCACTAGAGCATGATCGCGCGCGTCATTTCTGTACCGGTTTCGGTGCAGTCTGCCCTGCAATCCTGCTGACTCAAAACGGGACCCAGATTCAAACTCAATTTGGTCGCGCACACAAGGTCCCGTAAGAAAGCCGCCTGCCAACGGTTGGAAAGTACAAAGGGCGATACCGTACTTCCGCAGACACAGGAAAAGGTCACCCTCAATGGTGCGTTGCAATATGTTCTATATGTCGGTCTTGGGAGCTTTCAGACTATTTATGAAGCCATGGCAGATATCTTCTGGCGTATGGATATCCGAATGCCATTGAGGATCCGCGCGCTCGGATAGACTTTCGTGTTCACAATGATGCCCCGTTCCTCCCAAGTCGAGGTCTGCGACCTTACCTCCTGATGAGTCAGAGCCGTATAGACGAACTGTACCAACCTCGGTGTGATAATAGCGGTGAAAAATGTCAAGGATTCTGGCCGCTTAGTCTGGCTTCTGAACACGTGCGCCGAGTGTATCTTTGCCAAATATCAGTTCCGCTTCGCTCTACCGACACATACTGGGCTCTGCCAACGTCATCGCGCCACATTATCCTTATTACTTGTCATCGACATCAAAGTCTGACCATTGAATGCAGGTATTGAGAAGGATTGGAGGGCGAAGAAAGAGGAATAGAGGAAGTGGATGTTACTTTGCAAGGAACGACGCGAGCAGTGAACAGTGGGTTGGCCGCTTTGAGCATAGAGTCCTATCGCGGTACGTTTGAACTCGTAGATATCTTTACCACCGCCAAAGTCCGACTATCGCCGAGCAATTTTAGCCGCATTGGACTCGGTCATTGGAGCGGGCTCATGCCGGGTCATCATCCTGCATGCGGCTAGTCCTCTTAAAGTAAGCGCTGTTTCACAATCGATAGCCCAACAGCTGTGCGTCATTAAGCCTCCATGAAATTCATGTTGTTAGGTAGAATTAAGGCTGTACTGCGATGACTGAGAAGCTTGGGATTAAGTCGCAACCCAACTTGAGGTTACAATGGCTACGTACGGGCGATGGCCTGGCCTTGCGCCGAATCAGTCTGCGAAAGTTAGGCGTGGCTAGTGTCAATACCTTCTACCCTAACGGTCCCGTGTATGATACGCCACTTGAAGACACATTATCTGGGCACTCGAGCCTAAATCCAGACAGAAGACCGTGCACAACGAATGCGAGACCGAGTCCGAGAACCAGACTTTGTATGTGCCTCCAGCCAATCGTTCATTCTGATCATTATTCCGTGCGCATGATGTCCTTGCCAGCATAGCTGTTCATTGCGGCCTGCATCAATGTTCGAGTCTCATTTCAGCTGTAGCATAAAGCACCATCCTTTGCCAGATCTCATTATCTGTAAAATGCTGTGTTGATCAAAGTCCACGGACAATGCAGTCGAAGCGCGGATTTTTTGACACTTTAATTGACCGCCTAGCTGCGCGACAGCTGGGGTTCCCTCCAGAAACATGCTCGTACACAGTTACAAGCCTGCGAATACCGGCAAGAGGACGACTAGAGCAATTCGAATTCGCTGCAGACCTCTACCAACCTGTGTTGGCCGAGAACGAGAAACCCACAGGCACGATTCTTGTTAGATGTCCGTATGGTCGCAGTCTTCTTTTTGCGCTTTTCACCGCCCGCCCTTATGCAGCCCGGGGCTATCAATGTTTGCTCGTCAGCTGTCGCGGCACATTTGGTTCTGGGGCCAAGTTTGACCCCTGGCACAACGAGGAAGAGGACGGACAAGCCATCCTGACTTGGATGCGCGAGCAAAGCTGGTATACAGGGTCTTTCGCGACGCTAGGAGGCTCATATCTGGGATTTGTGCAATGGGCACTGTTGCGAGATCCACCAGCCGACATGGTGTCGGCGGTGATCCAGTGCGCGCCTCACGACTTTAGTCGGCAACTATGGGGAACAGGCTCGCTCGCATTAGAGTGGATTTCCTGGGCTGAGAACATAGTAAATCAGGAAGAGACGGGATTGATCCAGGCCCTCCGAAGATGGTCCACGCCAAAACGCATGCGGCCTATTCTAGAACAAGTCCCCTTGGCAGCAAGTGTGAATTCGCATTTTCAAGATCGCGCGCCATGGCTAAGTTATGTTGTGGACCATCCAGACACTTCTGATACATTCTACGATCATCTCAAACTTGGAGAAGCCTTGGACCGTGCGACCATCCCCATCCTCCTCGTTGGTGGCTGGTACGACGTCTTTGCTCCACAAACAGTCGAGCAGTATTCAAGGCTTAGCGAGCGGAACACAGATGTGGCCCTTTTAATGGGACCTTGGAACCACACACAGGTCGGAGTGCAGACCAAAGTTTATCGACGATCATTCGACTGGCTCCAGGAGCATCTCGGAAAATGCGGACATAGATCCGGTACAGCCCCTGTTGAGTATTACGTCACTGGAGCTAGTGAATGGCGAGATATACCGAGATGGCCACCACCGACATGCACAAAACAACTATATCTCCATTTCAATAATCGTCTTGCAAGCGAACAATCATCTCTCGAAGAAGCCCCATCAGAATTCACCTTTGACCCAAGCCATCCAACTCCGACGATTGGGGGCAATCTGCTTCTAGGGGGTGGAAGTGTAGATGATACTGCGTTGATGTCACGACCTGATGTCCTCGTATTCACGACAGAAGATCTCGAGAACGATTTGGAAATCTCAGGAAAAGTCGTTGTACATTTAAGACACTCGAGTGACAAGCCATTGGCGGATTTGTTCGTCAGAATCAGCGAAGTCAACCCCAGCAGACGCTCGTACTCTATCACAGAGACCTACAAACGCCTTGACACCTCCTCAAAAGTCAATAACGTGACTTTTCACTTAAATGATTGCGCTCATAGATTTTCGAAAGGTAATCGAATCAATCTGCTAATTGCTGGCGCATCCTTTCCACAATTTGCCACCTCAACTGCAGATGATCCTATTGCAACCTCAGTCGAGCTGGGACGAGTAGCGCATAAGATATATCATGGGCGGGAAGGAGTATCGAAGGTCATGCTCCCAGTCACGATGTGAGGCATCGGGGTATGATCACGTAATGCTAAACGAAAGTAGTCAATTGTCACCTACGTGATGCCAATGGAAGAATTGAACCTTGAGCTTGTGAAAAGGCGTGTACGAGGGCAACTGGGCTCATTGGGCTCAGGTGTGTAGTCATCAAACGTGGTGATCATAGTGAATGCATTTCGCGAATCACTTGATAGTCTCAAATTCGCTCAAAGTCTTTGCGAAGAGCAATTGCACGTCATCATGGCTCGCTCAGAGACATGAGCCACGGCGACAAGACTACTATGATTGTCCGTGCCCAGCTTTGGCAGGTCTAGATAGATGGTGTGACTTACAATCACGGTTGCGACCTGTTCCCAGCCGTCAAATGTCGAACGCCCATTCAATGATTTACATTGAGGACACTGTGCCGGGGTAAGGCTTCTACGCATTTGGCCTGTCATGTGAAAGGAAAGGCCTGCACAATACCCTGCAGCAATGCAAATCCGATAATCTTACGGACGAATGCGCAAATCATGGCTTGGCATAAGGGCACGTGATATCCTTCGTCCGACGCATACTCAACGGACGAAAGTGCAGATCGATGATCTGTACTTGCCTACATAAACTCGTCCTTCTGTGCTGTGATGAAATAGCAGCAAGATCAGTTTCGTCGTCCACTCTCAATGTCCAAACCCAAAATCCTCATCGTCGGCTGTGGCGCTGTTGGTCTGACGCAAGGTTATATGCTCTCTTTTGGCGCCGATGTAACGTATCTCGTTCGACCCGGTCGTGCCGATGCTTTCCAACCACCAAAGAAACTATATGACTACAAGGAGAACGCACAACATCTATTCGAGAATTATCGGGTTGTGGAATCTGCATCCGAAGTTGCCGGCGAGCAGTTCTACTGCGTATTCGACACGCTGGATGGATACACGGCTCGATCCGAGAACGGTATAACAACGCTGAAGGCTATCGGGGACCTCATCCGTGGTCACTCAGCGACCTTTGTTGTATACGCCGCCATTGGACTTGATATGGAAGACCATTATGCCTCGACAATGGGAATCTCAAAAGAACGTTTGACTTTGGCAGGCAGTATGCTCGCACACCAGCCGACAAACATGATACCAGTACCAACATCGGCAGATGCCAAGCTGGCCAGCCAAGCCCATGTTCTTTATTCGTACATGCAAGGCAACTATGGGCTGATTGTTTTCAACTCACGGCTGGAGCTTACAAAGGCTATCAAGAAAGTCTATGATGAGCACGGAAAGATCCGCGTCCAGGTCGCCCCCGGCTTCGTTGGATCCTCAGGCGTTTTGTTGGGGACGTTGCAGCTGTTGAGCTGGGGATTAGATGATTTCCAGCCATTCGACCACTTCCGAAACAACGAAGCAGTGTGGAGTCTTCTGCTCCAAGCACAGAGCGAGATACTACGGCTGCCGCGGTTCGGGTGGACCGGCTGGCTGTTGTCGATGCTGATTGGCTCGTGGGCAACGATGAAGATGATTGTAGGGCCAATCGAGAGTGCGTTGCCGCTACATTACCACGAGTTCAACGCGTATCATCATGGCAGTAAGGTTGTTCAGCAGGACATTAAAGTATTGGAGGACTTGGTTGCAGAAGGGGAAATGAAAGGCCATAAGATGGTAGCATTGCGTAAAGTTTGCCAACAAGCAAAGACTAAGGCTGGGATCCAACAAAATACACTTGCAGACTGATAGAAACATCATAGCAGGAAGCATCTGAGCGGCGTGCCACCGCGGGTGTTGACTGCTCAATGCGTTCGCATGCTCTTCCGAAGCTGCGGCCTATTTGATGTTGTATGTATGCGCCTAGTCCAGGTGTTGGTATGCGAATAGACAATTAAGAGATCTTGGTCGCGCTTCAGACGACTCCAGACTAGCCTACATTGTACGCGCACCCGGTTAGCGCATCCCCATCCTTGACAATCTTTCCCCTCGATAGGGAATCAGGAGACCGCACAGGTGCTTCCAATCTCTCTACTTGAGCTTCAGCCAGATGTCGTGACGATATACACAGTTAACGTACCAACCAGGATACTCTGAATGACATCGTTATCGAGTCGGAGCAGCCGCTGCGCTTACCTGACGTGTGAATCTTGAGTTGCGCTGGCCACAGATGAGGTCAGTCTATGACGTGAACCAGTCGATGCGTGCTGGTAACCGGTCCCTGGTCGTGGATAATAAGCTCTCCAGCGATCGTTAAGGCGCACCAGTAGCTGGATCGACGAGTGGCGGCCAAGAGCAAGTCAACATCGCTCAAGCTGCGACCCCATCTGTTCCTCTTGACGGTGCTGTGGTTCGCGCCGAAATCACGCGGAAGGCGCCTGGCCGATGCCCTAGTTGATGCACCTCCCCCGCGGCTGCTGTTGCGCGGAAAGCCACCAATTTGTGCCAGACAGTAGCGCTGTGAGCATTGGAGTCGCTCGACTGTCAGTAGGCTTCCGGGCGCCGATGGTGGATGCGAATTTTCTACCACGGGGGTTGATGGTGGCGACATGAATTTTTGGTGCGGCACTGTCACTGTGAATGTGCTTCAGTGGGCAAGTCTTGTAATGGTGCCGCGTTGTGGATATAGAAGGACAACCGGGCTTGGTTGAGAGGACAAGATTTCTGACGTCACGCTCGAGTACGAACAGCGGTCATCATCCTTGGCCAGCAGAAGGGAAGCAGAAATGTTACCACTCATATATGGAGGCGGAGACATGCAGCATACAGCAGCTGCGCCCGAGGTACTAGTTCGTGTCTTCGCCGAATGGACGCGTCGAAAACTACAACATGGAGGACGGGACTGGTTGGGTGCCTTCGGACTGCGTGAAGGAAGATGGGAAGTAGTGCGTACTAGAGAAAGGTTGATCAGAGGTTATGTTATCAAGAACGGCTTAAGAGAGACCTGCTGCTGCCAAGTTGCGGGAAGGCACGGCACTTAAGCGTGTGGAGGAAGCTCTGGTGGGGTCTCCATCACGTGAGTCTCTCTTGGCGGCAGCATCTGATGAACAATCCCATTGGAATTGACTACTCCTTGATGTGCACAAGATTACGAATCTACGATGGAAGTAAAACGGTACCGCATGCTGTATGCACCTCTTGTGCTGCGCTCTCCCAGCTCCAAGCAGCCATATCGTATTTAGACGGATACAAGTCTTTGAGGCAAAGCCAATGAGCTGTCGAATGGCACTAGAAAGGCCCAACTCTGATCATAATGAGTCAATCAGAGTCCTGGCTTTGACAAGCCTTTCTAGCCAAAAGCAGGCTATCCTCATCTGCTCGTAAGCACTTTCTTCCGGCAATTTCTATCCTGTAAGCCCTCATTCTCAACTAACACTGGACCAACCGCACAGGTCCGCCCAATCTTTTTCCCAGAACTGCCCTTCGAGCTCCTCCAGCTCACGATTGAGCTGATAAGTTAGGATCCAATACGTTGGGATGCAATACGTCGTGATGCTATACGTCGTGATGCAATACGTCGGGATGCAATACGATACGACGCGACGCGTTTAGTAGTAGCTAACTAACTTGCTTCAAGGCTTAGCTTGTACTCATTAGTTAAATAAGTTCTGCCGAAATGCCCGTGACCTAACCGAAGAATTGAGCTTGCATGCGCATTACAACGCCTTGTTTGTTGTGGCTTATCTTCACACGCTAACGTGGCAAAAAACGGTCTGTGCATAAGATCCAGAATGTCCCCGGCTTTAGACACTATTTTAAGTCCGGATATCCGTTTGCGGCTTCGGCCTCGGCAGGTATGACATGCAAGCTGTTGCGGACAGAACAAGCTCAATCTGTTGGGGTATATATATCAATCTGTTCGAGCATTCTCGTCTTCCTCATCATTTGAAGATCCTTCCAAAACGCTGTGTTTACCTAGCATTCTACGAAGTTATCAAAATGACCAGAGTACTTCTTACCGGAGGGAGCGGCTTCATCGCGACTCACATACTCCAGAAGCTTAAGAGCATGGGTAAAGAGCCTCCTGTGATACATTTGGTCAAGGAGCTGACAACTTCATAACAGGCATTCTGTCGTCACCACGGTACGCAGCGAGCAGAAGGCTGAGGAGATTAGAAAAGTCTATCCTGACCTTGGCCTGGATCGATTGGACTTCGCTATCGTTCCTGACGTGGCGCAAGTCGGCGCATTCGACAATGCCTTGGTATTGAACGGTCCCTTTGAGGCCGTGATCCACACCGCAAGTCCCTTCACTTTCAACGTGACCGATATCCAGAAGGATCTGCTGAACCCTGCTGTCGATGGTACCGTGGGCTTACTAAAGGCCATGGAGGGAATTGCCCCACAAGTCAAGCGTGTTGTATGTATAGGTGCGATTCAAGTACACGCAATAACTCAGCTCACTGTATTAGGTAATCACATCCTCGTTTGGTTCTATGATGGACAGAACCAAAGGGTTCTGGCCGGGCCACACATATTCGGATGCCGATTGGTGCCCGCTCACGCAGGAAAAAGCTATCCAACACCCTGGTACTGGATATCAAGGTAGCACCCGTATCTTCTGATCCGCATCGTTCTACTGCTAATTTATTCCCAGCGAGTAAAACATTTGCAGAGAGAGCGGCTTGGAGCTTTGTAGAGGAGGAGAAGCCATTGTTCACTTTGGCGACAATCTGTCCCCCCTTGGTCTTCGGACCTGCCCTTCAAGCCCTCAACTCAATCGACTCCCTGAATACCTCGAACCAGTTCATTCGTAGTTTCATCCTTGGTGCCTCCAAAGATAAGATTGATCCTACTATGGTATGTATCACGTGATCTTGGTACTCGGGAAAACGCTAAATTGAATAGAACCCCATCTTTGCTGATGTCCGCGATGTGGCATTAGCCCACGTTGCCGCCATGGAGCTAAGTGGGGCAGCTGGCAAACGGTTTTTCATCACCGGTGGCTACTGCTCGAACCGGGCCATTGTCGATATAATACGCGATAATTTCCCGCAGTACAGCGATAAGTTGCCTTCTCCATCAGCCTCGGGCGGTGGTAAGTCAGAACTACCCTCTAGGATCGAAAGTCAGGCTGATTGAATTGCGCAGAACTTCCGAAGGAGGTCTTTAGTTTTGACAACAGCCCGAGTAAAGAGATTCTCGGTCTAAGATACAAGACTTTCGAAGAGTGCATCGTAGATACCGTGCGATCTTTTGACACTATTAGCAAATAACTATGTAGCGTCTTACAACACCGCAATCACTTCCGTCATCACCGCATCTACTAAAATCAGTATCAATGAACCTTCCCAATGCATACCAAAGTGCTCTGCTTCAAGTCTTCTATTCGTTAGTAGCCAGACTATGTTTGTCTAGATTTCGATTACGCGAGCGTTCTTGTCTTGTGTGTCTGACCGCGTTGCTGTTGCAGCTAGGTCTATCAAAGAACGTGGCTCAGGTTATATTGCAGACGCCGTAAGCCTTGTAGTGTGCCTGATCTAGCTTTTAGTGCTGAGAGGTATCTGTAGCTAGATCCGTAAGTCTTGAATTGAAGAAAAACGTTGTTTTGTCTCTTCACGCAGTAGACCTTAGCTGCTTAGGCTCTGTCTTACTAATTTCAATCCTAGTAGAGATAGTTTTTACGCTTAGTAGGTTGATATGTATTAATAGGTAAGTAGTTTAAAGTCTATATTTTAGCTTAGAGGCTGTAACTAGTTCTATAGGTAGTTATATAAAGTTTATAGACGCTAAAGTAGTAGTAGTTTATTAAATAATATATAGTAGTAATCTATTATATAGCTTTGTTAGTAATAATAATTAAAGTAATAAGTAGTAATAAAGTAGTTTTTTTTAATATTAGAGTTTTAAAGCTATTTATAAAATATAAATAGATTTTTATTCTACTAAAATAAGATTTATAGCAAAAGTATACTACTTTTATTCTTTTTTATATAATAAACAAAGTAAATAAAGTAAATAAAGTAATCTTTAGTTCTTCTTTATTATATAAGCTAAACTTTATAATTTGTCTAACTATAAGTAAAACCTTTTCTTAGTTTAACAATAGCCAACTTTAATAGAGAAAAGAGCTGTTTATTGTGGCAGCACTTAAACACTAGTGAAAGAAATATATCAAAGGCAAATGTCATCTGGAGCCGAGAATCCTTCTTTTGCTGAAGAACCCCAAGCGTATCGTCACGTATTCACTGCGCAATTGTCATCTGGCGACAACGGCCCAACGACTTTGTGCACCTGGTCTACGTAGATACTTGAGGAGAGCAGATGCGGAAAATGCTTTCAGAAGAAGTATCGAGGGTTCTTCATACCAGTGCTGTGGTCTGGTTATTGATTAGACAGGTAGGTAAATCTTACAATTGATGCGCTGAGTCTTTGCATGCACCCTTAGCGCCCAAGCCCGTGTACTACTAATCATGTCGTGACTGCGTGCTCACATGGATGTCTTCTACGTAAGTCAAAATCGCTTGAAACCCTTTAGATTATCATCAAGCAGCCCCTGCACAGTCCTTCTATACTGCCCAAGACCGCCAAACCAGAACAAGGTAACAGGCTTCTTGCCCTGCACATTAGCGCCAAATATCCACGAGGACTTGATCTTGCGGAAGAGACTTTTTGGGGTCAGCTCCTCGCAAAGCTCCGTCCACTGGTTCTCTGCCTCGGGCTCTGCTTCGATGAGGGCAGAAATGACGTTATCGCCCAGAGTACCGCCAGTACCGTTGGTGCCGTTTGCAAAGGCCTTTTTGGCCAGGAGCGATGGCTTCGTTTCTGCTGTGGCAATCAGATCAGAGATGATGTCCACGTGTGTCTCGATGGCCGCGGCGAGGTTGCAGAAGGGGCTGTTGGGACCTGTGATCATGAACATGTTGGGGAAGCTGGGCACACAGATACCGAGGTAGGATGTAGGCCCTCGCTTCGCCCAGTGGTCCTTCAGCGACTCTCCCTTGCGGCCCTGAATCGCGATGCGGGTGTAGTTTCCGTCAACAGCGTCGAAGCCTGTGGCGCAGATGACGACGTCCAGCTCGTAGATATGACCGTCGGCGGTTCGGAGGCCGTTGGGTGTGAACTCGGTGATAGGGTTTGTCTTAATATCGACAACATCGACATTGAACTGCTCCAGGATGCATGCCATTCAACCATTGAAAGGCCCTACTATGCATAGCGTAACATGTTAGAGTTAGAGAATTCTAGGACGTGTTCTAAACATGTTTAGAATATCTTATAGATTTTCCTAAGAACACATTAGTAATATATTCTAGTTAATAGAGCCTTTTTAATATAATAATAGAGCTTTTTTAAAGATTTTTATGCCTTAAGTACTAAAACTATATATAAGGTTAGAGATAGCTAAGGTTAGAGTAAGTTAAGGTTAGAGTTATTAAGGTTAAGGTCTGTTAAGGTAAGGGTGCTAGAACATGTTCTAAACGTGCTCCTTAAAATCTAAATCTATCACGTTAGGCTATGCATAGTAGGGCTAATTAATAGTCAGATAGCATGCCTCCTTGAACTGCTCATAGTGGTCTGAGCAGTACGTGAGTGGCGCAACGGGTGGGCCTGCCCTTGAGACACCCCTGCTTAGTCAAATTCCGGGTACCGTGTCCTCAACTGATCAGTGGTAATCAAATCATACCCCGTGGCATTAAGTCTTGCGGCTTTTGCAATGTAATTCGGGGCTAATTACTCCACTGAGTAGCCGCGTAACCAAATAATACCGTAGAGATTTGGCCACACCGGTTGCATACTATAGAAACTCAGCTTTGTTGCCGATAGCTAGCATGCAACGGGTAAAAGTGGGGTCTAGGTGAGCCAATGTAAGCCAGATTTGTGAAATTAAAAATGGGTCCCAAGAAAGCCAATCATTTGCCCCGCAGAGCCCCACAACCTCCCGCTCCCTGCTAGCTGTCGGCAAGAATGCCTAGCTCTTACGGTAGGGTCGTTGAGGACACAATACATAGGTATCAGGAATAGCACGTGTGAGAAACATGGACCTTACTCTGTTATGAGAAATTTAATAACTACTATAGTAACTGAACTCCTCCGGTCAATCGATAAATAAGAGCGGTCCCCTGTGTCAAACAGCAGACCACGTGTCATTTGTATACCTGCGTCTTGCCCCAAGATTAATTCCTCCATCCAACATGGCATCATTAGAACAACTTATCGGAGCCCTGGAGGGCCTAGACGCCAACTCCTTTGTCAGCGAGACAGAGCGCGTCCGTGTGATGGAGGCGCTGACCCTGGCTTTAAGCAAAGTACAGAATCCATGGGACATTGTTTGGCAGCACTGTTGGGTCAATCCGGCCACCAATGCATGCGTCAAGACGTTGATCGACGCAGGTGTCTTCAGCAAATGGATTGAAACCGGAGGCGTAAAGAAGACCTGTGCGGAACTGGCCGATCTAACGGGTGTCGATGTAGTCCTCATTCGTATGTTACATGTCTGCTCTGCCTACTCATGATGAGTATCCTGACGGCGATGCAGGACGTATGATTCGGCAAATTGCTGGGCAGAATCTTGCCATCGAGACCGCCGAAGACACCTACAAGCCTACACCGTGGGTACGCGCTCTCGCCGAGGATCAGGCCCTCGCCAACGTCTATGGTGAATTTTATGGCTTCGTCAATTCCCCCATGTTCAAGACTTTACCGGCCTACCTCAAGAAGACGGGCTATAAGGTCCCGACCGACCCCAACGACTGCAACTGGCAGTTCATGAGAGGCTCAAATGAAAATCTATTCCAGTCCCTCAGCGCGAACCCTATCGCCGCAAGAGAATTCAACGATGCCATGGAGAGTCACTCTAAGCACAACTTGACGCCCTGGGTTGAGATTTACCCAACAGACACTCTTGTGAAAGAGTCGAAGCCTGATCGGCCCTTAGTCGTCGATGTCGGTGGTAGCAAGGGCCACGACTTGACCAAGTTCCATTTGCGCCACCCCGACATCCCTGAGGGCAGTTTGGTGCTCCAAGACCTGCCCGATATTCTCAAGGAGCTGACTATTGACGACACAATCTCCATCCACCCTCATAACGTTTTTGAACCACAGCCTGTTAAGGGTGCCCGTATCTATTTAATGCACAACGTGCTGCACGACTGGGAAGACACACAGGCGAAGCAGGTGCTCTCCCACCTTGCTGAAGCCATGGAACCCGGATACTCGAAGCTTCTTATTCACGAAAGCTTGGTTAGCTCTGTGAAGCCGCTCGCTCGTGTGACAACGTCCGATATCACCATGATGGCGTGCCTTGGTGCGAAGGAGAGAACAGAGGCTGAATGGCGGGCGCTGGTGGAGAGTGCAGGATTAAAGTTGCTTAACATCTGGAGACCACCTCACTCTGTGGAGAGTGTTATTGAGACCGAGCTAGCTTGAACTTAAGAAGCTCCTGTGGTATGACGCAAACAGAATTTGCTTTGG